>JADLZN010009077.1:0-304357 GCA_018155175.1 Sinocyclocheilus anophthalmus
GGACCCGGGATGTAACTCGTTGTAGTCCCTACCAGCCTTTTTTGTAGCCTTTAAATAGTGATTTCTTTGAAAGAAAATATCTCCCTTTCAATTGAACTTTGAGCGTCGTAACTTTGCAGATATTGTTTATGATCAAACAGCAACATTACACACTAACTAACATTAAAAAAGTGAAATCGCAATCAACCACCCCTTTAAGTATTTGCTGTCAATTTTGATCAATTTATTGCATTCTTGCTGAATAACAGTATTAATTAAAAAAAGATTACAGTGCCCCTTGGTTAATTGAGGTTTCATATTTGGACAACAGGTTAACATGCATGCAAGGTCAAAAACACTTTAATTGTCTTATAATATGCATTTATTTTTACCTTACTTGCTCAATGATTCCTTTTTTCCAAACCCCTCCTTTGTGTGACGCTAATCTGCGGTGATTGGTCCGATTGGTCTTATTTTCATTTCATCTTGCCTGTAATGCCTGAAAAAGCAGCGTTTGATTGCTTTGGGTACAGCATTACCGGGGAAAAGCTATTTTACCGATCCAAAAGAGCGGCACCTAGTGCAAAGAATGAATTGCATTTTTCATTCAGGCCACCAAAAAGACCAACAAGTGAGGTCAATATTGCTAATGTTTTCATTTGACAACTCGGTTCAATGATGCGAGTCGACCTGGTCTTAAGATTTTTTTTGAGAGACAATAACTTTATACACGGTTCACTTTCAGATTTAAAACTTTGCAGGGTGCTTTCATTCACTTAGGGCTGTGCTACACACTGCATGAAAGGTTATTTTAAAAAATCCATAATAGGGGCACTTTTATTTCTTTAAACAAACAAACAAAAACATTGCATGTACATTGCACTCCAGATATTCAGTTGCATTCACTCGTGAGTCATTGAATTTTAATAGCTAATTTTTACCATGAGAATTATAAAAGTAATTGAGTTTCTTAACTGTTACATGTATGGCCTTTGAGCAATGGGCGGGCCCCACCTGTTGTTTCCGACTATGTAAGTTTGGTATCCGCACATGTAGGCCTCGGGCACAGGACATGTGCTTTTGGATGTACATCGGATCTGAAGCTCTGAGGCTTCACAAAGAACCAGAGTTGAGGCTTTAATCCCAGTCAGCGGAGGAAAGTAACCAGCCTGCTCTAATCCAGAGTCATCTGTTTTACTGACAATGGCAGTACCTTGTGAAGTGTCTAATATGTAGGTAGTGAACACACATCTGGATCGCTTCCTAACATGCGTGTCAGTCTGCGCTGTTGAGAAAAGCCTGTCAGATAATCTCATTTGATGCACATTATACTCGTTGGAGGTGTGAGAAAAGTGCTTAACTTATCTGTACCAGAGAAAGTCGGTTTAAAGTGGAGATTTGTTGTAACTAGCAGGAACTTGGCTAAATTGTCTAATTATTAGCTAGGTGTTTGAAGATAATATTTAGCATGTCAGTAATTAGTGAGAATTTGTGATGGCTAAACAAAAATAATTTTTGATTTAATCTCATGATTTCTAACCAGTGTTTAGAAACCAGAATGAAATGGTAAAATGTTGAGTTCTGTATTTTTTAAAAGATATTTTCAGATATTTTTTTAAATAATTTACTTTGTTTTAAGGTATTTGTGTTTTAATTTTATTTTTGAAAGCAGGCCTTCTAGCACCCACTTGCCACCCACTGGAGGTCCCCAGAACTAGTTATCAAACCCCTGCACCACAGCAATGTTTTTTAATATGGCAATAATATTATAATAAGGTTTTACATGCTAAATTTTTTGTGTATGTGTGTCTCCAGGCAATAATAAAGAAGAGGAAGAGTCCATGATGCAGGAATGGTTTACATTGGTCAACAAGAAGAATGCTCTGATCCGCCGACAGAACCAGCTCTCTCTGCTGTGAGTTCATGTTTACCCTTTCTCTCTTTCTCCAGCCCTTACCAATGGAAGCGGTGGTCTCTGAGCACACACACCTATAATATGTTGAGACCCACACTTGAAATGATTTTCCCAGGAGACCTGAGCCCAGTCAGAAGGTCGGGCCCCTCATTCACTTCCACCCCTCCCCTGGTGGCCCTCCACCGTTAAGCGGACAAAACGGCATATCAGAACGGACGCGTCTGCAATAATGTGATTTCAAAGACTGTATTATTCCACCCATTATGAGAATTGGATCAACCAAAAAAAAAAAAGAATTGAAAAAAATGACTTCATTCACCTAAAAGAGGAAGCCATTATGACAATAACCCACATATTTACCCTCTTTTTTTAACTACTTTCGCAGTTATTTTTTGCCTCAAAAGATGATAATGTTCATTTTTTAAACCTTTCATCCTTTTCTTTAAAAGTGAGAGTGAGACGTACAGAAATCTGGGCAGCTGTTCATTCTGCATAAAGAGTGAGAGAGAGAGGAGAAGAAAGAGACAGAGTTTCAAAGCTCTCGCAAATGACAGATTGAAGTATTCTAATCACATTATATCACTGAAAAAGGGCTTTTTAAGTGCTCAATTAAAAGGGCCTTGATAATTTCTCTTTCTTTCATTTCTTTTTAGTCACCGAACAGGCTGTGAAGGACAAATTCTATTAGGGACAGAGTTAGCTCATTTCCAATACATTTGAAAGTGGCGAAATTTAATTTGCCGTGTGCTAAACCCACCCACCCCGAAGCCACCCCCCCCCCCCCCCCCCCCCCCCAACCCACCATCTTTCAACTGCTCTCGGCCCCCTCTGTTTCCTAGTTTTTGTATCGCTTATATTGCAGTAGATTAATGTGAGGTAGGGAAGGTGTTGGCGAGTTCACGAATCAATGTTTATTAAAGGTTTCTTTAAGTGTTTAATGATTTAGTAATTAACATATTGATGAACTTTTACAACTTGCCCAGGGAGAAGGAACACGATCTGGAGAGACGCTTTGAGCTGCTGAACCGAGAATTAAGGGCAATGCTGGCGATTGAAGGTAAGAGGGACTGAAAGAGGGATTTGGCGGTGAATTTGAGAGCCGCTCTGTGGAAGACAAAGATCCTCTCCTGCTTAATTAAACCTGCTCTTTGACACCTCAGACATGGCTCCACCCACCCAGTCCTGATTTGATAGCGCTGCCAATTCTTTTAGCTCCTTTTATTAATATAGATCTTACAAATTCACCCTTGGATTGGACACAATATATATGATTTACTCTTAAAACCGCAGGTATTACAGCCATAGTGCAGATGTCACTTCCACGTCAATATTAAATCTCTGTGATGTGCCTCGGGGACGTCAAAGAACGCACTCGCGTTTATAAGCTTTTGGAGTGCGTGTTATACAGACTGGTAAGGAAAGTAAAAAAAATAAAGCCTATTGTGCGGTATCAAAGTTGTCTGGTTAAGTTTAATCCCTTTGACTGTGTCCTCTTTCGCAAAATGAACCTTTTACAATCAATGCAAATTGATTTTACAATTCGATGATGACCCTCTCACCCCTTGGCTAGCCATGGTAATTTCTTTCTGCACCTGATAAGCTAGCTGATCCATCATAAATCAATTCTAATTAGTTCGGAGAGGTTGACAGTGGACATGAATAGCCAAGCAGATAGCATAGATCCCCGTATTGTGACGCTCCCCGAATTCGCCACACACTTTCTCACCTCCAGGGCTTCGCCGAGGCAGATCAACACGGTTCATCTCAATATTTTGACATGCTTCTGTCTTGTTTCTGAAAGATTTCTCCACGCTGAGAGACGCCATGATACTGAACGCTAAATGCTGAGCCCGATAACAAGAATTTAAGCTAATAACGTTCAGATGTTGAAGTGCCTCAGCCTTGTGTCCACTTATCAGTGAACATGGAGTGAGTTCCAAATATTGGTCTGGATGTGCAAGGGTGACAGGGTCCATCCACGGCAGTGGTAATTCAGTCCCTGCTGCTTGTAACAACCCTATCAGTCCACACACTGCTACCTGTTGAATTATCACTCGCAGTTATTTTCTCTCTCTCTCACTTTATCTGCCTTGCTCCCTCTCTCTCTCTCTCTCTCTCCTTCTCGCTCATCTCCTCCCACTCTCTCTCTCTCTTCCCCATGAGGCTCAGCACTTGGCATTCAGAGTCAGGGTGTTTCTGAAGCGAGTCAGAGATAGTTCTGAGCTGCTGGTGAGGAGGTTCGTGCATCAGTTTCTTATTTGGAGCCCCGACAGGCTTTCGCGCCCAGCCAATGCAGACAGGTAATTGCTGATTTGCTTGGTCAGCTGATGACATTGGAAGTGCAGCGGCTGAGGCGTTCAGACGGGCACACACACTTTCTCTCGTATCAGCGCACACTCTCTCGCTGATAGAGAAAAATACTCACTCTCCTCGACCCCACGGCTGTGCAGAGGAGAATCTACAGTCAATGTGACCTGGAGATGAGTAATATTGAAGCCTTGTATAGATGTCATGTTTGAGTAGCATTTAGAACATTTTACATGTCTTTTTTTTAACAAAATGTCAAGAACTATTTGATGTCTCCATTCTAAGTGTCCTCAATGTTTTGTTTTGTTTTGTTGACAGCAATTAAGGTGGCAAACAGGATGCAGAATTGAATTTCGCATTTACATTTGAATATAAAGTACAATTAAAATGAATTGGAATACATAAAACTAATTTTAACTACCAGCAAGCTTAGAAGCCCAACTTTGAATGTTATTTCACAAAGCCTCCGAGTTCATCATTTTTTATTTTGACAGACAGACAGACAGACAACGGATGGATAGATAGATAGATATATAGATAGATATATGTGTCAGTTTTTTTTTATTCTAATGAATCTTCCCCTCATTCAAATTCAATCATTTTTTTCAAAGTTTGAAAGAGCCGTTAATCAAAGTCTGAATAGCCCCATTCCTGACATCATCCATATGTCAACCTTGTGCATTTGTTGTTTTTTGGAGCACTTTTGCTCTTTTTTTTAAATAAATATTAATACTGTAGATATCATTACTCACTGACTTAAATTCAGGTACACACTTGTTGCCTGTTGCATTACACACTATTAGATCTGAAGCCTGTGGACACCAGAAAGGGAAAGGAAATATTTCAGAAATTATAAAGGCAGGTTGAAAAGACGGGAAGGATTCGGTTAAAGGTGTAGAGCAAACAGGGTGAGTGTTAATGTCAGCTAAACGATAACCCCTTCAGTCTGCGCTCCGCTGTGGGGAGGCAAAGAAAAGTGGGGAGGCCTTCCACAATATGCCATGACTCCTATTTCTCTGCCTCTAAATTGATCCTTTTTGCCCTTTTTATCTGCCTGCCATGCACACACGCTTTCTCTCAAATTCGTCTTTTTTCCCCCTCCCCTCTCCCCATTTCTTTCTTTCCTCAAATGCGGTGCACTCCGGGGCGTTATATTTGAAAGTGGACGCTTCTTTTTGCCGAGGGATTTCTGCATAGGTCCCCCAGTTTTGTTGTTACGGTTTTATATGATAAGCTTTTTTATATGTTTAAAATCAATATGTAATCCTGTGCAAGGGCTTATCCCCCTACAACCCCATTTGTAAATCTATTTGAGCTTTGTTACATGTCTGGGCTGCCGTATTCCTCAGATTGATTGGGTGCAGTGTGAGAATCCTATCAAATAGCCGGCTTTGATGATGTTGCAAACTCTTTCAAGATTGCTAGTTGACTGGAACTGGAGATAAGGCGAGACGACACTTTCTCATTCTACACTATTCACTGAAATCTGTGTTAATTTCCATTTAGCCGTCACTTTCTGCATTTGACTCTCAATGTCCACTTTTATATAACCGCACCTAATAGAGGTTTGTATTTGTGTAGTCGGCTGTGTTTCGTGCATTTAGAAATGACACCAGAATCTTTTCACCTTTTTTTTTTATTATTTTTTTAAAACAATTTGGCTTTAATGTAAGTGCTAATATTCTGTGGTAGGCATTAGTTAATATCACGGAAAATGTCCTGTAAAATTTTACTGAAATGATTTACAGGTTGTTTTTCCTCAGCATTTTAACCTTGTGTAGTTTTTTTTTTTCTCAAAACCCAAATTAGTTACATCTCTCATATGCATGCACAAAAACAAGCTGCAGATTAGTGATTCAAATGTTTATTCAAAGACATTGTGTATTTGGTTTTGTCACTTTATTTGTATGTGATAAAGCAGATGGGAGATGTGGTTTGGGAATAGCGTGGTAAGAATCCTGGGACTGTTGTCCCGTCATCCTCCTTGTCATGGTTTTCCATGTTGGTCTTTGTCTCATTCCCAGCTGGCTTCTCTCCAGCTCCATCTTACGCCGGAGCTCCCAGCCTGCCCAGCGCTCGCCCAAATCTGCTGTAATAAGATCATGCATTTTTCCCTGGATTCCTCCAACACTACTTACTTTCTCTTATTTCCTCCGAAAAAAGTTTTAACCAAAAAAGCCCCTCCATTCGGTCCAAAAGTTTGCTTCATGTGTCCGTTCGCTAAAGCAAGTAGAGCGTGTGTGTGAAGTTTGTGTTTAGTGATCTTTCAGCAGAACTCTCAGAAGAAGCTCTGTGCCTCCTGAAGCTGCCGAGCAGGTTGCACTCTTGAATAAATTTTGCTGTGGAGGAGGGTCATGGGGATTTGAACCAGCGCATTCTTCTGTGGGTTGTGAGTGCTCACATGGTTACCACTGGTGTGCATTGTTAGGGTTATCTGAATAAGCACCAACCATGTGAGTTTTAACGTGATTGCCCAGGGCGATGAGAGAGAGAGAGAAAGAGGGGAGCAATCCCCCCCCCCCCCCCCCCCTGCTAAATATCATCATCCATCCTCTTCTTCAAAAGCGGAAAAAGGAGAAGGAGGCAGCACTTCCGTTAGTGTTTTTTTGGTGGGCCGCAATCGCTCGTTTACCGCCGTGCCGTGTCCCTCATGCTTCATATCATTGTTTACCTTCTTAATGAGGGGGGCGGTGCTGCTCCCGCTTGACGAACGAGCGTGCATGGCGGCCCGGCCAAGTTGCAGGGGAGGATCTGTGGCTTTTTGGCTGAGAATCCTGAAGGGGAACAGGAGTAGGAGGTAAAGAGTCGAGGGGTTTTTTTTTCTCTCTCTCTCTCTCTCTCGCTCTCTCTATCTCTCTCTCTCTTTGGGACAGCTGGAGAAGTTTTTGCTGGTTGTAGCCTTCCCTCCAGGCAGGTCTTTGTGAAGTAGGCATTGTCGTTTTTGACGGAGGGGTAGCAGAAATGACAGCGTGAATTAAAAAGGAGGGTCGTGAAAGACAGAGAACGTATGGAGAGCGATGCAGGATAAACAGTCCGGCCTGTAGGATGTTAAATGCAGTCAGCACTGTTGGGCGCACAGGAAACGACCGGACCGTGTTGCATTGCTAACATAACAGAAAACTAAACTCCATATTTGTTTGTTTTTCACTAAATTGCTTTTTAAAGAACAACATCCCCCTTTTGCATTTTCCTTCCTGCAGCTTTTGTTCAAATTCGTTAAAGCTGAGACAAATCCTCTCAAATATTTAGCATTAGCCTCTCTGAAGCCTAATGTCAGAACACCAAAGACTTTCATTTAGCTGCTGGAGGCCAAATAACTTTCAAATATTGGAACTGTGTTCATTTTGCCACTGCGCTTCACTTCAAAGGCACAGAGGTTAAACGAGAGCAAGGAGCAGGCCTTTTGGGACCAACGGCACTCTTGGGAACAACGGCGCTCTCAGCACCACACTGCAATTTCACTCAACCGCAGCAGAAATATTAATTTTTTTAATGAAGTACATTTATTTTAAGGATAGACTTTTCAGAAGGTTGAATGTGCATTTGTCTCTTTTTTCGGTCTCTCTATAACAAGAGAATTAGATTTTTGTGTGCGTGTTTTTGGGAGTCTGTGTGCATGAGGGAGCGCTAATAAAGCAGTGTAAAGACACTAGTACAGTCTGTTCTTACAGCGGGCTGAAGAATAGGCCCGGTAAGATAACTTCCCCTTGGCTGTGAGCAGGGCCCTAATCTGCACTGGTATCAGTAAGGCCTGATCTCGTCTGCCTGGCTGATATTTCAGACCCGTTGTTGGCAGTGGGACAGGAGCGGGTCACCTCACATAGACCTTCGCTATAGTCACACACCTATTAAACATTCAGTTTATGTCATTTGTTTTCAAAAACCACATATGGAATAAAACCTTTAAGTGCTTTTTTCCAGATTACGGAACTCTGTGTTAAATGTAGTAAAAATCTGAATTATATTGTATTTATGGACAGATTTTTTGCAATTTGGTCTTAGAAATGGAGTCAATGCGTCTCTTTGGGAGTCGTTTTGAGGCATCTGAAAACAGTTGGTGTTTTCAATATACTGTCCTTGCATTCACTCGCGTTATCAGATCCTTTCTGTCTGAATTCCACCGTGTGGCTGCTCTCCATACCTGGTACAACTTCACAAGAACTCCACAACAGTATGGCTACATTTTCTGAATATTTTATCATGGGACAGTGATGTCTTTCTCACTAAAAGCCAGTATATGATGACATTTATGTCTTTTAAAGGGATAATTCAACCAAAAATGACATTCTGTCATCATTTCCATTCCACACGCTCAGTGTACATTCCAAATGGTTCCAAACCCGTATAACTTTGTTTCTTCTGTAGAACACAAAATTTTGAAAGTCAGTGGTGTCTAAAACAACTTTGGAGCCCAATGGGTTTCATTGTATGGACACACACAAAAAAATTGATAATAATATATTGATAATTTGGAATGACATGAGGGTGAGTAAAAAAAAACTGACTGTCCGGTGATTTGGATGTCTTTTTCCTGGATTATGTGGAATGTGCTCTGAAAGGGATTAATGATCAGTCCGATCTTTTTCTCTAACTTTTCATGTTTTGTCCTTTCCTTTCCACGTTCCAGACTGGCAGAAGACAGAGGCGCAAAAGCGCCGAGAGCAGCTGCTGCTGGATGAGCTGGTCATACTGGTCAACAAACGTGATGCGCTGGTCCGAGACCTAGACGCCCAGGAGAAAGAGTAAGTCCTCCAGCCGCAAGGCATTGTGGGATTGTCGGAGCCAGGATTAGTCCTCCAGGCCCTATAGCGTGGTTCAGAGAGGGTTTTAAAGGCCAAAGTTTGCAGTCACCTGTGTTCTCTTTGCCACCAAGTGTGTTTAGGTGTTTTGTGGGGGGGATGGAGTCAGGCAGAGAGGCCTTGTGAATATTTCAAGAGCCAAAATGACTCTGAAGTACAGGTCATAGGTGGTGGAGGTGCAGGTGGCATTCTCCTGTGTCCCTGTCCGTGACCTTTGATCCTGTGTGTCCTGTGTGTGTGTGTGTGTTGTGTGTGTTTGTGTGTTGTTGGTGTGTGTGTGTGTGTGGTGTCGCAGGGCTGAGTAAGGAAACAGAGCACCTGGCAGAACCATGGAACAGAACAAATGCAAGATGGCAAAGACAGAGGAGAAGTGCGTTCTTCAGTGACGGTCAAAAAAAGGAGCAAGATGACATACACTACAAAATCTTGAAATGTATTTGTGTCATAGAGACCACAGCATACACCTTATTATTGTTGTTTTAAATCTTCATATGTAGATATTTTTGTTATCACTAAGGGCTTAAGAACTGCTGAATGCCCTGAGATGCATCCTGTTTTATTAATACCTGAGATTTATTATTTAACATACACAAATACAAAAACTTTATTATTATTATTATTAGGTTTGGTTTGTTGGATTTCACAAACAAGGTACCGGGCCTACCAGCCTACCACCCCCCCTACCACCCGCCCCACCGACCGGCCCTACACCACCCTACCCTAAACGCCTTACCCAAAGCCCACCCCACCTACCTAACCCACCAACCCCACCAACTACCCCACCGACCCCCCCCCCGAACCCCTCACCCAGCCAACCCCCAACCCCCTTACTACCCCCCCCCTAACCGACCCCGCCCCCCACCTCCTACCCCCCTCAAAACCTACACCCGCCAACACTCCACCACCACCCCTCACCACAACCCCCAACCCACCACCCTAGCCCTAACACCCCCCCCCCTCTCAGCCCCCGAAAACCTACCCCAACCCATAAACCTAACCCACAACGCACATCCCCCCCCCTACCCACTCTACCACTAACCCCAAGACTACCTGGGCCCCCCCCCTACCCAACCCCCACCCAACCACAGCCCCACCCTACGCCCTAAGCCTCCACCTACCAACCAACCAACTAACCCCTAACACACACACCCTAACCCTACAACCCCCCTCCCTACTACCCCACCCCACCCACCCTTCACAGCCCTAAACTCAACCACTCTACCAAGCCACCTTACCAAAAACAAAAAAACCCCACCACCCCCGACACCACTACTCACCCACAACCCTAACCCCATCCCCTCCACTACACCTTACCCACCTACCCCAACTACACCCCCCTAACCCCCCTGCTTCACCCACCCACCCCCCCACCCCTACACCCACAACCGCTACTACCCAAACCCCACCCTAACCCCCCCGCCACCTAACCTTTCTAAACACCCCCTACCCACCCCCCCCACCCTAACACCCCGCCCCCTACTACCCTACTCTACTAACCTGGAGAGAACCCTGGAACAGAACAAAGGCAAGATGGCAAAGAAAGAGGAGAAGTGCGTTCTTCAGTGACGGTCAAAAAAAGGAGCAAGATGACATACACTACAAAATCTTGAAATGTATTTGTGTCATAGAGACCACAGCATACACCTTATTATTGTTGTTTTAAATCTTCATATGTAGATATTTTTGTTATCACTAAGGGCTTAAGAACTGCTGAATGCCCTGAGATGCATCCTGTTTTATTAATACCTGAGATTTATTATTTAACATACACAAATACAAAAACTTTATTATTATTATTATTAGGTTTGGTTTGTTGGATTTCACAAACAAGGTACTTAAGGAACTAATATTTGAGGAGATGCAAAGCTGTACAATTTCAAAAACTTTGACTAAATGGTTATATCCATTATAATACAGATTAATCTGAACACTAAGGCATTCACAGCCTTCCGAATGTGTTTCTCTTTCTTACAGGAAATTATTACTCAAAGTTTCGGTACAGCATTTAACCTGGGACATTTTTTTATTTGTGAATAGGATTGGGTTTCAAAATCATATCACGTTTCAGTTTTAAGAAAATCTTATCAACATGTTCTTCTCTCACAAGTGCTGAAATGTTTTAATTACTTAACTTTCTAAGTGTAGAATATTTGAGAAGGGGGACTTGTTGCGTTTAAAATATATTTAGTGTTTTTTTATGTTTAATATGTTTACCAAACATGTTAGAGCTTGCTTTAGTGAGAGGAGTGAAATACTGCGAGTGCATATAAAAAATAAACGGTCATGTTGTACATTTCATTTTACTGTTGGAGGCTTAAAAAAGCTTGAAAAAAAACTTTATTTTCAGAAGCAGTCATGATCAGTGTAATTTATTACCATTTGCTTTTATTAAAGTTTGAGACGTTTTTAAAGTAACCATCTTCACAATCCTGTACATTTGCTCAAGGACTTCAATATTTATTGTATAGTTTAGAAGGGAGGCTTTTCTTGTCTGCATATTTCAGTTTCAGGACTTTATTGTATGAGCATCACCTGTTTATTTATTCCACTATAAATATCACTGTTCAATAAAATCCAAATGATTTCATACTCGAATTAAACACTTCGTGTGGTTTTGGTTACTAATGGATTTGGCCTTGTGCCCCTACAGCAAATGTTGTGTGCCATTTTTTTTAAGCTGATACTGAATGAACCTAGAATTAAAAATGTTTTAAACACATTTCATTACGTCGTTTATGTTCTGTTCTTTTTTTATTTATATTGTCCTGTCATTATTACATAGATTTGCCTGTCTTTGTTATTTTTGGCCTACTGATTTAATAATCACTTGATTTAATGATGTTTTTCTGAAGTTCTGACTGGACTGACGTTTCAGACAATCGTTTCTTTAAATAAAACCGCGGACGGGGAGTCGAGTGAAAAGGGGCTCAAAGCGGGGTGAGTTATGGAGTCGCACTATGACGAAACGCTACAGACTTATTTTTTTTCAATTCATAAAACAATTTACAGGCACTCAAGAGGGACTGCGAAAATTCCCTTGCGTTTTATGGTTATTTCTAAATGAATGTATGCGTTTTGTTTTGTTTGAGGTCGTTCCTCAGAGGGAGATTAAGGCAGAATCACTCTGCCCAAAGCATCTGTTTTCCCTCAGACACTTCATTCTCAGCCAAACAGCCATCACCGCAGCCTCCATTTAACGAGCAAAATAAGTTTTGACAGCTGACGTCCTCCCTTAGTCCTTCTAATACTTTCACATTCATTTACTGACGGTTGGGTCCGAGTGTACCTCCGTTTCCCCCCGGGCGTTTTGTTTGTTATTTTTATTTTGCAGTTATCACAGATGACTGTAATCTTCTGAATAGGAGACACTTATTGGCGCTCACAAACCATTACACAGCGGCGGAGAGGACGTTTGTTTGTTGCCTTTACTAATCGGAGAGTTTGAGCCTGCGAGTCGCTTCAAACGCATGTCATAATTTTATGCATTAGACCTGTGGCGAGGTCCGTGTAATCCCGATGAGACGGTAGCGTGGTGTTCATATCTAAATGACCGCTTTGAACTGTTTTGCAGTCCATTCAGATGCCTAATTTAATACAAGATGTGTTTCTATACATCTGATTTGTCCCAGTAACACGTGAGATGGAATATTCATATTTTACTTTTGGAAAACGCTTAAAGTAACTGTCTTTTTATTGCACTTTTTATGAGTAGCCTATCTGTTCAAAGCGCTTTTTTTTTTGTAAAAATAAATTCAATATATAAGTTCAATTTCATGATGAAAATATTTCATGCATTTGGGCTTTCTTACATTATATTAGAACTCATTTAATGTTCTGTTTCATCTACGCAACTATCAGAAAGTTTAGATACCTCTGACATTTTCTCTGCATTTCACACACACACACAAATATAAAGATTGAAACAAAATTAAACACGTCCTCTGGCTCGTTCTAGTTCACAGATGCAGTGGCATTGTCCAAATGCACAATTAATTCCCTTACCTGATTGTTGTCCGTTTTGCCAACTATTGTTTTCAGGCTCAAACCAACAGTGTACGTTTAGTGAAAAAAACGAATCTGAAAAAGCTTTTAAGAATAGGTATTCTTATAGAGGCAAAAAAAGAGCTCTCCAAAAGTAGGCTATAGAGCATCTCGGCGCGAGTCCCACAGCGCGTTCTGTGGATCCAGCTGCTTTGAAGTCCACGGCCTGACTTCAGGTGTTGAGCTGTTGGGCTTCACGAAGCCCCTCGACCGCCGAAAATCCTTTCCTCGTCCTAAAATACACCGGGGGAATCGGTACCGAGCCTTCTGTATGAGCTTCAGTATCGTATTTTATGCATCATCGTTTTAATAAGGACCGACAACATCGCCGACCCTCTCCCATCCTGCCGGCTAAAGAAACCAAACTTTTCCCCCTCCTCTTCTCGCCTCCTCTAATCCCGAGATTTACGAGCTCAGCATTTAGAAAATTCGACTGCAATTTGGGATTAGACAAAATACTCTTATTACAAAAGCTTCTTGCAACCTGATAACTTGATACTTGTTCTGGGTTTATCACGGGGTCTTAGCAACATCAGGGCCGAGAGAATAAATAGCAAACGGACAAAATGCAGGAGTTGTATATTTCTATAGTGTGCGTGTTTGAGGATCACATTTTATTGTTGTTATTATCCGTGGAAATAGTTTAAGGGCAGGTGGAATCTGTCTTTTTGGGGGGCCTGGGGCCAACACTTGTGCTTCGAACAGGCTGTATAAACATTTAATATGCGCATTCCCTGTCACCGTACTTCTAAGCAGTATCCAATAACTTTCCATTTAGTTTTTCCGCGTCTATTGACGGCTTACAGCAGCATCTCTGTTAGTAGCCTACTTTTGTCGATGATTTTGTTGATCTATAGAAGAAGGTGTAAAGCCGCCCGGTCTTTGATTGGATGCCTCATATAGCCTAGGCTAGTAAAAATGTAATTTCGTTGCTCCGGCGGTCACTTGCTTTGAACATTAGGTCGCTTTCAGCTCAGGCCTCAATTAGAATGAGTTGATTTTGTGAGATCAACAAAAGGACCGAGCGAAGCCTTATTAAGATCTTCGGAGTCTTTCAGAAACAGTTAAGGAAACACCGCGCCCTCCGTGATATTCTGTTACCGTATTTTATTGGCATTTCTTTGGGAAAGTGAGGCTTGAAAGGTGCTTTCTTTGATTCTCTGAGGCTCAGACTCTCTCTGTGTGCTGATTTCGTTTCTTTTCTGGAAGAGCCGAGTTTTTCTTCACTCCCTTTCACGTTTCCTCTCCGTGTGCCTATTAAACTTTACGCACACTATTCTGAAATGTAATTCTAAGTGGGGATTAGCCACTCATTAATATTCATGAGGCGGGGTAACAATAAAAATGAAAATAGATAAAGTGGATAAATTAAACTTTTAGCTGCAATTTTTACACCACTTCAAATCGATGGACTACATGAATCGATCTCTTAAGGGAGTCTTATATTCTGTATCAAACGGTAGGCCTACTTTGTGAATTTGTTTTTATTTTTATTTATTTTATATTTTTTTACGTGATGCCAGACATTTGAGGAAAGGCCTTGATGTCCTTTACTGCTTAGATTTTGGATGGCTTTAATTATATTACACCGTTTAATCTACGTTGATAAAATTTGCCTTTAGATTAATTATTAATAGCCTACTATTTATATGCGATAATGTGTCCGTTTATTTCTAGAGTTAGGATATACCTCTAAATAAAATAGCTACATTTCAAGACGCAAAACGGTCATAATTGTAATTAAGCGTTTAGAGAATATGCCTATTTTGTTTAGATTTGACAGGACTTCCTAATTAAATGCCTCGGCCTACATCGCAATTCTAAAGTCTTTCAGTAAAATATCATTTAAATGGTTTAAATATTTTTAAAGCCATACTCTATAGCCTACCTTAATTTTAAAACGCCCTTTGTATGTAAAGCCCAGATTGTAATATATTTTCAATTTTAGGAAATGTTAAATCTGTATTGTCTACACTTTTCTTTATAGTTTAGGTCTTCTCGAAATTCTAAAGATTTATTTGTACGGTGTATGTTCTTGATGTCGTTAGTCAGCGCGGGGTGGGGCTTCACGGATGTTCTACCCAAAGACTGGCTGGTACAGTTGTCAATCAAGCAGAGACTGCGCAGCGATTGGCTGGAGTGGGCGGATCTGCAGGTGTCCTACGCTCTTAGAGAGGCAGGGTTAGGAGAAGGTGATCAATCTCCATCCGTCTACATTAGCAATCACCTTAAACTAGTGACAGACACGAACGAGAAAGCCAAAGCAGATGAGTTTAATGTATTTGGTTTTAAACCCCGGGAACACACTCTGAATAGACTACAAGAAGTCCAGCTAAAGGCCAGACACGTGCGCCATATCAACATTGCTGCATATCTGCAGCTTTGAGGAGAGAGTTTAGACGACATTTATTTGGCGAGGTTCCGCGGTCGGTTTGCCTTCCTGAACTCTTGCATTGGTGGATATTTTTTATCGTCTGTTCAGACTGCAAAAAAAAATCAAAAATCAGAAGAGAAGGACGGAGCGTTCTGAAAAAAGGTAAGAAAAAAATGCGTATTTTAATTTAGAGTTCCCCCCCCCCCCCCCCCCGCTAATTTATTAACGTTCAAGCACTTTCACAAAACGGAACAATACAATTTTTTTTAATTTTGTTTAATATTAGCAAAACATTTTCTAGTCGAATGTGGTCTTCTTGAAAAGGATTGTGGGTAAAAGTGTTTCCTCCTATTCTGTGTACCGACGTCAGTATTGTTTTTAAGTCACCTAGTCAACAGTCTGTTAATTGTCAAAATCGCTTAGAAGTAAATGTTTCAAAATGAATTACATCTAAAAATAGCGACCGTATGTTTGAACCGAAAGCGAGTAGTTTTGCAAAGATCAGCTCATCACCGCAGTGTAAACCAGCTCACTTGGAGAGTAATTGGAGAGGCGTGTTTTGGGTTTTTGTTAATTTATTTTGGTGATAAGGCAAAGAAATGAAGGTGTTTCCCCAGAGATCTAATCTGCATTGTAATTGAGTTAATTTGCACGTAGATGTGTTCTTTCTAACCAGTCTTTACAGAGTAAAGAATAAGCCCGGAATAGATTGGAATACACAGAACTCTAAGCGACTCGGTTCTCTCAGCACGGGGCCCTTCCACATTCATTTCTCCTAGGTAACCAGTCAGCTCCTAAATTTGGTTAAAAATTGAATGACCAACAAAACTAATACAAAGCGTTAATAAAGATTCATATATTTTCTTTACCTTTTTTTCTTTTTTATTTGTGTGTGTAATAATAATAATATATAGCCTAGTTATAAATTATTCTAGAAGTAGCCTAACTCTCAGTATTACCCTATAGGCTGCTATCTGTTCTAAGATGTTAAATATTTAAAATAGTTTTGTTGAACATTGCTGTAAATAAGATTATTTCAATTACATTTTAACACCGAGCTAAATTCAGTGACCCTGGAAACTGTTTATTAGGCCCTGCAAGTTTTGTCATTCTTTTTGATAAGTACGTTGAAACCGCACAGATTTGGTCTTTGGATTTTAACATTTTAAATCGGCGCTTTAAAAAAGAATGTAAAATAAATGTAGCTAATGTTCGCAAAATATTTTAAATGTTTATATATCGGAAATGTCAGAAAGTGGGGAATATTCAAACTTTGAATTGTATCTGAAATACGATTACAAATATACATTAAAAAAAAAAAAAATAAGGAAATTTTTTTTTTTTTAAATTTTTTTTTTTAAAAAAAATTATAGAAATATTTAGGAATAAAATGATACTTTTAATTCGCGTATGGCATGCTGGTATGCAGTTTTCACCATTGTGCTCGTTTTTTTTGTTGTTGTTATTTTTTTTTTTTTTTTTAATTGCGCAAAAGATAAACAAGATTCGTCGTCATTTTTTATTATTATTATTATTATTATTATCATCATCGAAAAAGGTAGGCTAATAGAGAAATTCTTAAAGGTATTTTAAACCAATCAATTAGTTTGTCACTTATTTATACTTCCTCGTCTCTAATAGATTTTTAGAGGACTTTTTTCTCGATTTGTATTTAATTCACTTGGCAGTTTGCATATTTTCATGTGGTTACGCATATCAGCTAATAATAATTTGTGTTATTGCATTCGCATTTCAGTAACTTAAATTGGGTCCGTCCTTCGTCAAACTGCAACATCGGGGGAAATCGAACTATTGGCAAGATCTGGGGGGACCCGTGACTGCCTCTAGCATGATGTCATACCTCAAACAGCCCCCCTACGGCATGAACGGCCTGGGGCTGAGCGGCGCAGCCATGGACCTGCTGCACCCGTCGGTCGGATACCCAGGTACGTGCATTATAAACTGTACACGACGTTATATGTGGGCTTTTTTAAGTTGTTAGAAATAGTTTCAGGCACTACAGTTAAGGGAAAAAATTAGTCTTGACATAGCCTATTGTGTGTGATATATTTTTTTCTCTTTCTCTCTCTCTCTCTCATCCTCGTCTCTCCATCTCTTCTCTCTCTTTTCTCTCTCTTCTGTCTCTGTCTCTCTATCTCTCTCTCTCTCTATCGCTCTCGCTCTCTCTCTCTCTCTCTCTCTCGATGTTTAAATATAACTTATTGGCCCTAACGAGCTCATTGCATCGTCGTTGCAACATGTTTGTAAAAGATAATCCACAAAGCCTCTGTAAATTAGACCGCTATAATTTTAAAACCGCTTTGAGGTGAAAACAATAATTTTTTTATTTCCGAAAATAGTAGGCCTACTTTAAAATGTCCAGAAGCTATTGCTATTTCACATCTAAACAGATTTTTTCATACACACTTCCACTCTTTCTATAAAGCGTAGTATTGCTATTGTAAATACTCTCATGGCATTGTTGCTTCTTATTATTATTTGCAGCAACGCCCAGAAAGCAGAGACGGGAAAGAACGACGTTTACGCGCTCACAGCTTGACATTCTCGAATCGCTCTTTGCCAAAACTCGTTACCCGGACATATTTATGAGAGAGGAGGTGGCACTGAAGATCAACCTTCCCGAGTCCAGAGTTCAGGTACATGTAACCACTGAATGTTTGAGAATAAAAAAATCTAAATCGAAATGTTCTCTAAATAACCATTTAGTCTATGTATTACAACTTCGTAATAGTTTGTAATAATTATTATTACAGTTGTTGCAATTATTTTTATAGACTCGTGGGTGTGTTTGAACATTTTGATTGTCAGCCTAGATATACAGCCATTTCATAGGGATAAGTGCCAGGTGATTTCTGCTCCTGTCTCTGTTTGATTGATTGATTTTTTTTTTGACACGTTTTTAATTATGCAGCATGACAGAATGTAATAATTATGCTAGAATAATTTGTACTCTCCAAACCAAAGTAGTGTTCAGTGCATTTGTTTGTGCATACCGAACTGATTTAACCGCACTGAAGAAATGTGGCTAATTTAGACAAAATATATAAAGGACCTGTACACAGAGGATCACTGTGAATAAAAGACTTACTCTACCTTGAAGTTGATGTAAATATCAGAGATGGGGAAATGTAAAATTCCCACAGTCTACTACTGTGGATTTTTCATGCAAATAATGCTTTTTCTAAAGTGATCCGAGGCCTAAAGGAGCAGCCCTCTGTCAATTTCCCAAGCAATTTTATTTGCTCTTAATAAGCACATGAAACAAAACGCTTTACACGGTCAGACCCTCCTTCCACTATTGAATTACCATCTCTGCGGAGAAACTCAATAGGCTGCTATCACCCAGCCGTCTACAAGCACTGAAATTAGAGCCACACAGTAAAGCAGAAAGGCCCTACATTCAAATTAAAGCCAGGAACTGCTAATAACTAGCTATTTTCCACTCTGATATTGCACAATGGCTCTCCAACATGTCCTTCAGACACGCACGGAAGGTCTCCATAATCATTTAATGGAGCTCTGTGTTCATGCGTGTTTGTGTACTGGGTGTAATGGACTCTGTGCTATCGTATTTTTGTGGTTCTATTTTTTTAAGCTGTTGTTCGACCAGAATTTCAAAGCGAATTTTAAGTGTTTGTTTCCTCTCTCTGTCCTGCAGGTGTGGTTTAAGAACCGTCGCGCTAAATGTCGTCAGCAGCAGCAGAGTGGCAGCAGCACAAAAGCTCGGCCCGCAAAGAAGAAATCCTCACCCACCAGGGAGAGCACGGGCTCAGAGAGCAGCGGCCAGTTTACCCCCCCTGCCGTCTCCAGCGCTGGCTCTTCCTCCTCCTCCTCTTCCTCAACCAATAACACAGGCATCAGTAGCACCTCTACCTCTATCAGTACTGTCTCCTCAATCTGGAGCCCTGCCATTTCTCCAGGCTCTGCACCCCCGTCTGTCTCCCTGCCGGAGCCTGTCGCTCCCTCAAACACCTCCTGCATGCAGCGCTCCGTCTCAGGCACTGCTGGCTCCTCCTACCCCATGCCCTACAACCAGACCACCGGCTACAGCCAGGGCTACCCGGCTCCTTCCGGTTCTTACTTCAGTGGAGTGGACTGTGGCTCCTATCTGGCCCCCATGCACACTCACCACCACCCTCATCAGCTCAGCCCCATGACAGCATCGTCCATGCCCACGCACCCCCACCACCACATCAGTCAGTCCTCAGGACATCACCACCACCATCATCACCAGGCCTACAGTGGCACTGGCCTGGCCTTCAATTCTTCTGACTGCCTGGATTACAAGGAGCAAACAGCCTCCTCCTGGAAGCTCAACTTCAACACTACAGACTGTTTGGACTACAAAGACCAAGCGTCCTGGAGGTTCCAAGTCTTGTGATCTGATTTTTTTTAAATGCCCTCCATTTTCACCATCTCTCTGTTTTAATAGTGTGCTGAGTTTAAGGAAGAAAAAAATATATGGACTTGCAGATTTTAACAAAATAGTTAGATGTTCGTCACATTTTGAAAAGTGAGCACCCCTTTTTTTTTAGAGAGAAAAGAAAGGGGGAAAGCGGCAAAGTTGTGGAGGGAAATGAAAGCTAGTTTTCCCCTTTTTGTTTCTGAAGAGAATTAGATTTCCTCGAAGCCCCAGAGTTCTGGTTCTGAAGTGTTCTGCCGGACTCGCGTCACTCTCCTGCCTGATCTGGATTACCGTTTTTCTACACGGGACACTGAACGCTCAGCGACCGCTTTACCTCCACCTCTCAAACCCTGTACAGCTGTTTCGTTTTCTAAATATGGTTATTTTTTAGGATGACAGATTCTAGTCAGCTTAACGGAGCTGAATTGTGTACATATGTATTTGGGTCAGTTACATTGACCATATTTAGTTGGTGTTACTGGATTTCAAATGGTTTAATAAGACTTTGAAACGACTTTATGTAAATCTTTTTCCCAAATAATCCAAAGATCAAGAATTGGCCGCTGGATTTATTTGATATACTGAACCATTTTTTGTTACCCTGAAAAAAATAAATAAATAGGATTTTATATTGAGAACACCGTGTGGAAAAAAAAATTTAATTTAGAAAAAAAGAATCTTAATTATACGTTGGAGATTTTTTGAGGAGAGGAGGGGGGGGTCTTTGGCTGTGATATTTCATTAGGTAAACTAGCATTTGAAGATTTGTTGCGGTGAAGGAGCACGGGCATGATTAAAATTGTTGGATGCATTTAACAGCACTTGACTTAATTGCTCTAACCGACAAAAAAACATGTGGATGACGAAATGTGGTTTAAGGAAGAATTCCCAAATGCCAGTGAAATGCTGAATGTACTGCAGGCGCAGATCATTACAGTCATGTCCGTAATAAAGATCAGTTAACTACCAAAATTTCGCATGACTTCTGACTGGGGTATGTCAAATTTTAACATCCAAAATTTACTTTCGTGTTGCAAATGTTTTCAACTCTCAACGAACGAATAAATAAAAAATACAATAAACGCACCTCAATTTTATTTATTTGGTGAGATGCTGGATTATGTTTGGATTTAGAACGAATTTTACATGCATAATACAACTTTTTATTTTTTAACCTGTGCACCATATCGAGAGCTGAATGATTATCTGCACCAAACTTGAGGCAATTCATTGGTTTATTTCCATCGGACTGTGAAGATTTTAAAGGGCGTGTGTGAAATCACATGCCACTGATTGAAATTTTCGTTATGTGGAAAGGATTAAGTTTTTGCTCCTTAATAAACCGGTTATTTGCTATGGATATGGATGCTGTGTGTGTGTGTGTGTGTGTGTGTGCAGGGGTGTAAAAACTGATTAAAACGCAAACCTTGGACTTGAATTATATTCATTTGGTCTTTAGAAAACCTACAATCGTTTGAAGGTCTTTTGTGCAAACTGGTAAAGGCCACAGCACCACAACATTTCTTAAATATTTATTAGCGCATTTGATCAGGTCGTAATTGAATGCGCTCGCGATAATTGCTTCCCAGCAGAATCTCCGCGCGCTCTGGAGCACAAGAGCGTTTCGCCAAAAGAACCCGGTCCCGGAGCGATATCGCCTCTTCTGATTCGGTAATGACGGGGGTGGGTCTGGGTTAATGGGTCAAAAGCGGGAGGGAGGCAGCAGTCAGGCACCGGGCCATTAGAGAAATAGCTGGAGAAAAACAAGGGCTCGGCAAAGCTGTTTAGATGAACGTGTTCGAACAGAAGAAGGTTCTTTTTGGTCGATTAAGCAGCGGATAGAAAGAATGTGCACAGGTAAATTGTTTATACGCTTGTCAACACCCAGGAAGGCCTGCATTTTTTACGTCCTAATTTATGACAAACCTCTGTTATGTTTTATATTCATTTAGATTAAAATCATCAGTTATATGACAAATACATGCGCATTGGAAGATATAGGCTACTTTGACATGTCTTAACTGAATGCACCTATACTCTAAGTTGTATGAATATCACGTTCTGCATGTTTTCAGAACAATATCATCGACAGCATAGGCTATTGCTAATAAGAAAATAACAACCCATTCGCACGACTTTAATCAGCTTCAGTATTGTTGTGTGCTAATTATTGATGTGTTGGCCTGGCAGCTGAATCAACACTTCGCTCAGGAGACTATTGCGCGTATTTGTTTTACTGTGCTCGCATTGAGACGCCACCGCAGCTCAGCGACACTACAGAAACATGAATGGATTTGTACGATTTGCATCAAACAAACATTTGCCTCCTGTCTTCCTGGAGAATCATTTGAGGAGCTCGGACACGCCCTCGCGTGGAGCACCTGCTTAAGCCCGAGGGGTGAGAGAGAAAACATTATAGGGCCTGTTCGTTCTAACACTTTCAACTGAAGCTGGCGTATAACTCTGGCGAGGTGAATCCATGTCCATTAACTCAAAGAGTCTGTCATTTATTTTACACTCTAATAGTAACAGCCAACTTTATTTTGTTGGATGAAATGCTACCGGAATAAATCACGCTCCAGTCTTCAGATATTTCGTCCTTACATAGCCTACACTTGTTGGCAAGGCGGAAAACTAATAGGCTATATTTATAATACATAGGCTATT
This sequence comes from Sinocyclocheilus anophthalmus, assembly GCA_018155175.1. Lineage (NCBI taxonomy): Eukaryota > Metazoa > Chordata > Actinopteri > Cypriniformes > Cyprinidae > Sinocyclocheilus > Sinocyclocheilus anophthalmus. Next base: position 22,509 of record JADLZN010009077.1, read on the forward strand.
TCACGGGGTTTCTAAAAAGTCACACCTTTAAGCCTTAAGCCTCTTGCGTCATCAGTGATTTAAGCACCCATCAACTGCCAACGTTTATACAATTTTATTCATATTCTGAAATAGAATTAGCCTATTTTCGAAATGTAAATCATTGCATGTAAAACCATTATTTTAAATTCAAGTCGAGTTGAATGTTATGGATGCAGGTAAGAGGAACGTTCTTATACTCATTTAGCTTAAACGTTTTAATAAAATAATAAAAAATAGTAAAAAGTAGGCTATAATACACATAACGATAAAGATGATTAAACACTCCCACTTAACCTAGGCTATTGGTCGGATGTTTCGCGTAGCTATACATTTTGTCACAAAAAAAAGCCGTGCTTTCATTTTAAATTTCCGTTCTGAGAACTAGCTCGGCTATTATATTGTCATTTATTCAACCAGAAGATATTGTTTAATCAGTTTTCACCTTGAGGGCATCTGCCTTTGACAGAAGTTTGAGTTACAGGCCACAACTTAAATACAATTTAGGCTACTGAGAAAGCTTTACGTTAGTTTTAGATAGTTATTTTTAACTGTTATTAGCCTATTTTTATGTTTAGGCCTATTAGCCTATACATTTATTAATTTAATTGGTCCTGTTATTAAAATAAAAACGGTGTTAAATGATTCAAACTAAACGAATCAAATTATTTAAATGAAAAGAAAGCGAATTATTAGCCTACACCAGAAAGCATGAGAAGCTCATTTCCTTCAGTCAAGATTTGTTTTTTGATGGACTGTCCTCCAAACGAAGAATTTTCTCTCGGTTCATGAGGCGGATAGGACGCTTCCATTACTGCTGTACGAGGCAATCCACTCTTGCCTTGCTGATATGCTCATATGTCCACATGTCACCCGAGTGGGACGGCTCGTCCACAATTGCCACCATATTATTACATGTGAAAACTGTAAAAGAGATTACGGACCAAAACCATTAATGGGAAAACGGAAGTGTGATGAGCGAAGGGTTTGCTGAGATGGTGAGATGCTGACTCCAGGCCTCTGTGAGTTACAGAAACGCTGAGGGTGGGAAAACCACCAGAGGGATTTATTCCTACAGTACTGACGCTGAGGTCTTAGGAACAGATGACAGACGCATTATGGCTGTCAGGATGGACACTTGCTGAGCTCATATATAGCTTTATCTTCAACTCAGTAGCTGACCATACATGCACAGTTTAGGTAGGGTAGCCCCTATTAAACTATAACCTTCTAAGTTACTTGGGTCAATGTATTAACGAGGGTTTGTTGTATTAGCGACATTATTAATTCGTTAAATTCATACAGTCACAGCACTTTCTATGTTATGTTTGCAGTTTTTTTTTATTTTTTATTTATCACGATTAGATATATATATATATAATAATATTTTTTTTTTTGAGGGCCAGAAGGGAAGAACCAGCAATGTCCAAGGGGTGTTGTGTTTGTATTGTAATTGTGTTTATGTAATTATTCGTAGATAAACTTTAAAAGCTTCTTTTACAAGACAAAAAAAAATTTTATTATTTTGTATTATATTATATATATAATACATACATTTTTTTTTATATAAACTAATTATTATTTTTAAGTATTTTGGCCTTTTATGTGAAAGGCACGTTTTGCTTGGAGTAGCTATTAAGTTGCCTAAACTTTTTGATATTGCAGAAAATAAGTGACATATTTGAACAGAAATTACCTTGAAAAAAGTTCGAAAACGTTTTTGAAGATTTTATTCATTCCCAGAATATAGATGCAAAACCGTAGGCTAAATACTTGGGTTAACCACTTGACATTTTGAGTCAATTAAAAAAAAAAAGGAGGAATATACATATAAAAGTAAATGAAAATTGTGACATTGAACGACTTTCTTTATATGAAAGAAGCTATAAACACAAAAAGCTTTACTGTGACAGAGGCAGGAACAGCTCTCCGTTAATGAATTTCACCACTCGGGTGTTAGTTGACAAAACAGTGCAATCTAATCTGAGTGGTGACATAATTGATCTTAATAGCAGCAATTAAAATGGGAGCAGTTAATTAACTCTTAATTGAGCAAAGAACAGTTTGTCGAGTTCATTTTTCTCACATCAAATGACCAGCCTGTGACATCACCTCACCGTCTGAAAGATGGCGCTGGATGAACCCCGAGGCCTCGCGCAGCCGCTGATGCGACAGTGAAAACCAGTTCGCCCTCTGCTTACACAGACAGCCAGGACATGAACACTAACCGTGGATAGCTGATTGTATGTGCAGATTTGATCAGTAGGCTATGTGGAGCATGACAGCTGCTTCAATTAGACGTCAAGATCTCTGATCAACTGTGAAGAGCACTAGAGTCATGAACACTACACTTTTACTTACCATAGCAGAAGTAAAACTTATGCACTTCGGTTAAAAGTTTTTTTTTGTTGATATATTAAAAGAGAATAGAAGCAGCATAAACTCAATGTCCTCATAAGCTACAAAATACACAAACATGATCAGATCATCTAAGCTCTCTTATCATAACTCATGAAAAGAAGTTAACAATGCTTCTGGATGTTATGAAAGAAGCTCATCATCTATCAAACACAATTATGTGCCAATCAAATCTCAACATTTTTGCCAAAAAGACTGTTTGATCCAAAACATTTTGTTAGTTTGACTCAACACAGGATTACAAGGTTGTCATTCACAGAAAAACTGTGATCTCTTCAATAATCCTGTGTGATTATAAGTTTCTAAGCTTTAGTCTGAGCTGTTGAAAATGGTTCCTGGCACACAATCAGTGACTGGAGGCAAGACTAATTAAAAAAACAATATGAATATAATTCAAATAAGACCGATGCCTCTTGAAAACTGCTAGATAATCAGATTAACACATTAATAATGGTGAGTTGTCTGATCGATTATCATAATTGATGCACAAATCAAATGCACAGACACTAAATATAGCATATTATACACTCCTAAAAATAAAGGTTTCAAAAGGGGGATTTCAAAGAGATGCCATAGAAGAACCATTTTGGGTTCCTCAAAGAACCTTTAAGTAAATAGTTCTTAAAAGAACCATTTTTTTCTTAGTGTGAAGAACATTTTAATAATCTAAAGAACCTGTTTGCCATTAAAGAACCCATAGATATATGTTAAAGGACATCAATAAGGAACCTCTGTTTTTACAGTAAAAAATGTATTTACATGTAAAGCAATGTTTAAAATATGCTTTCAAATGATACAGTGATGACAGAACTTAACTGATATTTCCTTAAAACGTGCAATAGACGGACATAAAAACAGAGGTGATAACACAAAATCTTCCTCTCCTGACCCTTCCTCCATTTCCAGCATGAATTCATATTTATATATCTTGTATATATACTTAAAAAAAAGAAAAAGAAAATCCTCTTAGAATGCAGAGTAAATAGATTACGATACAGTGAGGGATTATGGATGGCTGGGTGCTGTCAGATTAAGTTCGGAGAGCAGGCCGGCGACAGTTCTGACACGGCCGCTGTGTATGAAGACTGTGGGGGGAAAACGGCAGCCTCCTCTTTAGAGACACGCGCTGCGTATCCCTCTGCATTTCTTCTGCTTGTAATCTCATACACCAAACAGGTGGAGAATTAAACCCAGCCCACAAGCCGCACCACTGATCCTGTGATCAAGGACAGGGATAGTAGTGTGGCCTCTGTGCCACCATTCTCAAAGAAAGTGAAGTGTTACTAAAATAAAAAAAAAGCTGTTTGCACAGACTCTCAAACATCCATTCTGATAGTGTGATAGTGACTGGCACGAGCTGGAATGGTTAGGCAATATATGTAACCGAAAGAGCCGTAGAAAAGTAGGTTAGAACATTTTTTTTTTACTCTGTGCTGTTGCGCTTAGACTGTGCAGTACTGGCCATAAACAGGATTTTACGACCCCTTTTCCAAGATAGAGTGTGACAAATTATGTGACATGAAATTCTTTAACAAACACTGTGCATCAAGCTAAAAAGTAATCAAAACAGAATCAAAAGAATTGCAAAAATATGTTTTATTTAAAAGTAGTTTTTATAGTTTAAGCACATTTAATCTGTTACACTGGTTCTTTTAGTAAAAAAACCATTTTATTCTATCGTAAAAAAGTACTATTCATTGCACAAATAAATGTCTATTTACACTAAACCAAAATGAATAACTTTCAGTTTCCCCTCCTCAGACACCTATAAGTCACAAAATATGAATATCATTATTACAACTATCAGCGAAAACTGCAGTAATAGATATTAATAATGTCATTAAAAATGTAATACAATAATAAAATATTTTAGAAGTGAAATTATGACTAAAGAATATTCATATATAATAATAGAAATATTCTGCTCAATTTTAGAAATAACACCTGGCAGAACTGATTTGTCTACATGCATCAATTACAGGACAGTAAAAAGTTAACAACACAGTAAGAAATACACCATATTATTATAGAAATGTAAATCATTACCTGGGTGTTCCGGTCAACAAGGTTGATTTCTAAAGAGAGAAAAGCATTGAAAAATCACATAAAAGTGTCCTAAAAAGTTTTAAGCTCTACTTCAACTCATCTGCTTGCATGTCACAGCGCCACCTTTCTGCAACCACACCTGAATCAGGTGATCAGATGAGCACCAATCACTCAGTAATCTGCTGTAAATGTACTGTATGTACGAGTGGGTGGAAGAGTTCAAGCATCCTCTGCAGCTCAACTGGAGGAGGGTTTCTCCATGGTAAATTATGAGTGTGCCATTAGCATTCAGGATTATGCATGTATTAAAATTCTGATGTAAATGTCTGTAATAGCCTACAGTCTGTACTGTCCAATAAATATGTATGGGAAAAAGTAAAATTATTCTGTGGACAGAAAAGAATAAAACATTCATGTTTTAGGATGATTAGCTAAGTACAATACAAGCAGAAAAAAAGGCAGTCAACTTGAACCTATTTTTGAGAGGGCAAAACAGAAGGGAAGATATCACTCTCAGGGCATTAATGAGGGAATTATCTACGGCAGTAGAGCTCTGTGTAAAACACACAGTCAATATAAATTATAACCATAAAGCTCAACATGAAAAACAAGCTGTACGCCTTGATCCGAATACTGAGAACAATGTAGTCATTCAACCCTGTTACTTTTATATCTACTTTGAGAACTGTATTCAAAAGAACACACCTGTGTGTTTCCAAGGCCAGGTGCGATGACTTGTCAGGGCATTCGAGAACTCGTCCGTAGCCTCGGAGGTTGACGTTTCTCTGGCCCTAATGCAGACAAAAGAGACTGGAATCATGTTTTTCATATATGACTGACTAAAGAAATCTCTCTAACCCCGTACGGTCAGACTCAAGAGCAGTTTTACATATGCACTGCTAACTGTCCATGCTGTATGGAAATATTCTGGTCGTCTGCATTCAGAAAGATGAATGCTTCACAGGATCCAGCATTACTATCCTGTTCACACTAATATCAATGTGTACTAGCATTCACAGCAGACGGATCTGGATCTCTTTCACACACACACATCAGGTCCGACCCTCAACAGGGAGAAGCTACGTGTGGGAGTCAGGCCTTTCCCAGGGATTCATGGGTATTCCAAAAAAACACGCTGCCACCGTACGGCGTGCCGTCAAATCCAGCAAGCGTGTAAGACCGTGTGAATGTTATCAGTTGTATTGTGGGCTGTGCGATTTGGGTTTTCTGCGGCGACTGGCGATGGAGACGGGGTCCAATTTCTGTGCTTTTTCTATTTCCTTTAGTGATGCACAGCGCTTACAAGGAATCGAGGGAGGAGGAGAAAAAGAGGCCTACGGGGCGCAGCCCACACCATACAAACAAGCGAACAAACATATACACATCGCTACACATGTACAGATGCACTCAGATGCAAAAAGTGTCACAAGTCCAAGAGCTGGAGCGTGTCTTTCTGAGTGCTCCGAGTGTGTATGTGTGAGAGAATGAAAGGATACGTCAACAGATGTGTGTCGGGATGTTTTCCAGATATCCGCATCTTTGCCTCTCTCCCTGTGCAGGGCTGGATTTAGTACAACCGACGGTGATGCCACCAAGTCATTGTACTCCTCTCGCTCACTCTCCCGATCTTTTTTTTCTTTGCCAGCACAACACAGGCATGAAGCTTGAATCAGTGTCTCTAAGCCTTATTGGCTCGGCATAAGAAACAATAAAACTTCATCGGAGACCAGATTAGTCTGGTTAAATAGAATTTTTAAAAATATCCAAAAAACAAATACAAAAAGGAAAAATGAGAAGAGGCTTTCCGCTCTCTCTCGACTGCTATTTATCTGGGTGGGAGTATCTCCCTCTGATGTCTTGTATGCAGTCGAGTAGCAGTACAGGCCTGAAAACTGGAATTCCAGCTGCCAAATTACCCAAAACTCCTTATTTTATGTTTTAAAAACCCGTTAATCCCACCCCATGCTCTTTGGGCCGTTCGCTCGGAACTGGCTGATGGGAGAGGCATGATTTGAAGGAGATCGAGAGAGCTTAAGTGGGACAGAAAGAAAGAGAGTCAGCACAGTCAATGGTCCCTCCATCAACAGCAATGGAAGCAGAGAGAGAGGATAAGACAATAGGACAACCCTCATGTAACACACACACACACGCGCACTCACTCTACACACTCCTTGTGATGCTCCAGGCCAAACTTGAACTACACATACTAGAAGAGTGAGTATGGGTGTTTGCTCAAAATATATGTTTGACATGAGTTTAAATGTATAGTTCACCCAAGAAATAAAATGTAGTCATTATTTACATCCCTCAAAGCTGTATGCTTCTAAGAATCTTCACATAGTTATTTTCCATATAATGTCAATTTTGCCAAATTTATATTGTTAATAACTGAATGATTGACCTTGACAAATGGATCAGTTCAATATCTGACAAAATCATTCTTTTCAGAAAGTTCTTTTCAATTAACTTGTTCATCAAACTGAGCAATTCGTTCTCAAACGGTTCTCCAGTTCAGCTCACAGAATCAAGGCTCCAGTCAAGGCAGTTCTTAAGATTATTAACAAATAATGACTTAAATTTCACAAAGCTATCGGCTCTTACCACATAGCATGCGAGTTGTATGGAATACTTTGGAGACTTTACTATGGAGTCTTTATGCTTAGGAGTTTGAAATCGAACTGAACTGTCATTGTATAATAAAGCAATAAGCCTCAAGAAGCCATGGTTTACTAATAATTGATAACAAGTAATGTCCAGAAGAATGGCTGCCAAACACATAGACAGCAACACAGACACAAAGGAGCAGTAATACTGATGAAATGAGATCACGGGTGTGTGTTTATCGAGTATTTTACAATTGCCTTGAACACGGCTCAGCCAACCACAATCAAGGACCGGAACTATTACTTTTACTATCACATTCTCCAAAAACATCTACTTCTGTGTTCCACAGAAAAAATAACAGCATATGGTTGGCAAAGATATGAAGGTAAATAATGACTAAATTTTAATTTTTGGATGAACTATCCATGCTGGAAGACAGACCAGTTTTTGGCATTTTTAATGTATCAGCTAACAATTTAATCGGTAACACTTTAGTAAAGGGACCATTTCTCAATATTAACTAGTTGCTTATTAGAAATAATATTAACATATTGACTTTATTGGTACTTATAAAGCACTTATTCTGCATGACCATTTTCTGCATCCTTAGTCCTACCCAATACATAAACTTAACAACTATCTTACTAAATAAGCAGTAAATTAGGAGTATATTCAGGCAAAAGTCGTAGTTAATTGTTTGTTAATGGCAATAATTGGACCTTAAAATAAAGTGTGACCATATGAATAATGAATTTAAAAAACACACACACCTTGATGCTTGCTCCAGTGTTCGGGGTCGTGATCATGCCTCTCGCTGATGGTTGATGGTTTGACTCCACTCTGCCCTTCGTACGGTGACTGACACTCATCTGAAAATCACACACAAAATCCCACCATGCCCCGAGGGAAACAGTTTAACATGTAGAATCTTTGAAATGTAGAAGCTCTTCTGTATGAAGCAGAGAGAGAGAGCGAGAGACAGAACATGACACATTGTGTAATACATGGGCGTCTTATACACGACTCTCCCAGACAGAGACAGTGAAGGTTACACATAACAAGAGACCATAAGTGAGACTTGATCTCAGGGAACACCCTACAGCACAGCAGTGTGTGCGTCTGCGTCTCGTGAGCTATAAGATGATCCCTCTCATATGCTCTTCTCAGAGTCCTCCTTTACAATTGACTCTCTCACCAAATCAACACACTCCTCAATAAGACAGTGAACACTGATCCTCTTCTGTGACAACAAAGCAACGGTGGAAGGATGGAAAAAAAGACAGACAGATAGAGAGAGAGAGAGACTACATAACGTCTATGCAGGGAGATCCAGAAAAATAGGGGGGATACTTTTCAAAAATTTAAATGATTAGGGCTGTTCATTTAATTCATTCATTGAGTATAAATAGTTTTAAGAAAATTACACCATAAAAATTCTGCAATTATATGAATTTAATTTAATCATGCTCCCAGACCTTTGGAATGATAGAGCTGTTTTATAATAATAGTTTTTGATTTGTATAAAAGGGAAAGACTATATATATACTATATATATATATATATATATATATCTCTATTATAACTATTATATAAATAAATGTTTTTTAGATATAAAAATTAGTGCACACTGATTGTAGGCCTGTGAGAGGAGCAGGCTTATGCAAAACAATTACCTGAAAAATTCAAATTTAGTACATAAAATTACTTTGCACTTAAATTATCTTCATAGTGTATCAGTGTAATTAAATGTGAGACTTCATTTAATATTGGTTTAGGGACTAATGGACACACTTGCTAAACCTGCAGTAATAATCATAAGAATCAGTTACAGCAGATACATAACATTAAAGCTGTTTTTACAATTTGAGCTTTGTTTTATTTATGAGGAAGGCCAATAATGTGGAATATAAGTCACTTTTAAATTTTTGGGGTGTGTGTATCCTTTAGAGTCATGGTTGGTTGACAGTGTGAGACATTCGCTTCAGGCTGGCCAAATGTAAACAAGACACCTTGTCTTTTTAATGCACAGCACAATGCTGAATCCTACCGCGCTCATTCCCTATTTATGATACCCCACACTGCCCTACAGAATTTCCTCTAAATATTCCTCTATTCCACAATAATCCCTGCACACAAACACACAATATCAGCACCTCAAAGAAGCTATTGACCTGAAAACGTACACAGAGCTGACAGAAAAGAAAAAGAGAGAAAAGGGGTATCTTGCACTATAAAAAAAAATCTCAGGCAATGACTTATAATTGCAACAATTTTAACTATTAACAGCGGTAGAATGCCCCCAAACAGACTATTTTGCCCATCCGTTCCTTTTACATTCACACTCTTAAGCACTTCCTTCCAAGGCTAAGGTCTGCTCGGGGTGAGAGAGCAGGGAAATCATCAAGGACATAATTAAGAGGCTTATGGGCAGACAGGGTGGGAAACACACACACACACACACACACACACACACATACCCTCAAGTTTTCACCCCCTTATTAGAAGCTAAACACCTCCCTTGTCTCATCTGTACACCTGTTAGCCAAACCACTTCTGTCCGTCCCTCATCCCCCTCTTACTTTTCCTTTCTTTCTACTGCTCTCTTTCATTTGAACGAATGCCCATCCTGCTGGCCGAGGAAATGTATGTTGAACAGCACGTGGGACGTCCTCATCAGGTCAGCAGGAAACAGAATATCAGAGCTGAGGTCAATGGACTTTAAACCCGTCCTATTCAGCCAATTAACAACGTGAATGAATCAAACTCTCTCTACATCTGCACAGAGCGCTCCAAAAAAACCCTTCAAATAGTCAAATATAATTACATAAGAGATTAAAAATGACGAAACCTAATGACTTTTTTTAAATTTCCCAGTGGTGCCATCACCAGAGTCACATGTGCCTTACGTCATATCATGAAAGACCGAATGAAATTAACAGTGTATGTGCTTTTTCAGAGCTAGAGTAAATTCTGCTGCGACACGCCACATGCAACGACTGGAGATGGAAAAAATGGAACATTTCTGAAATAAGCCATTTTTCTGTGTCAAAATAATTGTACCTATCATAGCTTAATATGTTTGATTATACAATGGAAGATGAAGGGGATGAGGCCAGGAAAACCTGTTTGAAAACAGTCAATACTGTTGCAATTCCAACTGGTGACCAAGGTGCTTTTACCCTACAGCATTTATTTTAATTTTTCTAATAGAGTAAATGAAAACACGCAGATAATGAGAGTTTATGAGTGATAATTTTGCACTTGTAAACACTAATCATCACACATCAATAGGAGATTTTGGAGCATTTTTTTTGCAACTAACATTATGTGAATAATTCTCTCACCTGGTGCCGATGTTTGTGCCTCTGCGTCTATTTCATTAGCCTTCTTCTTGGCTACAGAGGCTAACACCACCTCACCCTTATCTGCTGCCACGTAATGGAGGTCCTTTGAAGGTAAAGCAGAACAGCAGAGCAATCTAAAATTAATCTCAGCTCACATGACAATACTTCAGTTTTTTCCCTTTTTAATTTTTGCGCTCTGCTCGAAGAGAGAGGAGGAGCGAAGAGAGGCTGCAGGAAAAAGAGAGAGAGAGAGAATACATAAAATAACCTGTTTGAAGTTTCAGAGGGGGGAAAAAAACAGATAAAAGTATTTTCAAACTTTCAAAAATCAGATTTGCTCATTTGTTCAGTTGCCTTTATGTTGTCCTCCCTCCTTTTCTCTTTCTCCCTGAACTCTGACCGGATGCAATCATACTGGTTTCAAAAAGCACAAAGATGTGGGGAAAGGCATGTGTCATCTTTTTAAAAGCAGGAGCGATGCTCTTCATGTCGGAATAGAGTTTAAACTATTGTCATTACGAGCAGGTGGGTGTGTGACGCACACACATCCACACACTCACTCTTGCTCTTTCTCTCTCTTAAATATGAGCCCTCTCATCCCAGAGAATAGACTATAATATATCTATTATAGAGCCTCATGCAGTCAGGAGACCTCCATTAACCCACAAACATGTTTTTAAATGTCACACCATTAGTCCCACCAAAATGGATGCCGGATTGAGACGTATAACAGAGATAAAGCACAACTGACCGCTCAGAGAATGTGAACAATGACACTAGATGTGCTTTACTGACAGAACCCTTTGGTGTATTAAAGTAAAAGTCTTTTTTTTTTTAATCATAAAATAGTTTTAACAAGTAGTTAATTCCAGAATAAACTACAGAGAGAGGCCTACCAACACAGTGGTAAATTCACTATAGAAAGGCTTATTGCTTTCACAAAATGAAGCAACAGAAAATATGTTAAAATATGTTGGCAAATAATTGCAATAATTAAAAACCAAAATCCCAAACTAATACTGCCTAGTAATAGCTCATCAATCAATCAGTTACCAGGAGTGTAATAAGTCTTTGAAAATATAAAATAAAATAAAGTAAAAGTAAAAGTAAAATAAAATAAGTAAAATAATTTTGATACACTTGAAAACTTGTCTGCTTAAGATAATTAATATTTAGTCAGATTTTCATGTATACCATTCATTTCACTCATCCAATCAAATTTAAGACCCAGAGCTATGTGAAACAAATCTGATGTAGTATGCATATTGTACCATGTGGTATAAAACTTTCTCAGTGAACAGAATATCCTTATGTTTCAGTCGAGAAGATCCTCAGATGTTCAGACACGGTGGAAGAACTTATAATAATGTAATTGACAGGCTACATTTGACCATCTTGAAGGGGCCCATTCATGGGTAAATTAAAGTGAAAGCTGGGCGAGGAGCTCAGTGCTGTCTCCGAACTAATAAGATCCTCTCTCTTTCTGTCCGTTTAAACGCTAAACCCATCCTTCCGCTTCGGGGACATCAGTCAGAGCTGCAGCGAGATGCAGGGAGGGTGAATGCAGCATAGTCAGACCTGCAGAGCACTAATGCCTGTATTGTCAACCAGCCTCTGCAAGTCTGATCAAATGAGGGGAGGGGGATAAGAGTGACTTACAAACATCAAACAGGACTTGATTTAGCTCTTCACAGGCTCAGGGACGAGAGCCAATAACCTCACGATTCAAACAATGATTCTTCTTTTTAAACGAAACAATCACAGGCTACCAGACATTAAAAAGTCTAAATTAACATTTAGGAGCCAAATGGCTTTTTACTTGAGAAAATACAGAATCACTCAATTATGATGGTATAATATTTTACCTCTTTAAAAAAAAAATCAAATACTGAGTTTAGGATTAAACCTCACAGTTTTATTCCAAAACAAATTTAATCTTCCAATCAATTAAAAATTACAAACTCAATACTAAACTTTATGCTAAACAATGACCAATATTTTTTGCCATGTTTTTTAGAATACCACTTATTGCAACAAAACTCTGTTGTGAATACGTATATTTAATTACAAGTAATGATTCTCTGCCCAGCTTGAATTGGACATAACTGAAAATGTATTCCTGATTTACTGAGTCAACTGCAAACTCAGTAACAGCTCTAAACGATTCAGTGAATCTGATTCAAATCTCAAACTACCATAGGAATTTGAGACTGTTTCATGAATCTTTTTGAGCGACTCATTAAAAAGAACCTGTTCATAAGCTGTGTATTTTAAGAACCTCTACATTTCTATAACCACATGCATAAGAGGAAAAATCAGATGCAACAATAAAGATAGAGAAGGAAAACGAAAGAGTGCCAAACACTGGATATTAGCATTGCATCTGAAGACCTCTATTTTAGCTTAGCAGAACATAATGCTTTCTGAGCAAGAAAGACAGACAGATTGAAAAAAGGCCAGGAAACAGAGAGCCAGACGGAGAAAAAGCGACTGAATCCAGACGTCTAAGAGGGATGACAATAATTCTGTACATAAATCAGATATTATACCTCTTATTCACCACAGCTTACACAGGACACCGGATCTGGTCTAATCTTATTTATTTAAGAGCTTTAAGAGCTCAAACGCAGATAAACGGCCTTTTAGTGTTATTTTTGACTGGAGAGGCATATGGAGACAGGATAAACAGCTGGTCCAGCGATGATGCTTGATATTCGCTCAACGTCAGAAAAGAGTTTAAAATTAACATGGACCAGTGGAGCAGAGCAAGAGAGAGAACCATTACATGCGCAACTGCGCATTTACGCTCACACATGTGCGAAAACAATTCTGGAGGATCACACCTGTAATCCACGTGAATGTTTGAGGAAGGTGTTTATCAGATACACGAGAGGGTCTTACAGAGTTCATTATCCATCTCAACACAGAAACCAGCCAATATCAGCTCTGTGCCGCACATCATGTCTAATCGTTGATATTAACACGGGCCCCCTCCGTTTCCAGCAAACACACGCCCCATTAACCAACAAAGCAAGCATATGATCACAATTATGATCTAATTAATTAATCGGCAGATCAAAAACCAAAAAAAAGCACAGGAACGAGAAAAGTCAGCAAAATACGGCTAAACGAATTAGCACAGACTCTATCAGGGTTCACATCAGAGGATAATTACAAGTATAGAATGTTACAATTATGCAAAACACTCCAGTGAACGAGTGGAGGGGCAACCCTGCCCTCCCTCTCCCTTCTTCTCTACCCCTTTGGGTGACTCCGACCCCTCCAATTTCTTCCAACACCAAAGTGCTTCACTTCACAAAAGGCTCCTTACAAAAGAAAAGAAAGAGAAATTCTTTCGGTGCTCCATTGTTGGTTCGGAGACAATGGAGACTCGAGCCCGGCTCATACTGGGTGCTCTTACATGGGGCTCCGTCCGTTTTGTTTCAGCTGACCTTTGTGACATCGAGGGGAACAGATCAGATGGAGCAATGACCCCCGCTCGTTCTCTGCCTTTCTCTTGCTTTCTTTCTCTCCCTCTCTCCTGTGGGTGGTTTAATTTAACTTCTGTGGCTAATTAGCCAAGAGCCAAAACTGCAGGGTGAAACGCCACTACCTTCTCTCTCTCTGTTTCTCTGCCTTTAGCTCTCTCTCTCTCTGCTCTTTGTTGATTCACAAGGACTGATATTCATGGGCCATTCATAATTTGCCACTTTCGTCTCTCTCATCCTTTCTCTTTTGCGTTTTCCCAGTGCATGTCCCAAGAATAACAGATCCAGGTTTCCTTTGCCCTTCTCTCTCTCTCCCTCCCTCCCTCTCTTCTCTGCTCTTTCAGGCTTGTGTGGCTCGAGCTCCACCTTTTCAATTGGGGCCCTCAGCAGCAGCACTTAGTGGGGAATGAATTGGAACGAGTGCGATCGGCGTGAAAGAAGGAGGGAGAGAGAGGAACTGCATGAAAAAAGGACAGAGAGAAAGAGAGAGACAGCGGCCGGAGTGAACGCTAATAGGGAAGGTGTCACTCGGGCATGGAGAGAGGAGGCCTAGAAAAGGGGTCACACACACAAGACCATTTAAAGGAGTGAGAAAGGAGAGGGAGAGAAAAGATAGTGAACCGGCCACGAGAGCTGTGAAAGACAGACTCCCTCGCTCTTTTTCTTCCACACCCCCCTCCCTCTTTCTCTTAGCAACTGTTGCTCTCCGGAGTCTCTGGGATTCTTGTTATGGTATAGGAGAGAGGGGACGTGACATGGCCAGGGGCCTCAAACCCAGAGCTGCACCTGCCCAGAGCCTCTCAGTCCAAAACAGAGCCAACTCAAAGGTCTCTGAATGTGTAACCCACCCATAACTAAACTATTGTCACAGACAATGGCAACACATTTTTAAGTTCATTTTAAAACATATTTTTAATTTATACCTTGTCACAATATTAACTTAATGAATCTTTTTAATGATCACAGATTAATTTATTTTTAAATACATAAAAAGCTATGATTATGCTAACTTATAAAGACTTAATTCAATTAGTTAAAACATGCTTTCTGCTTGCATTTTTGAACATTTTCATATGTACAAAATGTACATTACTATTCAAAAGTTTGGGACAGTAAGAGTTTTATAATGTTTTTGAAATAGGTTTCTTATGTTCACCAAAGATGCATTTATTTGATCAAAAAATACAACAACAAAAACAGTAATATTGTAAAATATTATTACAATTTAAAATAACTGTTTTCTATTTCAATATATATTTTTTAAGTAATTTATTCATGAGATGGAAAAGCTGAATTTTCAGCTGCCATTACACAAGTCTTTATTGTCACATGATCCAGAAATCATTCTGATACGTTGATTTGGTGCTCAAGTACCAATCTTATTATTATCAATGTTGAAAACAGTATTGCTGCTCAATATTCCTGATACCTTTGTTTTAGGATTTTTGATGAAGAAAAAGTTCAACATTTATGTGATTACAAATGTCTTTACTGTAGCTTAATTTAATGTGTTCTTGATGAATAAAATAATTTATTTAAAATAAGATATTACTGATCCCATACTTTGAAGGTAACCCCAATCTAGGGTTTGTAAACTCCTAGAGGTTTCTAAAGCTGAATTTTTGTGAGTTGATAAAAATCTAATAATTAAATAATAATGTAAAATTAAAATAAAAAGACAAAAACAAATAAATAAAACTTAAAATAAAAACACTTACTAAAAAAGACAGAATATAAAAAAATGTATTTACCTGCATTTCATGTGACCATTAACCGACATCTGAAAGAACCGTCAACATGCAAACGTGTTATCAAGTTATTGAAAAATCAACTAAATTGAGATATTTGTTGTATTGTTTTGTTGCCATTGTATGTGCATGTCTGAAAGTGTGTGCTCACCATGAACAGATCTCTCGCACCGATATCTACAGCCAGCAAGAAGGCTTTTTCAAACCTCTGGTGTCTGGAAGAGAGAAGTCAGAAGCATTGCAAAGCCATTTCTGAACACCTGACTGACTGCTGATTTTTATTTAATTATTGTTTTCAACTGAAGAGGAATTAATCAGATGAAGGAGGTGGTGTGTACTGTATGTAGAGTGTGTGTTATGTGTGTACCTGAGCAGGTGATGGAAGAATCGGCGGGCGTATCGGCTGATGGGATCTCTGTACTCCAGTATGACAGTGTTTGAGAGGGGTCTGCAGGGGGCATAAAACATCCCCAGCACAGCTTCCAACTGACCTGCAATCACACTCAACAGGATCAAATATGTACAAGCAGTGGCCCCAATCCGTTCTCATTGCATTTAGATACAAAATATCAAACAAAGTGAAATCTGCAAACAAATTATACTAGAGCATTTCTCAAAACAAAACTTCAAGGTGGTAACAGTGACTTCCTTTAGTTAGGACATTAGCTAGGAATGTTAATGATGTAAAGCAAACTTTTAACAACCACAAAGTGTCAAACTACTTTTACTTTAATTCTGAACCATACATATATGTTTTATAGTGGTCCATGGTCCTATTAGCTATCGTTCTCAGCACCAGAGCACATAACGAGATTTAAATACTGTTATTTTGAAGAGTAAAGACCTTTTTGATTCTAAGCTGCACTTTCCCTGACACTAATTAAGTTTAGGTTTAGTCTCTGTTCAGAAATCAAAGCCTGCAGGTCTGGAGTCTTTACCTTCAGTTTGCTGGTCCAGTGGTTTTCTCAGCAGGTGATCTGTGATGGAGCTGAGTGACCTGTAACACTCTGCTCCCATCATGGCCCAGTCCATATTACCCAGAATTCCCAGTGCTGTGTCCACCTCCTCACAGCGCAAACGGTGCTGTACCAGATCACCTGGGCCTAGCTGAGCCCCATTGAACACACCTGCACATAGAATAAATACATGTTATTGGTGTTATTGAATGGTTGTGAAGTGACACATATGAAATATATGATGACTGAAGCAGACTTAAAAGAAGCAAATACTGTAGGAAAGTCCAAAAGTTACAGTATTTCCATCAAATACTAGACCTAATCGACTCAATCCCTTTCCATTACTGTCCCATTTTTGTTATGTTATATTATAAACAAAAATAATATTGGAATTTCACAATTCCACAGAACGGGAGAAAATCTAGAAAGAGGTTGTGGAAGCTCTGAATCATATGTGGAGGGAATCTTTAGAGGCGACGCTCTGTAAGATTGCCATTGACATTTGGATCGATCTTCAGTCTGTGCTCTTTCCCTGTAGCACTGTTGAGAGGTGTGTGTGTGTGTAAGAGAGAGAGAGAGTGAGCACTGAACTGTGACACACACAGCAAATGCAGTCGATTCAGGTTAAACATACTCGTTGGTGTGGATACTGCTGACAGTTAGTTTAGTGAATTACCTTTAAGAGAAATGGCAGATGCTTTAAAAAATGCCATATACAGCAGAGAATCAACCAGAGAGGCTTGAGCAGCTGAATGGATATCTAAGCTAATGGAGCTAATGGATGAACCTTCAGCTGTTTACAAAGCTTCTTATATGTGCATTTACCTAAAAGACAATCACACACTATTTTAACCACAAAAGGGTCATACAGATTAGTTTTCTTCAAACTGGTCTAAATGTAAAAATTAAGGCTCGACTGATAAGGATTTTTTTAACAGCTGATACTAATACAGTTGTCTATAGAGAGTAGGGTGTTAGATGCCAGATATCATGCTACTATATGATAAAATACAATTTTTGAAGGCAAATGAGATGAGGACAATAAACACTAATTTTACATCATGATGATATACTTTGACATACATTACCATTTAAAGGTTTGTCGTTTTTGAAAAAAAGTCTCTTATTCTCACCAAGGCTGCATTCATTAAATCAAAAATACAGTAAAAAACGATATTAGGGGTGAGATTATTAACTTTCCAAATCCAAACTGTTTTTTATTTGAAAATGTAATTTATTCCTGTGATGTCAAAGCAGAATTTTCAGCACCCATTAATTGAGACTTCAGTGTCACATGATATTTAGGAAATCATTCTAATATATCAATTGACTGATCTCAAATTTTTTAATGGTAGTGTATATAATGGTATTAATTATTATATATGTACAAAATTTACAATACTTTAAAAAATCTGTTGTTGTTATAGGCCCTGCATAGTTTTTGTTACTGTTGTTACTTTATCAGCTATTATCTTTAATATCTTCAGGTGAGTGCTAAACTTACAGTAGTTTCAGATTTCATAGTGCGTCAAGAGCATTTCATATATTTAACCACTAAAACTTTTCCTTGCATTTCACACACACACACATTCATTCTTCTGTATCCGCTGCCCTCTCTCTTTTCCTTTAATTCCTGTTCTTTTTCTTTCTCTCTCAGACACATCTTTCTATTTCTAACTCTCATCTGTCTGTTCTCTTGCTAACTTTCTGTGAATGTTAGTGTCGGTGATCACAATGAACAGTAATCACCTGAGGCGGTTGACACCCGTAAAGGTGGCTTTAATAATGTAACAGAGCTTAATCCAGCCATACTGGATCTGCTTTTGAACGGCACACTCAATCGCAGCTACGCTTAACCTTGCTCACTTCTCAACAGGAGACCATTAGCACAGCCACGAAAACCACACGCACCATAATATTATTGACAAACACCACACAAACCGAGAAATATGTTGCCTATCAATAAAACAACCCCTCAAGACCCTCTGTATTCATGATTCCTGAAGTCTTAAACATGAAGGAACCTGCACATAACACAGCAAAGTAAAGTAAATGACCCATGTTTGTTATCTCTTTCTGTTGCTAAACCAATTTTAACTCCCCTCTTGGACAGAAATCATCTCCTGTGGATGTTGAGAGCAGAAGGAGGCACCATTTTGCGGCAAATAAAACGACAGCCACCATTTTTTTGTAAGTGAATTTGGTAAGGAGGTCAGGTAGGGTCCAATAAAAACTGCATGTGGGGGAAATTAACAGGCCGCCTCCCACAAACCCCTGAAGAGTGAACTAATGTGACTAATAACAGTGTGGAGAGAAATTACAGAAGTCAGCACAGACACAGAAGAGCTGCAGAGAGACAAAACAAATTGAAAAAGAAAAGGCTGAGGATGAAAAGTGCACCGATTAACAGATAGTTTACACATATATGCTTTTTACACATATGAACATTTTTAAACAAATACAGACAAAATTTAATTGTTACCATTTTTTAAATAAATAAATAAGTAACATAAGTAATACATTTAACTGTTCTGTCCAGTAAAAAAGCTTTAAAGGACAGTTAGGTGACCTTCATTAATAAGAAGTCATAAATTTCATTACATTAACTGTTGATTGTGTTAAAAAATAAAAATAATTTGGACTTTGGAGAACAAAATTAATTGGAGTACAACATTTAATTGTTACTTAAAAAATATGAAATAAAATACAAAATTCAATTGTTACTGTCTTTTAAATAAATAAAGTAAAAAATTGAACTGTTATGTGAAGTGAAAAACCTTGACAGTTAGGTGACCTTCATTTATGAGTATTTGTGATAGTGATTGTGATAACAAAATACTCATTTGGACTCTAACTGAAGTTGTTTTTCTTGTTCTTAATTGTGGTAAGTGGTATAAAAAGACCCCACTAATTTATTTATTTGAAATATTTTATAAATATATAGGCATAATGACACAACCAAAACAAACAGGGTGTCTTATGTGATGCAACCAAAGGGCTCCAAACTGCAATGCTGTGCAATTTCCTCTCCTTTAAATTAATCTTGTTTCCCCCTTACTCTCTTTTTTTTCTCACTTTCTCAGAGTGTGCCGGCCAGCTGCCCCCAGTATCCACTCCGTACAGCAGCTCTCCTGTGCCGAGCGCGTGCCCAGATGAGATAACTCAGAGAGGAGAGGAAAAAACGAAGGGAGGGTGAGCGAAAGAAAAAGAAAGAGCTGCTTCCTTGGAAAGACTGGAGGTCTGCCAACACTTTCATCCTCTGCGCGTCCGATTCACTCACTTCATCATGTAGCAGTTCTAGAGATATAAGTCAATAAATATGGGCGCGTGAGCAAGACAAGCCCAACGAACACGTTCACAAACAAATAAATAGACAAACGGGCAAACAAGCGCTGCTCAATAGCTGCTCCGAATTATCAGTCGGAAAGGATGTCTTGCTTTCTTCATCAAAACCTTGGCACGCGATCAGAGGAGAGGGAACTGCTGTCGCTGTCTCTCCCTTGCTTTTTACCTCTCTCTCTCTCGTAGAAAACGCTTTCTCTTGCTGACGCTCTCCATTTAAAACTTTGACAGAGTCGCTGGGAGTCACATTCACTTCCAAAGTCAAAATTAAACTCTAGGCATGGGCAGGTTTTGATTGTCAAACTTTATCTGGTGCCCTGAGGGACCGTAAGCCACTGTAAATGATTTATCGGAGAAATGCATCCCAGAATGCACCTGGAGGTGGCAGCCCAAGGGTGGGTATCGAGTGACCTCAGAAGACTTGGCCCCTGCATCTGCCAATCCCTCAAATGTCTGTGTGCTTCTACAGTTCTAAAATGAACGCAATCTCAGACGGTACACTCACACTCTGAAGTATATAACACATAATAACTCCACCACGCACTCTCTTGATCGGACAAGCTCTAATCTGATTGGCTGGCCTTATGCGTGTCCTTTACAAGATAGAGGGTTGCTAAAATTATTACTTCTGGAAGGACTAATCACTGGATTTGCCAAAGTGTGCAAGGATTGTCAAGTCAAGTCAAGTCACCTTTATTTATATAGCGCTTTTAACAATACAGATTGTGTCAAAGCAACTGAACAGCATTAATTAGGAAAATAGTGTCAATAATGCAAAGTGACAATAGTAAACACTAATTTTTTAGTTAAAGACAGTTCATCATTGAATTCAGTGATATCATCCAGTTCAGTTCAGTTTAAATAGTATCTGTGCTATCAAGTCGACGATATCGCTGGAAATGAAGTGTCCCCAACTAAGCAAGCCATTGTGATTGTGACATCAAATATTTTATTTCGGGCTCTTAGTAGCTAGAAAACTAGATATCTATATACTGCTTCTTTGCAACTGGGAAGAAGAGGGGAATCAGGTAATGGGCAATTTAAAATAACTGCTTTCTGTTTGTAAAATGTAATTTATTCCTGTGATGGCAATGCAACATTTTCAGCATCCATTATTCCAGTCTTGATCCTTCATAAATCATTCTAATATGCTGATTTGTTTCTCAGAAACATTTCTTATTCTTACAAGTGTTTGAAACGTTGTGTCCTTCTTCATATTTTTTTGGAAACCTTGATATATTTTTTTTCAGGATTTTTTGATGAATAATTAAAAACTGTATTTATTTGAAATAGAAAATTTAAATTTGTCAACATTATACATTTATTTATAGTCATCGTTGTTTAATTTACTGAAACCTTGCTGAATAAAGTTATTTTTTTTATCTTACTGATCCCAAACTTTTGAATGGTAGTTTAAGTCTCAAGTGTAAATTCTCTCTTCAAGATTGTTGTGTGTTTGGTTTTTATACTTCTAGCAATATAAGGACAATAATGTTCAAGAATCTTTAGAGGCGCTACACTTCAAATGATCTACTCTGATTTCAATCAAGTAAACTACAGAAAGGTCCCACTGACCTAATCTTAGCCTCAGTGCAGCAAGCGGCCCTCCATGAAACCGAAGCAGCAGTAAGTCATGTGCCTCCAGACCCTCGTTTCCATGGGATATCGGACAGTAGGCCCAATGAATTCCCTCTAGCCCCTCAGAGGTTTTTATGTGACGAGAGAGCTGCAGGCTGGGGCCTATAGAGCCAGGAATCGGTTCTTCACTCACTAACCGCAGAGGGAGAGGCGAGAGTCCCATATCAAAGCACTGGAGCTCGCCTTGACCTCCGCCCACCACCAGCAGAGCTCCTGAAGGATGCCATGCTAGTACCGCCGGCACCATGGAGCAGGAGGCCCACTGTGAGTGGCCTGTCTGTGGGTCAAAAAGAACTACAGAGCAATCCTGAAGCCCCAGGAGAACCCAGCGCTCCAACGGGTCACGACAACAGATTATAGGTTTGGACGTCAGGGGTAGAGGAGAGCTGGACAGATGTTGGAGACATCCACGAGCACATTCATATACACAGGTTTGGACTTCAGGAGGCTGGGCCTCCTCGTACAGCTCAGACGTGGAGTGTTTGGCCTCTTGGTGCAGCTCCGCGGTCAGGACGTGGTAGGGTTGGGTCAAACTGAATCTGCAGTCTATAGGGTTTCCATCAGTTCGGATAGAGCTCAAAACCTACACAGAGAGAAACAGGGAAGAAAAAAAGAATTTCATTTAATCATTGAAGTATTTTTTTTTCCAGAAAAAGTATGTGAACCCTTGCATCTACCAGTTCAGTTTAATTATAAATTGATTGTGCATGCCCAGGTCACAATTACAGGAAATATTTGGTGAAAGTTATTTCTGCTGAAACCAAGGGTTTACATACTTTTTTCCTATTCATCTGTCACAACAGACAGATAAAATGTTGTTCATTAGTTCATGTACTTGTTCTGAACTGTAAAATATTTATTTTATTACAAATTTAACTTTCACATTTTTGGCAGTTTTATTTATAGTGTAGTACTATAGCTGGAAGAGACTAAGAAATGATAAATAGAAAAGAGGGAACATAATCAGGTAACGAACCAGATTCAAATCTGACACCTATTTGAGAACCACATCTCAATGTGTGTGCTAAACTTTTTAAAACATTATTAGAAAAGTTATGCATAATATGTCATTTTAGTGAAATGGAGAATGAATCATCTTAAAATAATTATAATCAATATTAAAAAAACTTTGAGCGCCACAACTCAATGTGTCAAAGCGTGCTCTTCTACACCACAATTCTCAGAAAGTTGGGTGACTAAATTATATTTCAAAATGATATATACAAAAAGTAACAACCCTTAGCAAGGTAAAACAGAAACGGAGAAAGAAACAAGCAGTCTTGAAGAACCACAGCTAAACCAAAAGTTACAAACATTTTGCAAAAGTAAATATTCAGCATGGGCACCTCCATTCCTGAGACATGGAGAAATCACAGGCCCAACACACATGTTGAGCAAATTTGTTTGGAGATTTAACCTCAAAATGTGCACACAAACAGCTTAAAAAGTATCCTATCATACGGCAGCACGCAGGAAGTTGGGGTTTACCTGTAGTATGTGTGTTTCTGGTGCAGATGGTGCGGTGAGAGAGAGACTGAGAGCGATGGGCTGGCACAGAACTGTGGAGTGTGCGCCAGCGTAGGAGACTGAGTTAAGCGGGTTGTCGATGGTTTCTGTGAAAGCAGGGGATGAGTTTTTTGTCTTTTTTTTTGCTGTAATCCCCCCTGGGCCGACTCCCGCTGCACCCCAGGGGGTGAGAGGGGTTTAGTGAGAGGGCGGGAGAGGAGTTGCTGACAGCACAGAGGGGAGATCCGGAACAGTGCCAGATCTCCACAGAGCCACAGGCCCCGCTGAGACACACCTGCCCCAGCCACAGAGGCCCCCATTCTGGGCCTGTCCACAGCTGGGCCCGGGCTCAGAACCAACACCCCACTGACCACGCTAGCAAAAGACCAACGCCCCAACTGCTTTGACTAATACTCCGACAATGTTGACCCCGCTAGCACTAAGCTAGTCAAAAACTAGCTAGGGCTAGGTTGAACACCTTATCAGGCCTTTTTAAAGTAGTCAGCTTGCAGCTCAGGCCAGAATTTGTGACCTCACGAGGCTAATGCTTTGCCAATACCATGCTAGGCAATGCTACAGATACTATTTGGGCTAATAATACACACATTTAAATGCCTTGAATAACATTGTGCTTCGTTGTGAATGTAAAATTGAGGACTAGAAGTGCCATAAGGAATTGCACAATCCTCACACTTGTTTATCCGGTTTAGCAGTAACAGATAGCCATAGAGAGAAAGGGCTAAGCTCTTTGCCACAGTAACACTAAACAAAAACAAAAAGGTGAAGAAATAAAGGATAGCTGGTTGAGAGGCAGTATGTTTGCCTCAGCACTGGGGGACATTTCGAGTGTCTTTCTCCTACCCGCCACAAAGGTTTTAACATCTTCACAGAGTGATCCTTCTTAAGACCTGCATTCACACACACGCACACACAAACATCGCAAATCCCACAGCTGCCGCTGAAACAATGACAGATTCAATTTCACAAAGACAAACGGCATCTTGGTGAGTTGGGGAAGTTTGGGGGGTGCAAAGGAGAGCGAGAAAGAGAGAGAGAACAGTGGTAAGTGAGTCTCTGTTAGTTTTTTTGGTTTTCGTCACGTGGTTTTCAAAACTATTCTTTTTCTTTCTTCTCTCTCTCTGGACTTTCTTTTGCACTTGAAAGATAAACCCAAAGAGGTCCAGCTGAGCAGCAGGCCTTGTTCACAGCAGTAGAGCTCTTTGAGCCAATTTTCCAGCTCAGAGAGCAAACAGTGAGAGAGAGCGAGAGAGAGGGGGACAGTGAGAGAGGGAGAGAGAAAGGGAGATGATGATGAAGGCAATCTATGAAAGTTCTTGCTGCTGAGTCTCCACTCTTCTGGTGTGTGTAAATGTGTGTGTGTGTGTGTGTGTGTGTGTGCTACTCAGATGCTTGTCAGGCCGCTGTGGCATGAAATCAACACAGAAGCATTCGCTCTACTGCACCTGCACATGCCCAAGAATTTAACCCGAGAAATCACATTCCACTTGGACCTTTTCTCTTCATATATAACATGGTCTGGAATCATAACAGCAGCCATGCGCAGAAAAATGACAGAGATTGAAACCATTCCACATGAGCCTTCTAAAATCAAATCAACACTGACCGAGAGTCACTGAATAAGGAATACATTAAAAAAAATGAGGAATAAATTCAGCAGGACAAATACCTCAGTCAGAAAAGGCGTCTGTGTCAAAAAATGTGCGTAAATACACTACCATTCAAAAGTTTGGGGTAAAAATGTATACTTTTCTTCAGCAAGGATGATTCGGTAAAATTTGATCACGAAGTTGACGTAGACACGTATAATGTGTCAAATATATTTATATTTCAAATAAATGCTTTTTATTTCTTTTTTTTACTTTCAATTCAACAAAGAATCCTGAAAAAAATGTAACACAGTTTCCTCAAAAATTTTAAGTAGCACAACTGTTTTCAATAAGAAATGTTTGCGAACAAAAAAATTACATAGCAACATTAGACTATTATGACAATTTACGTTGTTTGAGACCATTGTGGTCATAACATTTCCTTAAGAAATTCCTTCAAAAAAAAGTGGATGTCCCTGAATGTCACTGACTCCATGGTCTATGTGTAAATTCTGGAGTACTTTTCACACAGGCCTGAAAACTGTAAAAATAGTTCTGCTTTCATTCCACACTGGGTGAAAAGGATACTATGTGCTTGGTTGAAGACACAAGAAATGTGGCAATTTTAAATAAAGTACAGATGCCTGGTAAATATGCAGATCAAACGAATGAAAAAGAGAAGTGTTCCAAGACAGATAACAGGATATTCAACAACATCTAATGCGTACGGAAAACATAACAACAACCACCCCAAAATGCAAAACAACTAAAAAAATAAAGAAAAAAGATATCAAATGCTTACTGAAAACATAACCAACTCAACATGCAAAATTAGGGTATATATACAAATATTTTTTTATTAAAATCATTAAATTCCAGGAACAGGGGAATTGATTATAAATGTTAAACGTTTGCATAAATAAGTGTGTGTGCACAAGTGTTTTTCCCCGTGTGTCTCTTGGCAGTGCTTATCTGCGAGGGGTAAGAATTAAGACCACATAGGGAAAGAAAGCGTACTTTTTAAATGCTGAAGACTAAGCAGAAAATGGGTTTAGCATGCAGATAGCAAACTTAACAAAGGGAACATATATATGAGGCAGAATTGACTGAAGTGTGTGTCTGTGCGCCGAGCGAACCGTTTGATTCACCGCTCGCGTCTTACATAAACTGCTAGCTTGATTTCACACCACGGATCTGAAAATGACAACAAACACTTTAATTAGAAACGATGAAGGCGAGAGACACTTTAATGTTTTTTAACCGTAGAAAAATGAGAGAGAGAGAGACAGAGAGAGGAAGAGAGAGACAGAGAGAGAGAGGAAAATAAATAGGTGAATGCCCAGGATAAATCCAGGGTTCATTTCCAACCGGAGCAATCCAGCGTTGCTTTATGCTGCCCCCCTTTTATTTTTTTATTTAGCAGTTTTCTCCCCCTTGTTTGTTTTCATTTGGTGCATTTGCGATTGGAAACGCAGCTCTGTTTACTCGTCTCTCTCATCCTCTGCTCTGCGAGTGAAGATTTTGCATATGTTTAAAACCAGAGTGCAACGTTGGGAGCTTAAGCATTGCTTGCTGATTTCTGAATCGTCATAAATCGGATAAATTAAAACAATAAAACTAAATGCTAAGTTATTAATACTAAGTTGAAGACAAGACGACATTTCGTCCACTGTGATGTAAGCAAAAAAATAAGTGGTACCTTTAAAAACAATGATGGATTGGTGTTTGTACTGGAGCTCTATTCTATAAGCAAAATATTTCTAGAATCAAGAAAACATTTGTTTTTAGTTTTGTACCTCTGCATAGCTGCTGCGTAACTGCAGACTCGCTGGAGAACAGAATACATACTACAATGAAAGAGTGTCAGCTACACAGGAAGGGGGCTGAAAGGTCAAAGGTTGGCTGTTCACGTAAAAAAATGTTCAAGTAAACAGTCTGCGAGTTACAGCAGCTCATTGAGAAACACAATGGTAATTGGTACAGCATGACAAAAGAAAAAAAGAAAGGTAAAATGGGACAAAAAGACTGGGGCGAAAAAGGGATTGACAATCTTTCCGAAACCTTGAGCAGCGGAGCATTGCGAGGGCATTATTAAAAGTATTTATATTATTTAGGAGGTCACACCCTGGTTATTATCTGACCTTCAAGTCTCTCTCACATCATTCAAATTCATCACCCAAAAAATGTTAGTTCAGACATGGATAAAAGGCCAACCCTGAAGCAAGGTCAATGTTTGCTTACCGTAAGCCCTGGTGTATCCGAGCAGAAGAGCAGCACCAGGTTGGCCCTGTCCACTGCACTAGGGACTGGAGACCAAGGCCTTACCTCCTCGTTACAGAGAGGCCACCAGCACACGGCCACATCCTGTGTCCGGTTCAGCCCCACGTTGCGCTCCATGCGCCGTCCTCCACCAGGTAAATCCACCACTGAAACCTGCAGAAGAACAGCAACCGTAAAGGAATCATACCACAAAACATCTATAAAACATGACCCCAACTCTTCTGCATAACACAACACGGCTGCATGCTGCTTTATTAATGTGGCCTGAGCTGCTTTGGGTAGCAGGGCATTGTTATCTTTTGTTGGGGTTTTTATTAAAATCATCTGAAATAGCCGCACATGTTCTGCACTTGGTGAGGTGTTTGAAGGTAACAAGGTATTTGTGTGACTGCTAATAAGATCTCTAGATGCTTTCACTTTCATAAACCCCAGATTTGGACAGGTACTGTATTGTTTCCAGCATGGTAGGACTGAACCAGAATTGGATTCTGCAGGAAAATACTATGGAAAATATGGAAATTACAATTGCAAGTTTGTTTATCGTAATTATGACTTTATATCTCATAATTGTGAATTGATTTCTCATAATCAATATCTCGGATTCTAAAATACATCAGCCAATTTGCAGCACAGATCAATCCTAAAACCACCCAAAATTACAGGTTTCTAATGAAGCGCAGGCTAGTGTTTTGCTGCTGACTAAGTCTGACTACCAAATTTCATTAAAATGAGCCGCACCTGATTGAGACACACCTGCCGTTTGGCTGATGCACAAACAGCTTTAATCACTCAAGACTGTCTAGCTTTAATGTAGACATAATAATTGAGGTACTCAAAACTGGTTCCTTTGAAGGGGCATTTAATCCACTTTCTGTTTATGGGACTGCAATAATAGTTCAGTAAGGAGCGATATTTCTCCTACACCTCTGCATTAATCTCATATCTGCGACAGCTCATCATGTGCTATTTCAGCAGTTCTGAGCTAAGGTTTTAAAGTAGGGTTTTTTCCAGACCCTTAATGCAGCCCATAGTACGAATAAATGGCATGAAAATACGATATGGCTCTTATAGAGTCGGTGCCTATTCATGCAACATAATAGCAGTCATTTCCATATACTTCATTCTGAAAGGCCTTATCAAGAGAGCAAACACAGAGTCTCTCTTTATGTCAACAACTCTATCTGTGCACAATAGGGAGGACTAGAAATGTACCACAGTCTGTTCATGACAACAAAAACTGTTCATCATTTAACCTTGACCTTCACAGACTGTGCCCGTACAGACTAATCGTGCATGTTAAGTATCATCTAGCATGAAAATGATTTATATAAGATTAATAAATAAACAAAAACAAAGTAAACCAGTACAGACTGTGGGAAAATTAATCTCTCTGTCTCTTTCTGCCCTCCCCCAAAACTTGATTCCCCGTCTCGCCTGTGCTTGCTGGTCAGCAATAATCAGACCCTCTTTCTGGAGGATTAGGCTCAAAGCTTAGTCCAGTGGAGCAGGCAGTGGATGGGGCCGCGTGCTTCGATGGGGGGGTGTGTGTGCGGGGTGTTGTGTCGGAGGGAGGGCAGGTTTGGGGGGGGTGCATACGGTTATGCACCCCTTATCAGAGCCATGCTGCTGGAGCCAGCCACACCGCAGGAGAGATTGCTTTCATACTCAGGCTGCCATCACAACAAAGCGCTCCAGTAATGCGATAATGTTCGGGTGCGGAGGGTGTTAAGAGCCTGATGTATTTATGTATTGTGTTTAGTCCATAATCAGACCCATCCAAATTGTGATCTCCGCACACTTGGTCTCCGGCCCATTAAAATTAGGTTAATGCTTTCAAAAAGAAAATGAATAAAGATTTTTTTTCTTAAATTCCGTTATGAATTTTTTTAGACAAGTTGCTTGGAAAGCTAGAGAATGAATGGGATGGAGAATAAAGAATGGAGCGATCACCTTCGTTTCCTCTGAAGAGGAGGAGATGGACTTGACCTCACCCTCCAACCCCTACATCACTGCTCTGCTAGCGACAAACTGCATGGCTGTGACCAGTTTTACAGAGCGGTAATAATGGTCACATCTTACAATATAGATAGTACATTTTCTGTTCCTCTGGCTCAAACAGTAGAGCGTAGTGCTAGCAACGCCAAGGCCATGGGTCTGATTGCCAGGAAATCCAAGAACTAATGAAATATACACACTAACATTTTTATATGCAATACAATTTTTTGAATGTTCTTTAAAAATGAATAAATATAAAAGAAGTATCTTATGCTCAGCAAGGCTGGTTTTATTTGATAAAAAATACAATAAAAACAGTAACATTGTGAAATATTACAAATGAAATAATTGTTTTATTTTTTTCTGTGAAGACTACATTTTGATTTGTTTGCCCAAAAAATATTTCTTATTAATATGTTGAAAGCAGCTATGCTGCTTAATATTTTATGTAGAAACTGATACATTTTAGGATTCTTTGTTCAAAAGTACAACATTTGTTTTACAATTGAAATCTTTTGTAACCTGGTCCTTTGAGAGTGATGATGGGGGGGAGTGGTGAGTGGGGGGAATGCCATCATAAGGTCGTTATTTTCTTGCTAAATAAAAGTAATAATTTCTGAAAAACAAAAATAACACACACACCCCCTAATTATTTCTTATTTCCAAAAGTGAAAATTTCATAGATTCTAGATTCATTACATGTAAAGTGAAACATTTCCAACGTTTTCTTTGTTTCATGAAAGTCAAAAAAGCCAATCTCTCAAAATATTAGAATATTTTACATTTGAGGTTTCCTTAAATGCCCTCCTACCGTATAATTCCGGTACTCTTGGTTCTTTGAAACACAATAATTGAGGGAATACTGCTAACTTCGTCATGGTCCGAAGACGATCAATTGACAAAAACCCTCCGACCAAAGACATACAAGGGAAGTCGTGGCCTATGTTAGAGAGTCGGACCGTAACCCCAAGGTGCGGTTCGAGTTCTTGTACCGTCAGGGAATTGTAGGTAGGGGAGTGAATTATCAGGGCCGTTGGGTTCCGTACATATTGTTTACCTGACTTTTTCCATGACTTTTGAGACAGTTTTCATGACCTAAATGTTCCATTATTTACAATAAGAATAAAAATCTGTTCAAATTATCATAGCATATGTTAACTAAAATTAATGACTATTAATGCTACTCGTTTGCTTTTTTGTTTTAGTAATAAGTACAAGCTGCAACTGCGCTAGACCTTACTCCACATTTCACATCACTGAATATTATAATTTATTATGGATGGCCATTTTGGTGTCATTTTGTGTTTATTTTTGCTGCTTAAATGCAACAAGATGCGCTTTAGAGCCCTGCATTTCAGCTCGAGCCCAATGGCCCCAACTTATGTATGGCTTCGGGATAATTTTCACGTCATAGCTCAGTCATGGGCCAGGCATCAGGCTTGCTTCCTCCTTATGTTTATATTTTAGATATCCATCAATTATTATGGTGATGACAAAGATTTGCCGTGCTGGTGTAAACAACACGAGACCGTGCTACGTACTTTCAAGAGTGGCTCTGGGGACGTTTTAGTTGTCCCACAGCGAGTGCTGGAAGAGTTTCATGTTAAAGCGCCACGCAAAGCTTGCCGCAAAACCCAGCAATAATACCATGATGAATTCTCCAGGGAACAGAATATGCGCAGTGTTTCGGTTCATTGTTTGTGAACACAATCCTGCCAAGACCGAGACAGCAGAAAAGCGACCTGGTTGTTTTCTTAAAAAGCACAAACAGGATTCGTGATATTGTATTGCAAACAAATACAAGTAACCCTTAACATCCCCCGAATGATGCTTACTTACTACTCCTACCTTTATGAGCAAAAATAGACTGGTTTGTTTCCACGTTTATAAGAAAAAAATGCAAGTGATTCGTGGTCTGCTGGCGTTCCTGTCCTGCAAAGCTCGTTTAGCTTCTCTGCCAAATATTGGATACGCTCCTAAGCACATATTTATCTAGTTTAACGATTTAACGAACATGTTTTTTTAAAGCATTTTATATAGCCTGAGATTTTATTTTAGTCAGTCGGAGCTTTGAGAAGGCTAATGATCAAACATAGGCTATGATTTAACTCCACTGTCTGCCTATGGCCCGCTCGCTACCCGTGCTCCTGGTGTGTGTTTACTGTGTGTGTGTGGTCACTGCTGTTTTGTGCACTTTTGGATGGTTACATGCACATGAATGTCCACATGTCCGTCACACTGAAAGGTGTCAAATATTCAAGTAAAGCCGTTCAAACACTTGGAGGCTTACAAGGAGTGGACTTAAGTGACTCAGTGCAATAAGAGTCCCACACTCAGACTGTCTTCATGAAAAGTTCTAACCAAGCCATTCTGAACCAGAAACAACTTCCATAAGCATCTTACCTGGGCTCATGAGAAAGACCTGGACTGTTTGCTCAGTGTCCAAAGTCCTCTTTTCGATGAAGTAATTTTGCATTTCTTTGGGAAAGACTGGAGGAGGCACAGAATCCAGATCTGCTTTGAAGTCCAGGGAGAAGTTTCCAAGAGTCATGATGATTTGGGTGCCGTGACCTCGCTGGTGTTGGCCCAATGTGTTTTTATCATGTCCAAATTCTACCATAAGAGTTTTACAGCACTTGTATCTTCCACCTGCTTACAGCTTTATGGAGATGCTGATTTATTTTTCCAGCAGGACTTTAGCACCTGCCCAGTGCCAAAACCACTTCCAAAAGGTTTGCTGACCAAGATATCACTGTGCTTGATTGGCCAGCCAACATACCTGACCTGAACCCCAAATGGAATCTATGGGATATTTTCAAGAAAAAGATGAGAAACAGTCGATCCAACAATACAGACTAGCTAGTCCGCAATTAAAGAAACCTGGGCTTCAATAGTGCCTCAGCAGTGCCACAGGCTGATCGCTTCATGCCACACTTCACTGATGCTGGAGTTTGTGCTAAATGAGCCCCGGCCAAGTATTGAGTGCATAAATAAACATACTTTAAAGAACTTGAGCTTTTCTGTTCTGCAAATCCTTTTTTTGATTGATCTTAAGAAAATATTCTAATATTTTGAGATAATGGATTTTTTACTTTCATGAACTGTAAGCTCTAATCATCAAAATTAAAAAAAAAAACATTTGAAATGTTTTACTTTACATGTAAAGAATCTAGAATATATGAAAGTTTCACATTTTGAAATGTTACCAAAAAAAAAAGATATTTTTCACGATAATTCTATTTTTTTTTTAGATGCCTGTAAAAGTATATATATATATTATTGCTGTCAAACGATTAATCGCGATTAATCACATCCAATATAAAACTTTTTGTTTACATAAACTGTTTTGTTTATATATTTATATTTATTATTTATAATATAAAGTAATGATATAAATCTAGACATGCACATACAGTAAATATTTTCATCAATATTACGCATGTGTGTGTAGTTATATATACAATAAAATATCCACAAAACTTTCTTTTGTCCATCGTTTAATCGGCACTATCGACAGCACTAATATATATATACAAGTGGGTAGAAGTGATTCAGACCCCCTTAATTTTTCCCAATCGTTGTTATTTGCAGCCATTTGCTAAAGGCATCATTAAGTAGTTCATTTTTTTTTTTTTTCATTAATGTACACACAGCACCCCACATTGACAAAAACACAGAATTGTTGACATTTTTACAGATTTATTAAAAAAAGAAAAACTGAAATATCACATGTCCTAAGTATTCAGACCCTTTGCTCAGTATTTAGAATAAGCACCCTTTTGATTTAATACAGCCATTAGTCTTTTTGGGAAAGATGCAACAATTTTTCACACCTGGATTTGGGGATCCTCTGCATTCCTCCTTGCAGATCCTCTCCAGTTCTGTCAGGTTGTATGGTAAATGTTGGTGGACAGCCATTTTAGGTCTCTCCAGAGATGCTCAATTGGGTTTAAGTGTCAGGGCTCTGGCTGGGTCATTCACGAACAGTCACAGAGTTGTTGTGAAGCAACTCCTTCATTATTTTAGCTGTGTGCATAGGGTCATTGTCTTTTTGGAAGGTAAACCTTCAGCCCAGTCTAAGGTCCTGAGCACTCTGGAGAAGGTTATCGTCCAGGATATCCCTGTACTTGGCAACATTAATCTTTCCCTTGATTGCAACCAGTCGTCCCGTCCCTGCAGCTGAAAAACACCCCCAAAGCATTATGCTGCCACCACCATGCTTCACTTTTGTGACTGTATTGACAGGTTGATGAGCATGCCTAATTTTCCCTCCACACATGAACCGCGTAGAATTAAGGCAAAAGTTCTCATCAGACTAGAGAATCTTATTTGTCACCATCTTGGATTCCTTCAGGTGTTTTTTTTAGCAAACTTTCATGTGTCTAGCACTGAGGAGAGGCTTCCGTCGGGCAACTCTGCCAAAAAGCCCCGACTGGTGGAGGGCTGCAGTGATGGTTGACTTTCTACATCTTTCTCCCATCTCCCGACTGCATCTTTGGAGCTCAGCCACAGTGATCTTTGGTTCTTCTTTACCTCTCTCACCAAGGCTCTTCTCCCCCGATAGCTCAGTTTGGGCGGACGGCCAGTTCTAGGAAGGGTTCTGGTCGTCCCAAAACGTCTTCCATTTATGGATTATGGAGGTCACTGTGCTCTTAGGAACCTTAAGTGTAGCAGAATTTTTTTTGTAACCTTGGCGAGATCTGTGCCGTGCCACAATTCTGTCTCTGAGCTCTTCATGCAGTTCCTTTGACCTCATGATTCTCATTTGCTCTGACATGCCCTGTGAGCTGTAAGGTCTTATATAGACATGTGTGTGGCTTTTCTAATCAAGTCCAATCAGTATAATCAAACACAGCTGGACTCAAATGAAGGTGTTGAACTATCTCAAGGATGATCAGAAGAAATGGTCAGCACCTTAGTTAAATATATGAGTGTCACAGCAAGGGTCTGAATACTTAGGACCATGTGTATTTCAGTTTTCTTTTTTAATAAATCTGCATAAATGTCAACAATTCTGTGTTTTTTCTGTCAATATGGTGTGCTGTGTGTACATTAATGCGGAAAAAAATTAACTTAAATGATTTTAGCAAGTGGCTGCAATATAACAAAGAGTGAAAATTTAAGGGGATCTGAATACTTTCCATACCCACTGTATATTTACTGACCCCAAACTTCTAGAATGCGTTAGTGTCCTTAAGGGCAATGTAATTGTAAAAATGAAATGTTAATTAATTAATTATTTATTTATTTATTGATAAAAGCATCTGTCAATGCAAAAATAAATGCATAAATGCAAATGCAAATCTTCACTTTCAAATGTAATTTATCTCT
Organism: Sinocyclocheilus anophthalmus; assembly: GCA_018155175.1. Taxonomy (NCBI): domain Eukaryota; kingdom Metazoa; phylum Chordata; class Actinopteri; order Cypriniformes; family Cyprinidae; genus Sinocyclocheilus; species Sinocyclocheilus anophthalmus. The sequence goes on from JADLZN010009077.1 coordinate 56,830, forward strand.
AAATAGAGAAATGATTTTGGTTCCTTCTGTTCCGGTTCTAGCAAGACCTTTGATGTGGGAAAACGGTGTGTAATGAGCACACTGAAAAACTGCTTTGAGTAGTTAACGCTTCTCAAATTTCAAATGATACTGTTTTCAAAAAAGCTTTTTTTCCTCCCCTTTTTTATATTTACTTGATGCATAACAATTACAGTATTACAGCCATTATACAATGATCCAACTGTCTTCCTTTTTAAATAAAAAAAACAACTTTTTTTCAAGGTTTCTGTAATTTAGTTTACAAAAATAAAGACAGAAGGAAGAACACATTTGTCAGGCTTATAGAGATGTACTGTCATAAAGGATGTGACCTCTCTATAAAGAGAGGAGTGCTGTATGTTTGGACCTGATGTTCCCCACAGGTGTGCATTAGAGAGGAGCTCCAGTAATCACAGTGTTACCTGTCCCAGCGGTAAAAGAAAGCTAGTAAAGCCAGGCAATTATTAGAGCTAAAAGCCCCATGGAAAGAGCCAGACCAGCCTCATTAAAGCTTTTTAATTGAAAGCAGGAGAGGCTGTGCTGCCTTTCCTCCTAAAATGTGCTAATGCATGTGCATTGAAGAGTGTGCACGTGTATGTCTTGAGGCAAGTGTTCAATAGATGTATGCATAAAAGATATGTGCATGTGTGTGTGTGTGTGTGTGTGTGTGTTACCTTAATCTCTGTAGCAGTGAGTTTCTCCATGTGTCGTGCTAGCTCAGGTGAGCTCTGGTTCTTCCTGTTCAGGTAAACCTGACACACCTGACTCCTCTCCATCAGCGAGAACAGCAGGAAGCGATCGCCGATCACCGCTGAAAACCACAGAGAAAGGTTAAAGGTCAAAACTCATATGACCTTGTGAGACTACAGCTTGACTACAGATTGATTCAAATGCTAACTTACCTCTTGTAGAAAAGCATTTTGCATTTATAGCTAGAGATAATTCTTTCAAACAATAACGTCCCTCAAAATTTACTGGAACAAATTTGTGCACCTCTCAAAATATGTTTTTTACTTCATGGTAGGTACTTTCCTTTGACTTGTACTGTTATTAGGATATTTATTGTCCAAAACTCTTTATCTTACCTTCATGATGAGGACATTTGGTCCCCACAACATAGGTAAGGTCTGACCCACACACACAGAAATGAACAAAATGAATAATTTCCATAAGTGTTTGAGTCAGGGCAGTAGTTTAAGAGACTAATAAGGAGTCACAAAAGAGAGAGAGAAAGAGACAGACTGTAAAGCCTGTAGGGTATGCAGCTTTCATGTTAAAGAGAGACATTTGCAGTGAAATTGTTGACAAGCTCTCCACACTGTGATTAGCAATTAACCTTCCCTTCCTAAAAAATTAATCTGTTTATGAAACCAATTAAACGGCAGAAAAATTAATACAAGCCATTCAGAGAAGCAGGTTTAGTTGAGGATGATATTCAGGACTGGAATTTCCAACAGCAATTAGAGATGGAATATCAGCACTTCTGCAGTAATTATGAATCATCTCACATTCAAGCATAAAAAGGGAGCTCATTTCAAAGGAACAGCGTGTTGGCAGTAATTTTACCATCACTTTACCAAGTTTTACCTTAGCAAGTCTTCAATAACAAAGAAAACATGCACATTTGCAAAGGATTTTGAAAAATGAAGCTTAAACTGCTGAAGTACTGTGCGTTAGAAAATGTCATATATTTTTGGAAATTAAAAGAATAATTTTTGCTTAAAACCAAAGTTTTTAGTTTAGCCACTTTAAGAGGCTCAAGAGTGATTTGGAAAAGCTAAATGTAAATGATACACTCTACCAAATTAAAACTGATTATTTAAATTACATATTTTCCCTTTGGAAAATAAAAGCAAAAAGGAATAACATGGAATACTCAGCAGGCTTTTAAAAGATTACAAAAATTCCAGAAAACATACTGATGTATTAGTGCTCAGTAATCACGGCCAAATTAAGGGGAAGATTCCACGATAATCCTTCCAAAAAAATGTCCAAATTTGTGTCTAGGGGCTAGTAAACAAGTTTTGGAACATGTGAGCAGCGGGTTAAACCAGAATAAATCAATAAATTCCTCTAAATCTGCTTAGTTAGTTAATACTCCATTCCTTTAAAACATGTTTACAGCACTGTCTAAAACGCTTACAAGCAGTGATATTAATTTCTAGAAAAATATAATATAATATTTGATGATGGCGGATATTTTGGTTCTTAAATTGTAGGTCATTATGTTTTGGGCATCTCAATACCAACATAGTTTTTACCTAAAACCACTGTAGGAGTTTCTTACACTATACAAATATTCCCAAACACCTCTCTTGTCATTGTTTGGCTGTCCATATACATCTTAAAACATCTTAACCTGTGACTGTACTAACAAAACAGCTATAGATGCAGTACAGATAATTTGTGGGTCAGAAATGTGAGTCCTTCACAATCAAAGGCCAATCAAAGTTTCTGATTTCTCTCTTTGTACTACAGCACTCACAAAGTAACTTCATCAAGGCCAGAACAGGTCTGACTGCGTGTGTGAAACTAACTGAATAAGTGACAGATGCAGAAGCCCTCCTGGCACCCCCACCCTTACTCTCTCTCTCTCTCTCTCACACACACACATAATTACTCTGGTAATTAGGGGCTCTGGGGGCCTGAATGGCACTCTATGGGGGGCTACTAGGAAAAAGGAAGGCGTGGGCTGACAAGAGTGAGAGAGAGAGAAAGAGAGCGAGAGAGGTTTGTCAGGTATCTAGAGACCTGGCACAGAGAGCATTAGCCATATAAGCTCTAAACAATACATGATATGAGAAAATAATTAGCAGATTTGGGATAGTGTCCAATTTCACAAACCAGAAATAAGACAAGGAGGCATGTCAAATTCCCCTGAGATTCAGGAGGAACCTCGACATGTACATGTGTGTGTGTGTGTGTGTGTGTGTGTGTGTGTGTGTGTGTGTGTGTGTGTGTGTGCTTGTGTCTGTGCCTTTCGAACTTCCTTTGGGAGTAACAGAATAGGGAGAAACAGAAGGGACTGGCGTTCGTGACCTGTGGGTGTGCATGCCACCCAGGCCCATGCTGGGAAAATGAGCAGTGAGCGAAACTGCAAAGAGAGGGGAAGAGACAAGAAGAAGAGAGAAAGAAAAGAAAAGAGAGAGGAAGGGTAGCGTGCAAGTGTGCATTTACTCACCGTCGCTGATGGTGTCAGCAGGTAGTCGCCCCACCAGCGTTCTGTCAATAGCCACCCGTTCGACCTGAGCTCCGCCCAGGATAAGGGTCACCAACACACCTGATCTCAACAGCAGCTACACACACACAGTAACGAACAATGACACAGTCACAATGCTTTGGACTATAAATATCCAGAAAATTACACTCAAATTAACTGTTCACACAGACAAATGACATTGCTTCATATTCTGCCAAGACTTACTTTCTTTGGAACACGAAAGAAGATATTTTAAAGGAAGTTTCAGTTGTTTGGATCAACATACAACATGATATGAAAGTCAAAAATTTCAAGCTTCAAATCAAAATACTGATCAACACATGCACACAAGACAATATCAAATATGGTGACACAAACTTCAAACATCAATGAAGAACCAATAATTGGTGCATTAGAAGTTTGGACACCATATTTGATGTAGTATTTCAAATAATACTGTAACGGCTCTAATTACTCATTTTATCTCCAGAAAAAAAATTAAGGCAAAAATAGAGGGGAAATTATGCCATTAAAAATATTTGAAATATCAAATATTCCCAAATTGTTTTCACATCAGTTTGGAGATTCAATTTGAAAATATAATTATGATTACAATTTTAAACTGTGATTAACTATAGAAATCCACAACTAATTATAAACAATCTACAGCACTACTTTTAAGTCACCTCAGTGTCTTCACTTTTTAGGGCTAGAAGTTTTGGGTCCCGGTAACTTTCCATAATACGGACAAAAACAGCTGAAATATATCTTCTTTTGTGTTCCACAGAAGAAATTAAGTCAAACCGTTTGGAAGACTGAAATTAGATGGGGCAAATAAGCAATTTTTGGTGAAATATCCCTTTAAAAAATGCTGGGTTATAACATTTTGACTGAAATAAGTGGGAATTTTATCTTTATATCATGTCAACAGGCGATAAAGGTCACAGCTTCCAATCAGACTCTGCTGCTGTGCGGGAAAAAACATCTCTGACCACCACCACCAAAAAAAAAAAAAAACTGAACAAGGTTTGGTCTCCCTGACCTTTTAAAACAGCTGAAATCAAGCACTTAGGTGCAGAAAATGTGCGCGCACGTGGCTGAAGAATCCATCCACACTGAATGGAAAACCGCTGGGCTACAGTGATGTGCTTGGGAAGGGAATCTTTTGATCCCAGAGATAAATTCCCCAAGAGTATCTGACACAAACAGTCTGCATACGCTCATTGCCTGACCTCTGCTACACAAGCCAACTCATGCCAAGAAGGACTGATGCCTGCTGGGTACTGGTGCATGCTGGGTAAGGTACCTGACAGCACTGTTTGCATCTCCATCTGACACTCATGACCGGGCATGACTGCAGCAGCTCCTGAGAGAAAGAGAGACAGAGAATGTGTAGTAGGAATGAGTAGATGCCGTCTGAGCGTTTTTCAGGGTCAGGTTTAGAAGGATGTTTCCAGTTTCAGATATGGAGAGGCAGCAAAAATGAGCCTGAGTCGGACTGAACAAAGCTAGGTTTGTGTGAGAGAGCCAGAGGCAGAGAGAGAGAGCCAGCTCACAGTCCCAATCATCCCCCTCAAATATCCCCCACGATGACAGAGAGGTACCCACACAGGTGCTGAAAGAGAGCGAGCGAGCGAACGAGGTCGGGAGATTTTCTCCTTCCTTATGAAAGGAGGGAGAGACAGAGAATGCTCCTATTTGTTAATCGGACTGCAGGAAATGTAAACAAATACCTCTAGTTCCTTTAGGGCATCACGCAGCTTCTCCGGGCGACGGTTACTAAGGAACCATGGGTAACCCCGACCTGAGTGACAGAAAGAGAGGAAGAGGACATGGGTATGAAATGCAACATCATCTGCGGCCAGAAAGAAGCAATAAAAGACAGCCAAAAGAATGTGTTTTTGTGTTTGTGGGTTTTTTTAGGGCTAAGAGGATTGACCCTGAAATACAGCTCCACCTGAGGTCACTCTACAAATGAATCTGAGCAGACAGCTCAAAAGTTAAATCCACTCATTTCAATCCTGTTGATGATTTGGGTACAAACATATGGGACACATACAAACAGGAATGAATAGGAAAATAAGTTGTTAAAATTGTTAAAAAAGTCTCGTCCCATTTGGCTTCAAGTTAAAGGACAGCCCTAACTAATCATTTTCAAATGTCTTTTAAGCTTTATCTTCATTTGACCCCGTCTAAACTATTACAGATTTTTTAAATAATAACAATAATTAATGATAAGGTATATTTAATATTAATTTAAAGTAAGTAATACAATTGTATGGTGGATTTTTATATTTTAAGACTTAACTAATATTAATAATTCTAATTTTATTAACATTGTTAAAACTTATATTTTGAACATTTTGTACATATTTATATACACTGTAAAATATTTCATTAAATAAGCTAAAAAAAAATCCCATTTGGATTCAAGTTTTATTCCAAATTTCAGTCCTTTTTAAAGCAAACTCTGTATTTCTTACATATAAAACTCCAAAATAAATATTTTCCCTGAATCTACAATGCAAAGCATAGATAAAACTTCCTCTTTCTTTTAATGTTTAAAACATTTTTCTATTTTCATTAGCTAAAATATCTACTTTCATGATTTCTCTCATGTTGTAGACAGAACGGATTTAAAAGCGTAATATTAACTAATAGCGCAACAGAGGCTAAATTCAGTGCAACGCCGCAGTCTCATTCAATCAGCGCTCCCTGAGTTAGCAGTCACCCGAGGGAAGAACTCAAAGTTACCATAACATATTAAACACATTAAATACGGCACTCCAAAATGCCTCGTTCCGCTCACAAAGCCCCCCAAATTTCCGCTTAGATCTCAGTCCCTGTTTCCCTCTGAAGCAAACCAGCGAAGGGAAAAAAAAGAGAGAAAGAAACGTTAATAGAATTCTCGGCTGAGTTCAATCTGTGAGTATGCGTCTGCATTTATGCATTAATACGTTCATCCGGGACAGGGACCCACGAAAATGGAGGAGGTCTGTTATTTGTTTTCCTAAAGATTCTGCAATCAAATCCAATCAGTTTTTTTATTATTATTTCTACACCATTAAGAAACATCTCCTGCCTTTTAGGAGTAAGAGGATGCAGAAATAAATGAATGCAAATGAATGAGAGAGGGTGGGAGGCGAGCAGGATGGGGGCGAGAGGGGGACAGGTCTGTGTCTCCTGATAAGGGTGTTTGTGTTTCTCTCGAGGGCGACGGGAGTTACCCCACCAGCAGGGTGAGCGGGTAGGAGGTAACTGGGCATTACAGTGGGAAGACACTGGCCATGCTGGCAATGAACATCTGACAACATCATAACTCAACTGAAAAAGAGAGTCAGTCCTATAATAATCTAAATTAAAAGGGGCAGAATGAAGCTGTACTTGTCTTAAAACAAATACAAAAACTAAAAAGCAAAGAAAAACGCTGTAATTGTTCAATGGTTAAATGTGAAGCCAGAGAAAATGTCTGGTCAAAACATTTGACATAAAAAAAAAAAACTTACCAAAAAAAAATTTTTTTGGGACATACCATGGTAACATCACTGTATTCTTCATAGTACTTTGGAGATCCATGGTACATGGATATACAGCAGTTATCATTCAGTACAACACTGTACCATGGCATCAACCAAACACTTTTTGTAAGGGACGGCTGTTGAAGACCTTAATGAGGTCTGAAGAATTGCTATAAATATACATTTCCGGCGCAAACGCTTGATAAATCACCATCACATTTTCCATCATCGTGACTTGCAGCCTTATGCAGTGTTTTTTCATTCCATTCTTATTAATTAATGTTGCATCAGACTCGTGAGGGTTAAAGAAGTGGAGGGAAAATGGAGTGATGTTTAATATTTGTCAGATTTGCACTAATGGGGCACTTCATTTCCCAGGCATCTGAAGCACAATTTAAATTAGGAATCGGATGAGTGTTGCTTCAGTAACATGCAAACCAATGTTCTTAAATAATGAGCTAATATGATCATTGACACAAAGGTTAATCGTTTGACAATGGATTACTTACTGTCTGCAAACTGCTGTTTCTCATTGTAGTAATGCTGATCTGTAGAAGAGGCTGCACAAAGAAGGAAAAAAAACAATTTTTTTTTATATTTAAAGAATGCAAAAGTGAGTTGCATGTGCATATGTAGATGTTTTGTCTCTGGGGAGGAAGTAAACTCAATTAAAACATACTTTTTGCATGCTAACCTGCTTAATTTATCCACACTAACAATATCCAACAACGAATACACCACAGAAGCACAGAAACTCATGAACTCATTTCCACCACAGTGGAAATATATAAATAGTATAAATATTTTTGTAATAAAATGCAGACTCCTTTATCCTACTAATGCTATTTTTTATAGCTGAGACAATAAATCGCACAATTAAATAAATAACACTTTTTGCATAATTTGACAAAATAACACCTTTACTGGAAACAACACACAATTAAAGTACTGTTATTTAACATAAATTACATTTTCCTTGATGGCTCCTTATTGCTCTCAACTGACACTTCTGTCTGCTTGGCAATCAAGTACACTCATTTTTAATAAAACTTTAGTGGCAGAACTGTCTGTTTTAATGAAAATTACATCTTAATTGCAGGACAGTTGTAAAATCTTTAAAACTAAATTTGGGATAAAGCATTTTCACACAATGATATTAAAATGGTTTGTGTGTATTTATTTTATATATTTTTTGGATTATCTCAGTGTTTAACATGTAATAGTATATTTTACTATGAGTTTTCGTTAAGATTGAAAGTCTGTCTCTGGGTCAGGTTAAAACTGTAAAATCTGTAAACAAAAACAAAAAAAGTAGCAAAACAAAGGAATGGTAAGACATTTCAGAAAATGTTTTGATATAACAAAAAAAAAAATCAATCCATGTAAAATTGCCCATAGTTTAAGCAACACCCATGTGTGTGTAAACACACCCTCAAGTGTCTTTCTCAGCATATGGTCAACTCAGTTGTCATCACGCCCCAATGTGTGTTTGTCAGAAAGGGAAAAACAGTGACTCATACAGTGAGAGGGACAGGTATGCCGACAGACGGAAATGACTGAGGGCAAGACCAAACTCCTGCTTTGTCAGCACGCTCTCTCTCCACTGTGCTATAGTACCATACCTTAAGCCCCATCTCACCCCAGAGTCCCAGATCTCCAGCCCTCTGCGGCCCAGCCAGACGACCCCCTTTCCTGCATTGCTCTACAGGAGCCCTGCCTCTCTCTGCTGGAGGCCTGGACCTGCTGGACAGCTCCAGGATTACTGCTGCTAATCAGATAAGGGCCATTCTACCCCTGCCTGCCCCAGACACACACATCTGCTACGGGATAGAGGAGTGGAAAGAGCCCCCTTTTCCTCATAGAAGCATGGGTCTCCTTCGCCCTCTGCTGGAGGCCGTGAGAAACAGCAGGTACCGCAATCGTTCAAACTCAACTTCTGGAAATAATACATTTTATTGTGCGGCTCTATAATGTATAAACTATGCACTACAGCTTAGTCATAAATCATAAATCAATTGTGAGAATGTAATGATTTCATAATGCACTAAAATAAATACAATTATTTTTATTAATGGTTGTATGCTGTTTTTACAGATTTAACATTAAGACTTTGATCTCTGTTATTAATAAACAGTAGGTATGATAAATAAACTAACACTGCATTATTACGTTCCCTTCAATTTTTGATTCTTCAAATCAATGAGACTTTAACCATCTGAAGGTCTTTATAACATCAAAGCATTTGTGTTTTCTCAGACAGATAATAAGAGTTTTTGGTAGATAAAACAACAGAACAAACAAAACCTCAAGTTTGAAGCATTATAAATTAATAACATATTTTTGTTATTGTTTAAATCAATAAGGTTTTCATGTTTCAGAGCCGGCTGTGTCCTCTCATGAGGGGTCTGGATTATTAAATATTTAATCTGCGACATGTTAAAAACTTAATCAAGAAACCTGGTGGCACTTCATTTGCCCAGAAGCATTTAGAGAACATCTGTAACAGTGATGAGCATGCAGACACGTGACTGCAGGCTTTTGCTAAGCTTATTTTAGGGGCAAATCTTAAAAATTTAAATATTGAAGTATAGCTGATAATATTGCATGCTTTTTGGTAGCTGAAAGTTTAATTGAAATAAAAAAACTCAATAAAAAAAAACTAAAAGGGGATTAAAAAGGGGCGGGGAGATTTGTAGAACTTTGTGAATGATGGGTGTTACAATTCTGTTGAGCTTTGTGAGCGAAGATTCAATGTGTGTCTGGTGTTGAGTAACAATCACAGGAGTAAAAATTAGGGGTGGGCGATCTACCCAAAATATAATTATTTTAGTTATAACACACAATCATGATCCACATCTTCCCAGTTTTGAGATATACAGGAATATCTAGGAACAAGCCTATGACTTGTCTATTTGCACAAAAAAATAAAATAAACGGTATTGCATCAAACAATCTGTTGTCAAAAGGGTCTTTAAAGCCTGAGTTTAAACTAACTAATATATACATTGATCCTTATTAAAGTTATAAAGTGATTCAGTCAAGAGCAGTGAGTGATTTTTTCTGTCTTTTTTGTTTGATTAGCATTAATGACACAGACAGCAGTAGGTTTATTAGGCTGCTGTCTCTTTAAGACTGAATGCATGGATCTAATATACTGACACACGTCCGATTTACTTCCAAGCTGTTTATCTTCACTTAAAACATAACTGACTGTCTTTACGTAAATACTTGCCAAGACAGACATTTTGTCATATTTTTTTGTGAATATTTGACCTTTTATGAGCACACCTGAACCCCCAAGCATACAATGCTCATTAGCTCACATTGAATTGTTTTCAAATACGTCACCATGCATGAAAGACACATTATAGAGACACGTGATATAAATTGGCCAGTCACAGTTATCTAGTAGGCAGTTATTGCTATAGTTTTATCATTTTTACGAAGATGTAAAAGATAACGATCTCTACGATTCATTTGAAAAGCAGATCGTCAATGTCTTTAAGACCGATCACAATATAAAATCGTCAGATTGCCCACCCCCTACTGAAGTGTCATTTAGTGAATTTCAATTAGGATTCAAGAGACATTTACGCAGAAATACTGTGATTCAGACATGAAGACTGAAGTGTACATTATTTTTTCTTCTTTCCTCATTTTCATTCCTGTCAAAAATTAAATATGCCACTACCCTGACTAAGGTAGTGAAAATGAAAAATAAAAAAAGTTATGATCAAACTTTAAAAATAAGAAATGTGAATAATTTAATGATATATTTAATAAAGACAAGGTGATGCATACCTGGTTCTCCTTTTTCACTGAGCTGGCATGTGCCAATATCTGTATCTGTGAAAAGGGAAATAAAAAGGAGGAAGGATTTATTTTATAAATACAAAATAAAACAGTGAGTTTGTTAGCAAAAACAACTACTGTCTAATACAAAATATAGTGAGGAGTTTTGCACTTTTGGCTGCAGTAGATGAAATGTCCTTTAAGCAATGTCAAAGAAAACTGGATTTCTAAGAGAGCTGTGAGCACCTGGAATGTTTGACTTTGCATTAGATTTACAGTTGGACTCTTCATGAACTTTGTACCTCCAACATGGTATAACAAATAAACACGGACTACACTATTTCCATCCACACATACATCTATGTTGATGCACCATTTTTAAAGTTTTTATTCATTTCATTCCCTCTCTCGTTCTGTCACTCAATATACGGGTCAGGAGGGCTGGCTACAGGCGATAGAGCTGCAATCACATACAAATACTCGCACACAGATTGCAGAACACAATAAAACGCATGTACAAAAAACATGCATGCATATAATCCACGACAACATGTTATCACAGGATTTTCCAAATAACTGATAACTGGCCTCGTCTGTGAGAAAAAGAAAATACATTTTGCACTTACACACACTTACAGTACATCAGAACAGCCAAGAAGAAAAATCAAAGGGTGAACAAAAAACAAACGTGCAAAAAAAGGTTACAAAAAGAGCAGAGGATGTGAGGATTTTAACAATAAAGAACAATTAAAGAACAAAAAGAATGGAACGACAAATTGAAATGTTGTGTTATGAAGTATTTATCACAAACTGCTTCATAAAAGCTATAATTAAGAGTGCCATAAATTTAATTATAGGCCACAGAACGTCTCTAGTAAAATGACTAACCACTCTGGTGTAATAATAACCACCATAAGTGTGTGACACAACAGTTTAACCAGCTCTGAAAGAACTAATATTCGTTATTGCACAAGACAAAGTCAGACAGAGGCGTATGGGTGCATTTAATGAGAAGAAAAGAAGACAGCAAAGGGAAGATAGCAGGAATACACATACAAGAGGCAACCAAATGTGTGAAAGAGAGACTTTTGGTGTGTTTTAATTACCTGGGACTTGCAGGCTGTTCCTGAAGGACCACAAGTGTAGCTCCGCCAGGCAGAACGACATCTGATCGAACTCAAACAGGAGTCTGTCCAAACAGGGAGAGAGCCAGTGAGAAAGAGGAAGGGCAGACAAAACAATAGAGGAGATATGCAACAAGAGCCCTGCACCGTGTCTTTCATATCACCACAGAGACCTCAGAGAGCTGCAGAGATAGGGAGGATTGTTTTCAGACTGTAACTAGTTTTTGGCACCTTTGGTCCGCACTAAAAAAAGAGGAGTAATTTGAGTTCATTCACATGCAAAAAACACATCAACTTGAAATGAAATGAAAAAGGATGAATCCTCTACAAATCTCAAGGGTGCTTACTGACACAACATGCTGGCACACACACCAGACTGTGACACCACTCACACACTCTCTGTTTTCTTTAAACACACACACACACACTCGCTCCTGCTGTGTGTCTGGGTTTGAGCCAGAGCTCTGTGCCAGGTGTCAGCACAGTGTGGAACGCCTCTGCACGTCTCAACAAGGTGAACACACCTCTGTCTCCTCCACACACACACTGTGACAACTCCCTGGACTAGTGGGCTACAACACACTCTTTCTTTCTCAGACAGATGGCATTTAAAAAGAACTGTATATTCATTCCAGTCAGCTACAGATGATATGAAATGAGAAATGACGCGCATAAAAAAACAAACAAAAAACAAACAAACTATTGGCTGTCACTTATGGTGCATACTATTAACTTTAATAAATTAATACTAAATTAAAATAACATTTATGCATGTGGCATTTTCATCTTAGGATGCACAATATATTGATACAACATTGGTTATCAGCTGATGTTAAGATTTTTTGTGTGTGTGTGTATTGCATTGGTTATTGTTTTACATTTATATTACCTTTGCTCTCTTAAAATGAATCTTTGAAAACAAATAATTTCATAACACCGTTGCATGTAATCTTTAGCAAATCTCCTAATAATAATGTTTTTATATTGTAGAATATAAATGCTGTGATGCCTAAATTCATTTAGCATTTATATTTTGAATTTATTTAGACAAAGATGTATAGAAATTTCACCCTTCAGTTGCTGGTCCCCATTGACTTCCATAGTATGGAAATAACTAAAAAAACAAGTCAATGCAAGTCAATGTGGACCAACTGAAGGTGAACTATGCCTTTAATATAGGCCTTTTACCAGTGAAATTAATATAATAAAAATTTTAACATTGGTACATTCAAACTTCATCCAAATAAAAAATAAAATAATTAAAAAAATTTAAAAGTAGTCTAAATGAGCTTTTAAGCTAATAATGAACTTTTTAGTTGATGAAAAAATGCTGAGACATGTGAGGATGGGGCTTCTACAGCAGTGTTTAAATCCTAAAAGTTAACTGTTAGTACGGAATTAAAGGCAATAATTTAGCTAGGTACAGTACAAAAAGTATATAACAAAGTGGCATGAGATATCACAAATGTTAATTCAATTATTTCTCGTTATATCAAAAAGTAAACACATTCAGCAGTCAGTGATAGAGAATCACAATGAGATTGGGGCAGGTCGCAGGCCGGTCACAAACCTGCAATACCCATACGAGCACCGTAGTACATGGCTTATGGCACAGCTTCAGCAGAAACACGGAGTTTGACTGAAACCGAACATCTTTCAAATATTCTTGGTCCAGACATCTATCCATCCATGTGACCTGTTTGGATGGCTGCAGGTTGCAGAAAAAATTAAATCTAATGTCATATTGAAGGAAGAGCAGCATCTCTGCTTTCTGTCTGTGTCACAGGGTTAGCGCTGAGCATGCCAAGTCTTATCTCGAGGCCTGGGCTAACAGAGGGGGAGAGGGAGAAAGAGAAAGAGAGAGGGGCAAAAAATTCTGCCACTTTCCTAAATAAATAAATAAATAAAATTTACCACAAACATAAAATAACGCTAAACCAAAAAAAAAGGGTTGAGAAAACGCTGTCCCCAGCACAGCCTCTTAACAAGTTTACTGACATAAGAGGATTCTTTCATCTTCTCGCTAGCTTTTAGAGCGAGTCAGCTCTTTCTCTCTCTCCCGACAGAAACCCAATTTCTCCACAGAGGGAAGAAGCTTCAATTCACACTTTGAGATGGACAGTCAGGCGGAAGGCTCATTTTTGATTACCTTGTCTCAAAATGGCCACAATAAGCTAGAAAATGAGACAGAATTGCATCTTTATTTTTGACATCAGGGTGACGCAAGGCTGCGCTTCACAACACAGGCCGGAGAAGCACTTGGAGTGAAACAAAAAGAGACAATTGGTCTCATTGTTCCACCCAAATTAAGACATGAGAATGACCTGAATGGCAAATTAGCAAAACTGCTTATCAAAACACAGTGCACACTCCCTTCCTGGCACTCACTGGAGACACAGCGCTCCCTGCACGCTCGTTCAGAGTCAGCGGGCATGTCCCAGAATGCCGTGCTGCAGATGCCACAGTATTGTGATCACAGCAGCGCTGGCTGGCCGTGGCAAGCTGTTAAAGTGACCGCACATTTGCATGCGTTAATGGGCTTTTATTGTGCTGTGCACAAGCAAATTAAGAAGCAGTATTTACTGATCTGGGGAAGAACAAAAGAGAGGTCAGCCAGTGGGACAAACACAACCCCTCTATTCCACACACTGAAGCACAGCTTTGAGTTTTTCAACGTTGAGTGTTTTTGAAATGGCTTTTCGAGAAATTGTGATTGATTGTTTAATTGGCTGTCTGAGAGTTCCTAGTAATTGTTTCACTGCTTTGTTTCAGGTGTGAGTATGCAGAGAATAGCTATGTTTCCATCCAAAGTTGCGAATATAGTTATGCACAAAAAAACTGGAATATCGCATAAAACATTTGCAAATAAGTACCGTTTCCATCCAACCAGTCAAAGAGAACGTCACTTCCTGATAAACTGGCACTAAATATCACTAAGAAAAGTAGGAGAAGCCACGGAGTATATATAATAATAATAAATTACTTGTGCATCAGAACGAGCAGACGAAACACAATAAATGCGGTCATTGCTTTCGGAGTTGGATGCCTGCTGTTTGGGAATGCTGTTGTGTGTTCCGGGAGGCAATTATCCAGAAATACTTTGATGACAGACTTTGCTCAGGCATCTCAGAATGACCATAACCATATTTGAGATGCTGTGCAACAAGATTGGTCCAACGGTTAGTCAAGTTATGCAAAGTCACATGACTTTTTTGATGCGCATGGCAGAATTTATTCAGTAAATGTGTTTCCATCTTCATATCTGCATTAAATCTTTTCGCACAAGTCAAAAATCACCTCAAGTGAGCGTAAAAACTTTGCGAATTAAGATTTTTATTTGAAATTTGACGTTTCCATTACTTGTTTCTGATACGATACTTCAAAATGTGCATAAAAACAGGGTGATGGAAACATAGCTGATGTTAATAGTTTGTGAAGATGTAATCTCACCGCATGAGATTAAATCCGCATTTGCAATTCTGGTTCTCTTTTTTTTTTCCACGCTGAGTAGATCTCACTGATGGGGGGGGGGGGGGGGGGGGGGGGGGTGTGGGGGGGGGGGGGGGGGGGGTGGGGGGGGGGGGGGGGGGGGGGGTGGGGGGGGGGGGGGGGGGGGGGGGGGGGGGGGGGGGGGGGGGGGGGGGGGGGGGGGGGTGGGGGCGGGGGGGGGGGGGGGGGGGGGGGGTTTGGTTTTTTTTTTTTTGGGGGTGGGGGGGGGGTGGGGGGGGGGGGGGGGGGGGGGGGGGGGGGGGGGGGGGGGGGGGGGGGGGGACCGGCCAGCATTATGGAAAGAGAGAAAAGTGTAAATTTGAGTATTCAAACACTTGAGTATTCCTTTGAGAAATCTGACAAGTGCATCATCTGGCTGTGACAGGCCTATTCAGTGTCTATGGTTGAATGTGAGGCAGAGGACCGTTTATGGAAATATTACCAAAAAAAAAAAAAATTATTATGGCTTGTCTTGGGCAGATCACAAGACCTCCCGGAAAACACTGAGTGCAGGGCCTCCTCGCAGTGTTTGAACGTAGACCTAAAAATCTAGTTGTCAAAGTGTGCCACAAAAGCCTGTAAAGAGAATCATATAATCATTTCAACGTATTACATGTTTATTTTTTTTTCTAGCAAAATAAATGTGTAGAGTAGTAGTAGAAGTATTTGAATACGTTTGGATAAACTGCTGACAATTCTCCGCGTGGTTATTTGAACAACGCAACTCGGATGTTCTGTTAGTATTTCTTTATTTAAAATAATATAATTAGTCTTCAAATGATTAAAATCCGATTATTCATCCAAAATAAACGGTTTGTGTACAAAACAATATTGAGTGTACTGTTGATATGTACTAGTCAGACAGTTGGGTACGGAAAGTATTCAGACCCCCTGAAATTTTTCACTCTTTGTTATTTGCAGCCATTGCTAAATCATTTAAGTTAATTTTTTTTCCACATTAATATACACACAGCACCCCATAATGACAGAAAAACACAGAATTGTTGACATTTTGCAGATTTATTAAAAAAAGAAAAAATGAAATATCACATGGACCTAAGTATTCAGACCCTTTGCTGTGACACGCATATATTTAACTCAGGTGCTGTCCATTTTTTTCTGATCATCCTTGAGATGGTTCTACAATTTCATTTGAGTCCAGCTGTGTTTGATTATACTGATTGGACTGATTAGGAAAGCCACACACCTGTCTATATAAGACATTACAGCTCACAGTGCATGTCAGAGCAAATGAGAATCATGAAGACAAAGGAACTGCCTGAAGAGCTCAGAGACAGAATTGTGGCAAGGCACAGATCTGGCCAAGGTTACAAAAAAAAAAAATTCTGCTGCACTTAAGATTCCTAAGAGCACAGCGGCCTCCATAATCCTTAAATGGAAGACGTTTGGGAAGACCAGAACCCTTCCTAGAGCTGGCCGTCCGGCCAAAATGAGCTATCGGAGGAGAAGAGCCTTGATGAGAGAGGTAAAAAAGAACCCAAAGATCACTGTGGCTGAGCTCCAGAGATGCAGTCGGAGATGGGAGAAAGTTGTAGAAAGTAAACCATCACTGCAGACCTCCACCAGTCGGGGCTTTATGGCAGAGGGGCCGACGGAAGCTCTCCTTAGTGCAAGACACATGAAAAAACCACCTGAAGGACTCAAAGATGGTGAGAAATAAGATTCTCTGGCCGGATGAGGCCAAGATAGAACTTTTTGGCCTTAATCCTAAGCGGTATGTGTGGAGAAAACCAGGCCCTGCTCATCACCTGTCCAATACAGTCACAACAGTGAAGCATGGTGGTGGCAGCAACATGCTGTGGGGGTGTTTTTCAGCTGAAGGACAGGACGACTGGTTGCAATCGAGGGAAAGATGAATGCGGCCAAGCACAGGGATATCCGGGACGAAAACCTTCTCCAGAGTGCTCAGGGACCTCAGACTGGGCCGAAGGTTTACCTTCCAACAAGACAATGACCCTAAGCACACAGCTAAAAAAAACGAAGGAGTGGCTTCACAACAACAACTCTGTGACTGTTCTTGAATGGCCCAGCCAGAGCCCTGACTTAAACCAATTGAGCATCTCTGGAGAGACCTAAAAATGGCTGTCCACCAACGTTTACCATCCAACTGACAGAACTGGAGAGGATCTGCAAAGGAGGAATGGCAGAGGATCCCCAAATACAGGTGTGAAAAACTTGTTGCATCTTCCCAAAAAGACTCATGGCTGTATTAGCTCAAAAGGGTGCTTCTACTAAATACTGAGCAAGGGTCTGAATACTTAGGACCATGTAATATTTAAGTTTTTCTTTTTTAATAAATCTGCAAAAACGTCAACAATTCTGTTTTTCTGTCAATATGGGGTGCTGTGGTACAGTAATGGGGAAAAAAAAATTAACTAAATGATTTTAGCAAATGGCTGCAAAATAACAAAGAGTGAAAAATTTAAGGGGGCCTGAATACTTTCCATACCCACTGTATACACATACACACACATGCATGTAGACATTTAAGAAAAATGTGTTATGTTTATATATTAAATATATTTATATACAATATAAGTTATAGAAATATATACATGTAAATACATGTAAATATTTTCAATATATAAACTGTATGTGTGTGTATTTATATACATAATAAATATGCACAGTACACAGACTTATATTATGCAAGAACAAGCTTTTATTTGAGAATTAATCGCGATAATCATTGACAGCACAAGAATAATAATCTATAATAATAATACATTTGAACCATTGTGATAATGAGTTGTGACATGCATCGGACTCTTCACTCTGGAATGAACTATCAACAGCAATTTCCATTTTTAACATACTACAACATATTGTAACTCATGCAAATGAACACACACTGGTCCCAAGCAATCAAATGTTTAGGATAATTTCATATTTAGTAAACTTCCACAAGAGAGATTTAAGTCTGTAGCTGTTCCTACACATGAAAACATACAGGAACCACACTGAGCAGCTGTCAAACTACTTCTAATCCTGATCCTGGGGCCAAATGTTCCCTACCTCCTCTAGCTGTATCTGCCCCTCAGGTGGACGTCTCCAACAGCCTGTCTAAATGCTGGGCTGAGCAGAGGAACACAGTCAGTCTACCTGAGATCTGTTCAAAGGAAACAGAAAGACAGCAGTTGAGACTTTCACCACAGCCAATCAGCCAAACCAACCAAACGTGCATCACTATAAAATGAGGTATTATGATGTATAAAGGGTTATTTCTATAAAGATCTGCCCTATTACTACTTTTTATTGTGCTATGACAGTGACAGTAAAGCCATTGATATTAAAGAAATAGTTCACAGTGTGATCCGATAGGGAACTGGATTGAATTGGGACAGCAATTACAAACTTTGGGTTAAAATCCATCATTGACCAACTCCAAATGAGGTTTCATTAATCCGAAACCAGTCCCAATGTGTCTTGGGTATATATATTCACTTGGGTTTTAATATGGTCAAGTGCGATAAAATCACTGAAAATGCATGTTAATGCCAGGTATTAAGGAAGCCTATGAAAAGCATGCTGCACTTGTATGTTTGCCGTAAGTCTCTAAATTACACATTAGATTTGTCAAAGCAGGTCAACATTAAAGTCAAACAGTACTGAGAATGTTTTACAACAAGGACAGGGAGCATCTGACCCTCCGGTCCTGCTCAGATTTAAAAGGCAACATAATTAAATCCCTGGGAAAACGAATCTTTATCAAAGTCTTATCGGTGCTCTCTCCCTCTCTTTCTCTCTCTCACACACACGTATTCACATTAATATTCAACCTGAGCAAAAGATGAGTCCATCAGGCAATCTTTCTGTTTGCCCAGTGGTCGACCCCAAAGAGACGTTGTTCCTCTTTTCGCTTATTTAATCAGGCCCAGATTAAATTTATCATTCCTCATTTATGGCACTCTCGCTTTAACTGTACCTTTAGTTCTGCCCTTCATAGTCAATTATCATCCACACCGCCAGCCTATGATTTATTTAATGCAATCAAGCAACTCTACATTTTTTTATTCTATTTCATATGACTTTATTCAAAGCAACAGGACCTTAGCGACGTACGAGAACACAGGGTAAATTGAATAATAAAAAATGTCAGAAGAAATTAAAAAGGTCAGGCCAGTGAATTCACGTGCAGAGCACAGATAACCACCGCAGAGTTTAGCTGACTGCAGCGGAAAGACGGAACGAAAATCATCAGCAAGTGATTGACCCCTGGTGACCCCGCGCACCTATCCAGGGTCATAACGGAGAGTGGAGAGAGATGCACCTGCTGATTTCAGGAGATGAGTGAGGGAAAAGCAGACATGTCCTCTCTTGACTTTCCCTCTCTCTCTTATTTCAGAACTCTCTTCAGTCACAGACACAAGTAAAAGTGTCCCATCTAACCTGGACTGACAGCTGAAATTACAGACAACGGAAACTGCCACAGGTGAAGAACTGCAGCCCCCCAAACACCCCTCAAAAAGGCATTTTAATTTCACCTTAGCCCTTCACCTCTCACTCTTCCCCTTTTAGAAAATCATAACAACCTTTTCCTGACACTTGCTGTGATTTTAGTACACATTATTAGGTTTCACACACCACATGCATAGACAGCAGGCTTCTGTTGAGCAAAATACAGATAATATATAAATAATATTTAATATATGTATAGAACCATAATATATTACTGTATACTTTTTTGTGTGTTGACTCCGTTTCAGCATTACCACCTCTGTTTTTCCTTTCTCTCTCTCCTCTGTATCTCAAGCTGAAGTTACTGAAGTGAAAATATAAAACAGTACAACCAAAAGAAAACAGAAAAGGCAGCAGCTCTAATCAGAGTCCTCTAGGGCACAGCCTGGCCACAGCCATCAGCATTAACATTAAAGAGACACAAAACAATGGAAAACACTTTGGGAGAGAGAAATGCAAAGGGGAATGGGGAAGTCAAACATACAAGTAGATGTGCTGACAAAATGGTGTCACAGATTACAGAAGGGCATGATGGGATATTGGAGGATGCCCAGGAGTGCTGTAGGGAGAGTGATAAGACAGGGGAATGAAGATGATGTGGCGAGAGAGAGAGGAAGTGATCTCCATAAGAGTGATAAGTAGCCCAATAAACAGAGGAGGAGATAGAAAAAACAAAAGGGTGGGAGTAAAGTCCATCATAACATTCAAAAGACAGTCTGACTGTAACGATAAACAGCAGAATCTTGCTAAACAAGCTTTTGTTTCACATGGTTTCTTGTTGGTCATATATGGTTACAGGCTGTTCTAGATAGCCAATCAGTTTCACTATGAGCAGCTGGGACCAAGTACTGTTGGACAGATATTTTTGGCCTAGATGGTTAGGACTGGTAAACCAACTCAGACCACAAAAAAAAACCCTGCTTCATGTTCAAAGCAACAGCTTGACCATGTTAAATTAGTACGAGCTGGGTCAGTTCTGTTATGCAGTACATTTTTATGTAATGGCAAAGCTAATTACTCCAGTCTTCAGTGTCACATGATCCTTCAGAAATCATTCTAATATGCCGATTTGCTGCTCAAGAAACATTTCTTGTTATTATAAATGTTGAAAACAGTTGTGCTGCTTTATATTTTTTACAGAAACCATAATACAGCATCTTTTTGAAATAGAAAACTTTTGTAACATTCTGTTTTACAGTCACTTCTAATCAATTTAATGCACCCTTGGTAAATAAAAGTATTAATTTCTTTCAAAATAAAAAATCTGACCCCAAACTTTTGAAGGGTAGTGTAATTTTTACTAGTAATTTTTATAGGCTGCACAAACATAATCATAGCAAAATCAGAACAAAAATATTTCTTTATAATTTTTTTATTTAAAAATTCACTTTTCTTCTGGCAAGTTTTTATTATTTTTGTGACATTTTGGTAAGTTAGTAAGTGGTATTTAAGAAAGTAGTTTGTGGTATTAGTTGTTTTTTCTCACTTTAAAACATTCTATCCGGTCGAATAAAATGACAGAAATCATTTCCAAAGATGGTAAAATTCTGGCATCTGGCTCATTTTCTTGCCATCATGAATATAACCAAGCTATAATTGATAAAGTTTAATTACCTGATCTTGACCACCGCATATTTTGAAAGTCGGCTATAGAACTACTTGCTTAAATTACCATTTCCCCCCCCCCCCCCCCCCCCAAAAGGACCCAGCTGGCTTTCTAAGCAGGGATATTTTAGACATTTCCACTAAAAAGACCTCAGCTCAAAAGGCAACACACCAGAAAAACCATATGCAAGCAGAGGAAATAACTGAATTAGTCTATATATTCCCATCTGTCTGCTTTCAGCGGTTGAAATACCATAGCTTCATACAATTTATACTGTATCATATCAGTCCACTCATCTATTTCTTTTCTCCACTTTCTGAGGTCCTCATAACAGGAGAGACAAGTCAAGTGTGACAGACAATATGTGGCTACGCTATGTAACATTAAGGTGCCATTGAAGAGACACAAGGACAGAGTGGCGCCATGACACACACACACACACACACACACAGCCTGAGTGTGTCAGAGAGGCCTCTATTCACATTCAGCAGGCAAATAATAGCGACTGACAGACAAGCAGCTCAAAATGAGGTAAAGCTAATACTATTCATGTGAGAAGACATCTACAGTATGTCTGTGAGTGCGAGCGCGTGTGTAATAGGTGTCAATCAGGGCCGTAAATGAAGTTGGGCAGCTTGAGTGACGTGGCCAGGGGGCAGGTCTGTCTGTCTGTCAAACGAGAGGAGAAAGGAATGAACAAGTGTGAAAAACGAGGAGATCCCGACGGGATGAAAAGGAAGAGTCTACTCCAATTGTTGTCAGAGAGACGGAGAGCGAGGCTATTGAGAGTTCAAGAGTTGAGAAGTTCAGACAGAGGGGAAAAAAGGTTTGAGACAGAGAAGATCGGCACAAACACGTACAGGAGTTGCCAGCTCTCTCAATCTCAAATGGGAGTTAGCAGCATTAACTGCGACAAGCCAAGGATTTACTAACCTCTCTTCAAGAAGAGGTGGGTTAAAAAGAGGAGGAGAAGTGTAAAGAGGGATGGAGAGAAAGAAAGAGAGAAAGCACATATCAGCAGGTTTGGATAGACAGTTTCTGATTCTGTGCCATGCTCTTGTAGAGCTGACCGAGCAGCACACACACACACGTGCAGACACACAATGCCATCGCCACCAGTCATCTTATCTACTCAGTGCTGCATGGTCATTCTTCCACTTCATTCCTCCCTAGCTCTCTCTATCTTTTTCTCTCTCTCCTTCCCTCTTTCACATTCCTAAGAGGTTTTAATGCTATAAACGGCTCCAATTAATTTGACAAAATTACTGTTTTTACTCTGTATTTATAATCAAATAAATGCAGCTTTGGTGAGCATAAGAAAGTTTTGTGTGTGTGTGTGTGCGCATTAGTGGTTCATCTGTGCATTAGTGGTAGGGATTCTTTAGTAACTTTTGAGGCAGTTTTTTCTTTTTAAGCATATTGTTATGTCAGTAGGTGTCAACAAGCAACTGTCTTTATACAATGAGTCATTGACTCAATGATTTAGCTGATTCATTTAAAAAAAACTGATTCATTCAGGAATAAAACTTCCTGCACCCCAATTTCTGCCCTAAATAGTATTTGCAGTTAGTAATCTTTAATACTATTTATGGTGTATGGTGGTATGCAAATTGGGATGCAGGGAATGTTTTTAAGAGTCAATGTGACATTGAATCATTTATTCAACAGATTTATTCAAAAACACTGATTCATTCTGGAACAAAACACAGCTAACATGTTTTACTTGGCAATGTGCAACAGTTAATTTTCCAGTGCCTTATTTAGGAACTATTTTCTTTGCTGAAGTAAAAACATATGATAATATTAAGACTGAATTGTATGTTACTCAAATTAAAAGCTATATTACACTCACATTTGTGCTTCGTTTTATATAAATAGTCACAACAATACAGTGCTGTTTTAAATTTAGATGACATTACCATTACATTATCAATGGTAATTTTAACATACCACTGTAAAACATACTTACAACGAAATTGAGAAAAATACTTTTGATGGAAAAATTTAATATTTAATATCCATTGCATTATTTTCTCTAAATCTGAGCAAAGTCGAGCCAAACCCATCAGTCAAATTGAGAAAATGTGTAGTTACTGCATACAGCAAGCCAATATATATATATATATATACAGTATATATAATATATATATATATATATATACACGTATATATTATATATGTGTGTGTGTGTGTCTGTCTGTGTCTGGGGGTGTGTTTGCATCAATTCAATACCCACAGCCTGCTATGATTGCACTTATGAGAGTTTTCTTCCTAAACGCTTAAATAAAGACAGCTTTTCGGGAGCTTTGATTTGAATTCTTCTATTCCGACAGGCCAGGCGTAATGCGATTCTTGTTAGCATAGCCGTAAACATGGGTGGTAATAACCTGAGACTAAAACACTCACGAGGAGGTCTAAGTACATCTGTAAACGTCATTAGAGCAAAATGATCAGGAGAAAGAGGGCCACGAAAAGAACAGAAGAGATAAAAAGGAGCAATGCCTTTTAAGCAGGTGTTTACCCAGAGACTTGGAGCAGAAAGCCAAACAGTGGGGGTGCAAGGCTGGGTCACACTTCTCAGAGACGAGGAATTTTTTTGTCATTTAAGAAATGTCTGGGATCTTTTTTGTCTGAATACTGTGGGGGCGTTTTTCTGTGACTTTCAAACACAGGCTAGAGTTTGTTTACTAAATAAATTCTGGTGACCAAAGGTGAGTAAACGTCGACATCAACAAAGGCCAAAACCGCAAGGAGCTGCTAAACGACGGGAGAGCAGTTCTAGGAGTCTGTCTATCAGTGTTCAGTGTGGTTGTCGGTGAGACAGGTGTCAGTGTGTCCATGTCTTTGTTTATGTTGTTGGATTTACTTTCTTTAATGTCCCTGCCAGCCTTCATCCCCCAGCGTTTTGCGGTTTGGCCCTTTGACAAGGATGCATGGAAGGAGAAGACCTGGGAATGATCCGAGCCACCAAAAGGTCAGGAGAATGTTGCGGACTTCACAGCAGCTCATTACGGATAGTCTGCAGGATGCTGTCACAAAAAAATGACAACCTGTCAGTCCAGAAAGGCAGACGTTGACATGGTGGCCACTACACAGCACACACCTGCCCTTCCTCTCACTCTTTTTCCCTTACTCTCTTCTTTTCTTTCAGGGTGACACCAGATTGGATCTACCTCCGTTTAGACCTTTCAGAGTTATTTCTACATCAGACCACACAGAGGACAAAATCGCATTACCATAGATATTTTTATGAGCTAAAAAATTAAATTATAAAAAAAAAATTATTAATTAGTTTCTCATTTTTTCTTTGTAATTATTTGTGAGATTTACTACAAATTTCTGAGTGAAAATTGTTTCAAGTAAATCCTACCTACCAAAACATATTTCAGGTATTACACATAATATAGTTAACTGATATCATATTACACAATAATAGAGTTTTGTACCTCTTGGAGCATAAAACATACAGGAAAAAACACATTCTCTATCTAAGATTAGCCTATATATCAAAATATATTTTGGGTCATGGACAAAATAATATAATATAGATATATATAATATACCTTTCATATTTGTGACACTGGACTACAAAACCAGTCTTAAGTGTCAATTTCTTGAAATTGAGCTTTATACATCATCTGAAAGCTGATTCATCACATCAAGCTCCATTGATGTATGGTTTGGTAGGATAGGAAAATATTTGGCCGAGATACAACTATTTAAAAAAAAAAGTGGAATCTGAGGGTGCAAAAAAAATCAAAAAATTTAGAAAATCATCTTTAAAGTTGTCCAAATTAAGTTCTTAGCAATGCATATTACGAATCAAAAATTAAGTTTTTATATATTTACAGTATGAAATTTACAAAATATCTTCATGGAACATGACCTTTACTTAATATCCTAATGAGTTTTGGCATAAAAGAAAAATCAATAATTTTGACCCATACAATGTATTTTTGGCTATTGCTACAAATATACCCATGCTAATTATGACTGGTTTTGTGGTCCAGGGTCACATATAATTTCTGGCACGGAAAATAACTTTATTTTAAACAATTTTATTTTCAAAAAATGTCCCACATATGCTATTCGTCAAACAAAAAGGTAGTCCCACCCCAAACTCAGGCCATTGGTGGTGCAAATATTGCTGTGTCAGGCTGGTCGGGATGCGTAAAATAAGAAAGAGAAAACACTTCTATGTACAGATTGTTTGATTAGTACCAATGCACAATTCACACGGAGTACACTGACAATCGAAGTATTACTTGTAATGAAATGTTATCTTTTTCTCCAGGTGTTTTTGGCGTTCTGGATAAGTCTTGCCCTCTCTATGACCCATAAAGCCGACACCGCTGACAGAGACGAGACACAAAGTTATTTTCAATTTAAAATAAAGGTTGGCTTTTCCTGCATGACCTCTGACCTTTGAGTTCGAGCATCATCATGTGAGTCTGTGCGTGGGTGAGGAGGAACAGAGACAGCAGGCGAAACAGGAATGCTGGTTTGGACTGGGAATGACGAATTCTCCAGCACCTGGAGAAGCAGCCGGAGTGATCAGCCATGCATGCACAAAACACACGCACCCAAGTGCCCCTCCACAAACACAATGACTTTGATTCTAATGGGATGCCCACTCGATGTTAAACCCAGCACACACACTCCCTGCTATTCTATCCACAGCTCCTGCATGTTGTATTTGACTGATTATAGTCAACACACACATGTTTCCTCTCTTTCTCTTTATATGGGGAAATCCTCAAATGCAAGCAGCTGGCCGCTGGTAAGTGGACACAAAAGCAGGGAAGTGCATTGCTGTGTCAAGCCCTGTCTTGTCAGATCCTATATCAGCTTTCCCAAGCAGGGGCCCGCAGGGCCGGGACCAGAGCTCAGAGAGTTTTCAGCAGCAGTTAAAGTATTAAAATGGTTCTGAGAGCTCTCGTATTTCAGACATCATCTTCTCCTGACAAACTAAACGAGGCGGTCCTCTCCAATCAGTTGTGTGACTAAGAGCCAGTGCTTGGGATGTGGACTGAGTCTTACTTGAGAATGTGTCAAGCCTCTGCCGCAAATTACAGCACTCTGATGGCCTAAAATGATTCTATTGAGACCAGTGTTTCCAAAGAACAGACCAGTGTTTCCAAAGAACAGTATAATTGCTAATGTTTGTAAGTTTCATAGCGATGCCACAACACTATTTATTCCCAGAAAACAACTATTGAGTACAAAAAAAATAAAAATCTTAATTCTGTATTTGCCCTTTTTCCTAGTAATTATATCTAAACATCTTAAAACAAGGTAAATGAGTCTGACAAGTAAAACTGACTTTACAGAAATATACCATTAAACTTTTAAAAAGTCTCTTATGCTCACAAAGGCTGCATTTATTTGATCAAAAATACAGTAAAAAAAAAAACGGTAATATTGTGAAATATTATTACAGACTTTCAGCAGCCATTACTCAGTCTTCATTGTCACATGATCCTTCAGAATTCAGTCTGATATGTGGATTTCGTTATTATTATTTGCTGCTTCATATATTTATGGAAACCTAGATATCGAATAAAAACCATTTCAGGATTTTTGATTAATAGAAAGCATGTATTTAATATGTAATCAATTTAATGCATCTATGCAGAATAAAAGCATTAATTTCTTTAAAAACTGTTTTCAACAGTGTAAGTAATATTGTGTCTGAAACTTTTAAGCTTCATGTAAATATAATATTTTATACACCATAAAAGTGTCTGCCAACAGTTTATTCATCATATTATGCTTTGTGAAATTTGTTCCAATGGCAATTAAAAATCGGTTTAAGGGTTCATATGATACGATTTCATTTTTTCCTTTCTCTTTGGAGTGTTACAAGCTCTTGGTGCATAAAGAAGATCTGTAAAGTTGCAAAGACTAAAGTCTCAAATCCACAGAAATATTCTTTATAAAAGTTAAGACTTGTCCCCTCCCTCGGGCTAAAGCCTCGTTCTACACGCCCCCACATGTCTACGTCACTGTGTGTGGGAAGATTTGCATAACACTGGTCAAATGTTCACGCAAAGAAAGAAGGTCGTAACTTTTATCCTCGCTGTAGTATTTGTTGTTGCCGCCGCCAATGCAGCGGTGGAGAACCATTTGTTTTCGTTGTGAAAGCAAACTACTTGTTTGGCCTTCCAAAGACGTACGTATCCTCTTCTTGCATCCCTAGAGTTTGGTCCGTGCTGGTTCTCTTGAGGAATACATCCACTTCGTCTCGTGTCGGATCGCCCACGATCAGCTTTTCCACCGTGATTAATCTAGTCCAGCCCGGGGTCTTCACATGTGGTTGTCGCAAGCCCGCCTGACGCTCCTTTGTCAAATCCGCCGGCTGCGCCGTTCTCAAGCCCACCAGCCGCCACTCACTCTAGCCCTCCGGCCTCTGCTCCCTCTAGCCCGCTGTGTGTGATGTTTTGCACATTTTATGGATGACTGTTTCCTGAACCTGCAGAGTAGATGGGTCTGTGGCTCAAAGGCTGTTCTATAAAGTGGGGCAGTTCCAACTTTTGCAAGGACAGCTTCTGACTCACAGCCTGTAAGTAACTTTTTCATATTTAAAGAATTTGCCACTGACGATTCAAACACGAGTTTTGAGCAGTGTAGAGTAGCGCTTGTTGTTTGTCATTTCTCCGATCACAAATGCAGACATGGTTTTATGTTAATGCGGCGCGATGCAATGCGTAAAAAGACAAGTGTAAGTCATTATAATCAGTAATTGTGTCCCTACTGGATGCAACAAATGCCTTGTTTGGGTTTTATTGGTTTTGTCTCGCCGTGTCGGGAGACGGCCGTCACAGTATGTTAAGGGGTTTAACATTTCCGTCACACGCTTGAGGAATTCGGCCAATCACAACGCACTGGATAGCTGGCCAATCAGAGCACACCTTGCTTTTCAGAACAATGAGCTTTGTAAAAATCAACACGTTTCAGAAAGGCGGGGCATAGAGGAGAAACAATAATGTACAGTATGTGGAAAATAATGTGTTGTTTTTTACTTTAAACCGCATAAACACATGGCATTACACCAAATACACAACATAATGTTTCTTTTTAGCAACATCATATGACCCCTTTAAAGGGGTCCTATTATGCTCTTTTACACAGTCTTGATTTTGTTTTGGGGGTGTAATAGAACATGCTCTCATGCTTGGTGTTTCGAAAAACATTATTTTTCACATAATTTACATTATTACAATACTTTTCTCTCGTCTGGCCTTGACGCAGGCCTCCGCCTTCCGAAAAAACGAAATGTGTTGTGATTGGTTAGCTGTCCCAGTGCGTTGTGATTGGCGAACAGTTTCAGTACTGCCCCGCCCCTTGACAAAGCAGCATGTTCGGTCTGCTCAATATTGCTTTAATTTGAGCCGGATTCAGACCTCAAGAATATTGAACAAGAGGATCGCGCAGAACCTTTGCACGTACGGATATTGCAAGATATATTAGAGTGGTAACGTTATTGTTTTTTTTGGCTAAATCACGTTTTAGATACGATGTCAACACCGCTTAACAAATAACTGCATTTACTATGTGCAGATAAGTGCATATGTATTATGCTTATTGTTTTTTAATTCTAACATCATAACATGAATTGCAATGAAACTGTTACACAGTTGAATTTATTTATACTATAGTCCAGTCCCACAGACTTACTCTCTATTTGTGGTGGCAGCAGAGCGCTGTTTTGGAGTGGTAGAGATCAAGGTTCCTGGTAACGCTGTACACAAAGTAGGCTCCGCTCACAAACACTGTTTTTTTTCAGACATTACATGCACGATTATGAGGATGCATCAATTTTCTGAAGACCGTCGGTTTCCTTCAGAAATACAGTGACATAAAAACACCCACACTCATGTTATGGGAAACACTGTAGTCTCATAAATTCTGCAGATTACATCATTGTCCAGTATTGTACTGTCAGGCTCAGAAATTTATTATAAAAACGTTTTCATAATTGTAACATACATATTTACATACATAATTATTCAGGTGCATGTGTGATAACTTGCAAAGCTTGACGCTACAGCAGCACTTCTTCATCGTTGTCTTGTCTGATGCACTCAACCAAGCGCTCTAACCACAACCTCACCCCTCCCCAACCATTACAATTTCCGTAGGCGGGAATTATTTTAATGATATTCTAATGGACGCTTTGTGATATCACAAAACCCGGAAAACAATGCTGTAGTCCAAACGAGCCGTTCGCTGTGGTTCTTGAAAAGGGATTTTTTAAAAACGAAATATCTCCCTTTGGAGTGGACTTTGAGATTTGTTACTTTGTAGATCTTCTTTATGCCCAAACATACCCAATACACACTGAATACAATTCAAAAAGTGAAAAAGCATAATAGGACCCCTTTAAGAAAAAACATCCCTTTATGTTACATCTGGTTTAAGAGTTTCCACAAAGGCAAACAGACCATTATACTGGTCCCTTAAATCTATCAACTCCCATACAGCCAGGCACTGTCTATACAAACACATAAAGACCTACTTAAACAGAAAACAGATATTTGAGCTGAACATTTCAACACTGCTAAATCAGTATATACTTTGATGACTATATTTTTAGCACAAAAAGAGGCACAACATGGCACAAGCAAACACAGATGACTGAAAGAGTCTAAACTGTTTGTACTTGACTATCAAGTATAGCCTTTTTTGTCTGACAAATTATACTACTCATCCCAAACCACACACACCTGCATACACGCAAGCAAGCTTTTTTGGAGGACCTAGCTAGCCCATCAATCCAGACAGGAGGCTGTGGATGGCATGACAACGCTATCCCAGCTAACATCTGTACGGTAACTTAGGACACGGCAACAGGCCTAATCCCTACACTGACTGAGAGAGACACGAACAGAAAAACAAACCTCAAACTCAGGAGCTGGTCCAGATTGCTCATTTTCTCTCTATTTCTCCATTTCTCACCATTGTGCAGGAGAGTGTGAAGGCCAGGACTGCCTGTCCAGTTTAAGGGATTTGAATGAATGCAACGTGTTTTGATTGCTGGACAGCTACAATCAAACAGAAAGGCCGACTTGAACAACACTCTGATCCCTAAGGCAATGATTCCCTCCTTTAGATGAGTGCAGTGGATGTGTAGGACTCTAAGAAGAGCATTGTTGAAGCAAGCAACAACAACAAAAAAGACAGGAGCCAAAGACCAAACACAATGCAGCATTGATGTGGGTCATGTGTGGCCCATCAGCACCCTCCACTGCAATGAAGAGGGAACTACAAATTACCAGATTCCTTTAGGCAAGTGCCAGTTCACCAGTCATTTTGTGATCTAGATAAAACTGTTCTAAGGCCTGCTATTTATCACTTTAATATTATACATCATTATTAACATATAGATCTAAACATATATACTATAAATATATTATAAATTGTCATATAAAGGAACTAAAATATAAGATGTCAATTACCTTTTTTTCCATTCAAAATCAACATTTTAGGTTAAAATTAACATATGTTCAAGTGTACATTTAGGGAACATGTTTTTCTAGTTTTAAATTGCCTATATATTTCATTGTTTTTATTAGTTTCCTTTTTTTTTGGTTTGCAATCTGGTGTGTGACAAATTAATCTTTGCAAGTATAAACATTCCATGTAATATGTTACTTAATTTGTAATATGTTAATTAATATTTTCTTACAAGAGTTTTTGCTGAAATATAATGCAGACAGAAAAAACTGCTTGACACTTCATGTCAACTACCCATATCAGATTGGCATATAAATAAAATTGTTTATAATAAATCACACATATTTAATAAAAATTTTTTTTTTTTAAAAAAGGTCATTTTTTTTTTTTTTTAAAGTAAAAAAAAAATGTTTTAAGCTCTTTTCAAAGCTCTTGCATATACATACTTATACCTTTGTGTATGTATATACATGTGTACACATACCTTAAACAAAACATAATTTAATAATACAATAGACACATTTAAAAAACATTTTTAAATTTTTTTTTATTATTTTTATCTAATTTTGTTTTACATTATTGTTGTGTAAACATCAAATGTACCCTTATGTTAGGGAAAAGGCACATTATATGTGCTGTCAAATTAAGTTAACATCAATATCTCAGCACTTTGATTTCAAAATGGATTTTATGGCGTGTTTATGAGACATTGAAGAGGAAAGGCAGGGTGATTGACAGCTGGAGGGTGGGGCTGCATTATAAGCAGGTGAAGTGTGTGCTTTCACTTTGATCAGAGTGTGTGTGTGTGTGTGTGTGTGTGTGTGTGTGGCTGCCAGGCATGGGAAAGTTTGAGGCTGACAGAGTGTGTAGTTGACAGGCATGGGGAAGTCTGGGGTTGAAAAAGCATTCTTGAGTAAATACTCCTGAGGGCTTTGTTGTTTGAAGCTAAATCAAAGAGCACTTAGAATGATCACGAGCCAGGAGAACCCAGCTGTACATTTGTAAAACAATGTGACAACTTGAAATACGTCTGTCTTTAAAACCCCTGAAGGAGGAGAAACTAAATAACGCTCACTCAATTACTTCCAGTCAGGTTTCAAGGGCCTGGAACTAAATGTAGTGCTTTCAAAAGTCCAAACAAGCGTAAATTGAAAATGAGAGCAATTAAAATGAAACCATTAATTGATTTGTGGAATATAAAGTTTCAAACTCTTTAAGGTGATTCTTGTTTATTGATTGCTTGCATTTATGTTTGTTATAGGAATTACGCTACAAAACTAGTGCTACACTGGCACCTAACGTTCATAAAACAGTACTGCAATTCAAACTCTGGGCACTAGACAAATCATCTAAAATCATGCCAAGAAATAAACTCATGAGAATGCAACAAACATCAAAAGGATGGACATCACAGTTCTCACGTAACCCCATTGAAACATGTCATATTATCAAGACGGATTTTGCGAACAGACAATGGAAAAGAGATAATAGATGTCTGGTAAAGGATTTTGGCGAGTCACTGGCAGGCAGTACCAGATCACCAACAGATACAACCGCCTTTGAATAAAGCAGATCACTGTGATATAGAGGTCATAAAAAGATTTATAAATCACAAAAATAAGGGTATGTAAATCTTAATCCAATCAACATGGATTACAAACCATCCATATACACATAATACTTGGCACTTTCATACTGCTATAGTGCCAGTTCTGTCATTTCTATGGGTGAATACCAGTGGTTTCAGTTAAAAACAAAACAAAAAACACCAACAACTATGGAGAGTTGATGCTATAATACAATGAATTTACATGCCATGACCTTGCTGAGACAATGAGTAAAAATGCCATTGCACTGAAACTGAAAAAATGCTACAGATATTAAAAAATGGGGCTAAAAATGCTCCATTGTTCTCTTTCATGTTTTATGTACACTACCGTTCAAAAGTTTCATTAATTTTTTAAAAAACATATCTCCTGTGCTCACCAAGGCTGCATGTATTTAATCAAAAATACAGTAAAAACCGTAATACTGTGAAATATTACAATTTAAAACAGCTCTTTTCCATTTTAATATATTTTAAAATATAATTTATCCCTGTGATGCAAAGCTGAACTTTCAGGTCAGCCATTACTCTCCAGTCCTTTAACTGTCACCTTCTATAATCAAAGGCTGAAAGGTATATTTTTTGTGGAAATCTTTGATAAATAGTAGGTTCAAACAAACAGCATTTATTTGAAATTTAATGTATCCGTCCTGAATAAATGTATTAATTGCTTTCAGAAAAAAATCTGTTCCCAAAACTTTTAGACGGTAGTGTACATTTTTTATATATTTCAGAATATTCAGATATTGGCCCAGGTATGCACAGTATATATAAACACAATGCCTTAAAAATAAAAATAGTCAAACATATCTCACTTCACTGTCCAAAATGTTATGTAGTTGGTCTGACCTCAGGTTATATTACTCTCATCCAAACCCACAATATTTTCGTCCTTACCCTCTTCTTAGCTCACTCAGGCACTTAAATGATAACATCCCACAGTGCATCTCTTTATTCAGAGGCATAGTTTGATGAGGTCACAGAGTGCAGATGTTCTCAAATCCCTCACAGGTTTTGTTTTGATTTTCTCTCTCTGCACAGACCATGAATATCCTTCTGTCACCAGGTACAGCGTGTGCATTAGACACAATAACAAACATTCCCACTGACATGACATGAACAATGCAGGTTCACAAAATCTGTGAAAAACAGCACGTTTACAAAAAAAAAGGGGAGGACAAAGTGCAGAAACCATCTAAAGTCACTAGAGCATGAGTTGATAGAGGTGCACTGAATCAGGGACAACATCTAAAACATGACAGCTGAGATATCACTTTTTAATCCACAAAGAGATGTCTGAAAACAGTCAGCTTATTATTTATCTGAACTAAGAGTACTGAATGGTTGAGAAATTAATAAACAAAAAACATCTCACAAATGCTTGATATTAGTGCTTCATACAAATTAAAATTCACTGCTATTCATGGGGTGCAAAACAAATATATAGGCAGTCAGTCAGACTAAATATTGCTTCATCTGTTATTAATCATTTAATTTGACTGATTACGGTTTAATTTTCAGTCTGACATGGAAAGAGTTGTCTGAAATGGGGGCCTGTTGAAGCAGGTCTGGATTATTCTAGAATTTCAGTCTTCACAGTGTGCAATCTGATACTGCACTATTAAAATATTTCAAAACTGTATTTACTGGTTTGACAATCCTGTCATGGTTAAGAGCAAAGGTTATGTGATTTAAAGGTTAAATACGTTTAAAGAACAAATGCTTAAAACTGTTATGAACATAAGATAAATCCATCTTTAATAAGTCTATAATAAACTTTCAAATATTTAATTAATACAATTTTATTTGTTTTTAATTGCATATAATTTATTAATGTCAACACATAAACAATCTGATTTAATTTAATTATTGATAACTATTATTTAATTATGTTTTATTCAACATCAGTACTACAATATCTTTCAAATCAACGTAAAATGTAAAATGATTAAATCAAGTTAAATTAAAACTTTCTTACTTCAGTATCTGACTAAATTTATTTCAGAATAAAAATATGTATTGTGTAGGTATAGCACACTTCCCTTTTTACAGAAAACTGAAGGTGTTATTAAACACCAGTCTCACGATACACAGTGTGAATGAAAGAGCCTGAGGGAGAGAGAAAGAGAATATAAGAACGACAGGGAGGTATAGGGAGGCTCAGACATTTTTAAGAATGTCTTATAAAATATTCTATTATGATATTCTATTCCAAAAATAATTGATTGTCAAAAACTATAAGCAGCAATCTGACTGCAATTGTTAAACAGAATGGCAAAGCACTCATAAACTGAAAGCTTGCCATCTCCTCTCTGTGTTTTGGAGAAGAGTGTTTGGTGTTGTTCTCTGTGTGGACATCTCATAAGGAAGCAACATTATCCTCAGCTCCTTTGTCAGGCGGTTTGTAATGAGCCTGTAATGAGTTCATGTAAAATGCAGCAGAGAGATCATCTATCTCACCCAAACCAGGGGTCCCTACAGCACTGAACTGATACAGAGACCCTACAGTGGGTACGGAAAGTTTTCAGACCCCCTTAAATTTTTCACTCATTTTTTTTTATATTGCAGCCATTTGCTAAAATTTTTTAAGTTAATTTTTTTTCCTCATTAATTTGCACACAGCACCCCATATTGACAGAAAAACACCGAATTGTTGACATTTTTGCAGATTTATTAAAAAAAAACTGAAATATCACATGGTCCTATGTATTCAGACCCTTTGCTGTGACACTAAATATATTTAACTCAGGTGCTGTCCATTTCTTCTGAGCATCCTTGAGATGGTTCTACACCTTCATTTGAGTCCATCTGTGTTTGATTATACTGATTGGACTGATTAGGAAAGCCACACACCTGTCTATATAAGACTTACAGCTCACAGTGCATGTCAGAGCAAATGAGTATCATGAGGTCAAAGGAACTGCCTGATGAGCTCAGAGACAGAATTGTGGCAAGCACAGATCTGGCCAAGGTTACAAAAAAATTTCTGCTGCACTTAAGTTTCCTAATAGCACAGTGGCCTCCATAAGCCTTAAATGGAAGACGTTTGGGACGACAAGAACCCTTCCTAGAGCTGGCCGTCTAGCCAAACTGAGCTATCGGGGGAGAAGAGCTTTGGTGAGAGAGGTAAAGAAGAATCCAAAGATCACTGTGGCTGAGCTCCATAGATGCAGTCAGGAGATGGGAGAAAGATGTAGAAAGTCAACCATCACTGCAGCACCTCCACCAGTCAGGGCTTTATGGCAAAGTGGCCCGACAGAAGCCTCTCCTCAGTGCAAGACACATTAAAGCCCGCATGGAGTTTGCTAAAAAAAAAAACACCTGAAGGACTCCAAGAATGGTGAGAAATAAGATTCTCTGGTCTGATGGACAAGTATGAACTTTTGGCCTTTTTTGGGTTATTAATTTATATTAATTCTAAGCGGTTTGTGGAGAAAACCAGGCACTGCTCATCACCTGTCCAATACAGTCCCAACAGTGAAGCATGGTGGTGTCAGCATCATGCTGTGGGGGTGTTTTTTGCTGCAGGGACAGGACGACTGGTTGCCATCGAGGGAAAGATGAATGTGGCCAAGTACAGGGATATCCTGGACGAAACCTTCTCCAGAGTGCTCAGGACCTCGGACTGGGCCGAAGTTTTACCTTCCAACAAGACAATGACCCGTAAGCACACAGCTAAAATAACGAAGGCTGGCTTCACAACAACTCTGTGCCTGTTCTTGAATGGCCCAGCCAGAGCCCTGACTTAAACCCCATTGAGCATCTCTGGAGAGACCTAAAATGGCTGTCCACCAACGTTTACCATCAAAACCTGACATAACTGGAGAGGATCTGCAAGGAGGAATGGCAGAGGATCCCCAAATCCAGGTGTGAAAAACTTGTTGCATCTTTCCCAAAAAGACTCGTAGCTGTATTAAATCAAAAGGGTGCTTCTACTAAATACTGAGCAATGGTCTGAATACTTAGGACCATGTGATATTTATTTCAGTTTTTCTTTTTTAATAATCTGCAAAAATGTCAACAATTCTGTGTTTTTTTTTCTGTCAATATGGGGTGCTGTTTTTACATTAATGAGGAAAAAAAATTAACATGGTCCTAAGTATTTAGAGTGAAAAATTTAAGGGGGTCTGATTACTTTCCGTACCCACTGTATATCACCCTCTCAACCTAGGAGACAGCGAAATACAAATATCATAACAAGATATACTGTGTGATAATCAAATAGCTACTCTTGGCTGTATTTTCTAAACTTGCATTTCAATTTTATGAATGTTATACTAGACTTTAAAGAAACGGACAATTCTCCTTACTAACTGAAAATATTTTTTCAGAATGGGGAAATATGGTATCATAAATTTGTATAAAGAGGGGATATAAGATATAACCTAGTTTTGATCGTTTCTGACTGTAACTTCATACACTATTTCATTTATATCACTGTCCTTGTTAGTCTCAAACTAACAAAAATTAATTACTTGTGTTATCTAGAATACGACTAATAATAATAATAATAATAATAGGTCTGTAGTCCATCTAATGGCACAGAACACATGTCCACTAATATTTTCCACACTCTCGTGAAATCGTCTTTACTCCTACAAGCCGACAACAGTGAACCCTATCCGGTCAGCTGAACCAGGCCGAGGGGGTGGAAGTCGCGGAATTCCGAAACATCTCACAACGGAAATTGTAGATTTTTTCGGGTGATAGGAGAAAATACTACTTAACAACCCATTGGTTTGCGCTGTACAACGGCTAAAACAAATACATCTAATTTATCACACACATGTTTGATTCACCAATCTGAAATACTCCAGTGCACAGTATACTCTGACTCTCGCATCATTCGTGGATTTACCGGTTAACGGTTAATTCACAAATAATCTGCTGATCTCCAGATGACTGAATTGATGCCGCAGGTGCTGCTGTCTAAGTGTGTTGCCAGACGACTACAAATGAATAACTTATAACTTCAGGAAAATACAAGCATAAATAAAATTGTCGCAGTTAAACGCGATCTCTTTCACTTATGTAACTTTTAAATATTACACACGATATTTTTTAGGGATTGTTAGCTGTTGCTAACCATTGACATGTTCATGATTTCAAGAGTGTTCAAGCAACGGACGCAACTCTCCATCAAGGTTTACTTTTCTCCCGCGTTGTTTTCCAAACGTTACGGTACTCCAATATCTTCCGGGTTGTTCCTTTAGTCGGGATCAGGATTGGGATCCTATTTACATGAGTTCAGAAACCCGATCGATTCTTAACATATTACATTGTCTTTACGAGGAATGTTGTGGTTATTTTCCATTAATACTTTACTGTCCAAATTGAACTTACACAAATATTTAAACTAAGTGCATTTGTGCATTTATTTCGCATAAACTGCTTTATTATATGTTATTTTTGTGAGCAAATTATATTTATCACGCACAATAATCTTCAAATTACTGAATCTTTCAAATTAAATGCCCTAGTGAATCTTTTTTGAGAGTCAGGGATAAAAAAAAAGGTATAAATAATCTATTTTTAAAAAAGCTATATAAAGGCTATAAATAAAACATTCTGAAATATGTAGTATTAATTAAAAGTGCAAAAGCATTTTTTGTATTGCTTATTTTAAATGCAAAATATATTTAAGTTAAAACTATGTTTTAATGACCCGACAACAGTCTTTCGTATCGGTTCTTTGAAACGAACTGCTCGAAAGAACCGATTCGCTGAAATAAGTCGGACGTCCCATACACGACTCATGGAAGAGGAATCTATTAGTTTGTGATTTATTGTAGTGACTTGTAGGAGCTGTAGTTTTTATTTCAACAAAGTGAACTCCTTTAGCGCCACTAAAAACTAAATTTCCCAGAAGGCACTTGAAACGCAGGTGCCCCGGCAACTTGTTGCCTCGTGAGGAAAATAGGGGTGACCTCCGCAATCACCCGAGTAGTGGGAGAGCAGCTGTCATCCTCCACAAGCTGAAAATGGTAAGAAAAATTACTATTCCGACTTGCATTGATATGAAAATAAGTTTTACTGTCAAAGTATGACAATGTAATTGTGAAGTGGCCCAAGGCTTTGGAAATCAGTGTCGAAGTTTAATTAGACTTTAAGAATTACAGCAGAACTTATCTTTTGCTGAACTGTTATATGCAAGTTAGTACCAAGACTAGCATTAGTGATGATTAAAACACCTGTTGGAATATAACAGTTAAGCATTTATGTTTGCATGTGATATTTCTTATATCAAACCGTTAAGAGCATTTTGAGGTGTATTATCGAATAGATTATCATCTATTCTGTGTAAAATAAAAAATAATGGATTAGACTATTCTGAATATAATACAGATACATTCATTTGCAACAAACGAATGTTTCTGCAGAAGTGCCAAATGGTGAAAGTGAGTTCATTGAAGAAATGTATAAATGTCTCTTGGTTTAAAAATATCCCACACAGCAAGTCATTCTGAGGTCTGGCAGAGTTTGCCAGGACTATTTATATGTTCTAACGTGGTGAGCCTCCTAAGCGTGTCTGTCCTGAGTGGTTGTTGTAATATGACTTTTATATTCTATGCTAACTTACATATATTGTTTATAATTCTATCTCTCTTGTTTTGCTGTAGGCTGAGCCTATTAGGGTCCTGGTGACCGGCGCCGCAGGGCAGATCGCATACTCTCTGCTATACAGCATTGCAAAGGGAGATGTCTTCGGTAAAGATCAGGTAGGGGCAGGATTTGGCTTACGCAATGTCCCGTCACATCCAATTAAAGTCTGTTGTATCATTTAGCATGCTGTTTAGCTAATTCCAGGAAAAGGCACCATATATGTCTTCAACAGCTGATGAGATTATTGCAAAACCAAAACCATATTATGACAGTTATAATTAATTAATAATAATTCATAATTTATGCATTTAGCAGACGCTTTTATCCAAAGCGACTTACAGTGCATTCAGACTATACATTTTTTACCAGTATGCGTGTTCTCTGTGAATCGAACCCACAACCTTTTGTGCTGCTAACTCAATGCTCTACCACTGAGCCACAGGAACACCATTTAGTTATGCAAGACATGCACTAATGTTCACTTTCCCTCTCACTTTCAGCCTCTCGTTTTGCTTCTGTTGGACATCACTCCCATGTTGCCTGTTCTGGAGGGTGTCGTTATGGAGCTGCAGGACTGTGCTCTCCCAATTCTGAGAGGTACACATACACACACATACATACAGAATAGAGTGTCATGAGGCCCTGTATCCTGTGGTCTTTGTGCCAGCCATGCAGTCTTAAAGGCCTGTGTTTTCACTGCACAAATGACAAGAGCTCAGAGCAATCTGATTGGCTGCCTGTATGATCCCCAGCTGAAAGGGCAGCTAAACTTAGGATTGTAGTTCCCATCCCAGGATGATGTGGGAAGGTTGACAGTATGTGACCTGTCAAGTGCATGGAATCAGCAACCAAAAATTCAGGAGGCCCAAACTGGATGGATAAACAAAATCAAGCCACTGTATAAATGTATATATGTATGTATGCATGTATGCATTGTGACGTTAAATGCATGACAATCATCTTTCCTCTTTTCTTTTTTTTTAAACAAATGCACATTTTAATTGTTTTATATGTAGTAAATACACATAATATGTGTATTTAACTTGTAATAAATACATGGCAGTTCAACAAATATTGCCTACCTGATATAAAAATACTTAACTTAAACAATACATAATTATAATAATAATCTTTCAACTATTATTTCACAAATTCACATTTAATGAAAATGAGGAATTTTTGGCAGGATTGTGTAGGATTAATGTGCTATTAAAATATCTAATATATTAAAAGACTGTTTTTTAAAGCAAAACTATGATGATTTCATAATACAATGTATTGTAATATATTAAAAACAGTCAACCAGTCTTTCACATTACCCAGGTTCTTTATTTTCGGAGTTTCTTGGTGTGTTGTCTTGTGACTCCCTGATGTTGCTGGTGTTGTTTACCCTCAATCTATTTTAATGCCACTGTCTGTGCATTTTGTTGTAGAGGTCATCCCCACTGATAAAGAGGATATTGCATTCAAAGATTTGGATGCTGCCATCCTGGTGGGATCCATGCCAAGAAGAGAGGGCATGGAGAGAAAGGATCTACTGAAGGCTAACGTTGCCATCTTTAAGTCCCAGGGGCAGGCGCTTGACAAGTATGCAAAGAAAACAGTCAAGGTGAATAACAGGATAATGACCGTGACCTAATTAAGAGCAAATATAATGAAGTGAAGCTAATTTAAAAGCAATATGTTTTAATATGCAGGTTCTAGTTGTTGGTAACCCAGCCAACACTAACTGTCTGATTGCGGCCAAATCCGCCCCATCCATCCCCAAAGAGAATTTCTCCTGTCTGACGCGACTGGATCACAACAGGGCTTGCTCTCAGGTAAAACAGCCCTTTGCTGGATGGCCCACCAATACAAAGAGGTGAAATACTTCAATGTATGCCTAATTTTCACACTAACTTGTACCACACAATGTGTCCTCTAGGTGGCAACGCGTTGTGGCATTTCAGCAAACGTTGTGAAGAATGTGATCATCTGGGGAAATCATTCATCTACGCAGTACCCTGACGTCCACCACTGCAAGGTGAATGTGCAGGGGAAGGACGTGACTGCCTTTGATGCAGTGAAGGACGATGCCTGGCTAAAAGGAGATTTCATTTCTGTAAGTGCTGTCTGCTGTGGCTTCCTCTTCCTGTAGAGGTCACTGTTGGCCTATTTACTATTCCACATTACTGTGTAAGGAAGAGCAATTATGTTTATCAGCATTCATGTGTATGACATTGAGTAATAAGACAGTTAGGTCTGTTGTAGCAACATTATTAATATACTTTGCATATGACTACTGATTGGAGTGATATGATCAAAATCTTTCTGTGGTTATTCCACTCTTCCTCTCTGTTTCTCAGACAGTGCAGCAGCGTGGTGGTGCAGTCATTAAAGCCAGGAAGCTCTCCAGTGCCATGTCAGCGGCCAAGGCCATCTGTGACCACATGAGAGACATCTGGACAGGCACTGCCGAGGTCAACTTTTTACAATTCACGCAGACATTGGTTTTAGACTGTTCTGAGACCAATATTTCATCTCTGTATTGGTTAAAATATGCATTGTTTTCTCTGTAGATCAGTGGTTCTCAACCTTTTTGACTCAAAGGCCTGCCACTGTCCAACACAATATATTTCTGCTGTAGTCATGACAGTTGCTTATTTTCAAACAGTTTTTAAGAGTGTAAAAACGAAGTATTGATATATTGAATTTCAAATTTTAAGTTTTAAGAACTATATGTTCTTCAGTAAAATCAATAGTTATTGATGGGAAAAAGATGATTTGGGTTTATGTTTAAAATGATTTTTTTTAGCATTATAATTTAGAGTTAAAAAATGTAATATATCTAAAAAAACTATTAATTTTTAATTTATTAAATGTAATATTTAAGTCATTTACAGAACTACTTCTGTAGGTATTTTATTGCATCAGGTGTGGAGGATTTCCACTTTAAAATGTTGTACATACCAGTCATTTTAGACAAACGGAGGCTCAAAATCAAATAATAAACAGGGGAAGACACAAGGGGGGAAAAAAGTCCTAAATTGGTAAAACAGTCCTCCTTTTAAAATGTCATGAAGAAGCGTGATGGCACTATAAAACTAAAAAGCCAAGCAATATTAAATAGAAATGCACAACGACATCCCACACAAACACCATGGGAGTTGCTCATTAAGTATTTACTCATCTACATGTAATTTTATGTGCAATATGAAGATTGCATAATATGATGGTGTCTAATGAAGGTTGCAAGTGTTCTCTACTTATTCTGTGATGTTCCACACAAGGCAACAGCTTTATTTGGACTAATGCTGTACAGATTTATGAAGAACTGCTGATTTGATCTGAATTGCTTATGTGTTTGTTTTATAGGCTGAGTTCATCTCTATGGGTGTCTATTCCACTGGAAACCCTTATGGAGTACCTGAGGACCTCATTTACTCATTCCCTGTTTCAATCAAGGTTTGTCATTAAAAATTCCCCAAATCTATGCCTGATATCGATCAAGGTTTGTCATTAAAAATTCCCTAAATCTATGCCTGATATCGGTTCCTTACACAGTAATCTGTTCCACACACATTTACATCTATTTATCAAGCTCAACTAGAGAATGCTGGATTTTAGCCACCCTTTCAAGATATTTCTCTTTTATTTCAGGATAAGACCTGGAAGATTGTTGAAGGCCTGGTCATCAATGACTTCTCAAGAGCAAAGATGGACGTAACAGCAGCTGAATTAGTGGAGGAAAGAGACACCGCTGTCTCTTTCTTGGGTGTCTGACTAGAAACCCACTCTTAGATGCCCAGAAAACTCCAAGCACGTTTGTAAAACACTCCTGAAAATCTTTTTCTTCCCCTGAAACTGTTACACAAATACTAGAACTATATGTACTTGAATTTCCTAAACCTGTTCAGCTGGATTTTGTCTGATAATTCAGAATTGGAATCTAGTCCAGCTGTTTAACAGGGACTTTGGTTGTTTCCTTTCTTGTTTTTGGTCTTCCACCAGAGCACAGCTTTCATGTAAAGAGAAAAGGTAGTCTAAAACAAGATTTTAATTATTTCTAGACTGCCCTTTCCAATCCAGAA
Source organism: Sinocyclocheilus anophthalmus (assembly GCA_018155175.1). NCBI lineage: Eukaryota > Metazoa > Chordata > Actinopteri > Cypriniformes > Cyprinidae > Sinocyclocheilus > Sinocyclocheilus anophthalmus. Next base: position 99,790 of record JADLZN010009077.1, read on the forward strand.
TTGCTTAAAGGAGGACCAAAGCCTGGAAAGGACTCAGAGTACATGGATTAGGTCTTTCTGTGTCATTGTGTTATTGTCCAGACTGAAATTTCAGCTGTTACATATCTGACAGGAGTCAGAAATGATCAAGGAATGTTTCTTGTTGTAATTAAATTCCTTTGGCAGTGTGGTTACTGTAACAGATATTTATATGTAGAATCCCGCAATAAAACCCAGACATTAAAATGCATTATTGCACTTATTATTATGATACATTATTTTTGTATATTAACAGTACTAAAACATTCTTTTGCACACTCTGGTTTACAATGAATAATGCCCAAAATTGTCTATTACAGTCAATTCATTGACATATGTAGTGTTTAGAGTCAAAATCTTTTTTTTCGTTTCTGAACCTTACTTAGAAATACTGAATATTGTACATACTGTATCTTGCAACACATTACATGCGCTGTACGAAAGGAGTGCTGATCGTTCTGTCCTGCAAGGTCATTGGTGTGAGGTTGCAGACGTGGCATTGCCGTCTGTGTTGCCAAATCTCGATAAAAAAAACCAAGGCCAAAATTTGCGATGTCTTAAATTAAATATTTCTACAAAAAAATTGACGTGGTTTAATAGAAAACTTGCCCTCTAAGTTAATAAATACAGACACCTATTAACAATGGAGAAAATATTTAATAATTACTTAGTCTTAGATAATGGTTAATAGGTAGGTGTGTTTGATGCTGTTTTTGATAGACAATGTTTTACTGGGGTATATAATTGTACTACGAATAATTGTATAAGAAGTCCCAAATTAAGCGAGTGTATTCTACAAATAAGCTAACAAATCGCAACCCAGCAAAGCTTCTATTTATAAGTGATTTCATTAAATGGCAGTCCACAAATCAATTATAATAAGAGCACATGGCAACACTGCAGTCCGACTGCACTCCGCCAATAAGATGCGCCGCTCTGAAATACAGCGCTCTCATTGGTTACAGCGAGTTTACGTTTTCCCTTTGGAATTCAATCTACTGCAATGTTTGTCGTACTTTGCTTTTTTTTTTTTTTTTACTAAATAAATAAATAAACCCAGTTCTGCTGTATCTTGTAATATGATAACATTTGAGCGTTAACTGATACATTCAATCAGAATCTCAAGACAGAGCGATATCACAATAATGACTATTAAAAACGGGGGGAAAGGTGTTGCTTTCTAAGCAGTTCTTTTAATTTAACGTGTGATGTTCGGGATGTTTCTAAATGTTTTTAGCGAAGCACTTCCGCAGTGTTTCAGTGACCCCGCACGGCTGTTTCTGAGAGGAGAAAGTTGGTTGGTCAGAGAGGGAAACACGTCGCTGTTCCGGAACAACCTTTAGCAGCTCCCCGACAGCATCTTCCAGCCTTCAGAGTAAGACATTTCAAATCTACGTTCACATTCGCTTTGCATTTATAATACTATAACGCCAGGGAACCACTTTCTCAGCCGTGTTCCTAACTCCTAAACCACGTTAAAAAGCGACGTTTTTTCGAAGCCACAACATAACGTCAAGCGTCTACACAGAGAGGAGAACGTCGCTGCTCTGTGCTTCCAAGGGCGAAAATACTGCAACAACGCGTACAGTCCATACTAAATAATACCACTGTAGCCACTGACATTTCATTTCGTACAATAAAACCGTTTCATTTCCCCCGGATAAAGTAAACAAAACGGACTCTAAAAATCTTAGAAATGATCCTAAGACGACCAGAACCGGGTGGACGTGATCAAGGAAGTGCTGCTGGATTGTAACGTGACGCGTTGAATCATGACGGACCAAAGGGGCTGAGCACAGAGAGATGCACATAATCACTTCACATTTTAATACAACACACCGTCTCCTTTGAGCAATAAACGCACACGCGAGTAAAGGTCGTCGAGACAGTCGTTTATTATTCACCCTGTTACTCGATAGTCAGTGGGAGGAGAGAAAGAGAGGGAGAGATGGTTCATTTAAAAGCGCATGAACGCCAGATGAAAGCGCTCTTGAACAGAATGAGAGAATCGATCAGCTGACCTTCTGTCTTATTATTACTACTACCAATAAGCCTCAAATCCCGACTGGACTTATCTATGTTGCTGTTTTTTCCCATGACTTGAACTGGATTAGGTGGGGAGAAAAAAAACAGGATTATTGTTGTGATATTTAGCCGAACTGCATTTCATAGAGTTATGAGCACCGAGACTATGTCGCTTTACATTGAAGGTAAGAACGTTCATAAGTCCTAGTTTTGCTGTTTTATACCTGCTCATTAAGTACTTTAAAGGTTGTATTGGTTCTCTGGATATAACTTAATTAATTAGATGATACCTACTGGTATCTAGTGATCAACTGGGTCTTACTGCACCATGTACAAGCTGTCAGTTGAATTCTGATGAAAGTGAGAGCTGAATGGACCCCTCAGTCAATGCTGACTGATACACTGGGAAAGTTGCAGAAATGGAAGGGTTTATAGAGAGCATTTTGTAAACCCCAGACCTTTCCAGACTGTCCATTCCTCGCTTTGGTTTGGCTGTCAGACCACAGGTTTGGTTCTCTTGACAGCTATTCATTTGGCCTGACAACGTCTGTAATTTTAAAGAGATTTGACATTAAACACACATTACAGGGGAGACTGACTTCTGTGACTGTATGCGGTCGCCGGCAGTGTTTCAATGTAGGGCGGTGGGGTCCAAAAGTATGAAGTCACATTGAAAATCCAAGATATGCAATCCAATTTAAACCTGGAAATAAATAAAAGGTTTTAGGATTTTGAAAATAATACAACAAAACATTGCGGCATACACTGTTAAAAGTTTTGGGTTTAGTAAGATTCTTTAATGGTTTTTAAAGTTTCTTATGCTCACAAAGGCTACATTTATATGTTCAAAAATACATTTAAAAACATACTACTGTGAAATGTTAGGCTATTTAAATCTATTTTAAAATGTAAATTATACCTGTGTTTTTTTGTGGAAACCATGATGCTTTTTTTCTGGAATCTTTGACTAACAGAAAGTGTAAAAGAACAGCATTTATTTGAAATATAATATTTTGTTTTAGATAGAAATAGAAGGCATTATAAATGCCTTCACGGTCACTTTTGATCAATTTAATGAATTCCTGCTGAATAAAAGTGTAAATTTTTCTAAAAAATGTTAATAGCCTGAGTGATAGTGTAAATCATTAATTAACAAGATTCTGCCTTTTTTAAGGGTCACTTTCAAATAAGCCATTTTGTGAAATTGATCTTGTGAACTCCTAGTGTACAGATGGTGAGATGTTCTTGCTTCCTCAATATGCTCTTTGGATCATTCTCAAATCATGCTGGAGAACATGACCATCACATTTTACACTTTTAAACTTCTGGGGTTTGAGTTTGAGCACTAAGGCCATCAAAGCAAAAGAGGGACATACAAATGTACATTTTCAATACAATTTTTATGCTCATATTATAATTTTTAATGAAAGCATTGAAGCATGGAGCATTTTCACCAGTGGTTTCAGACTTTTGGACCCCACTGTATTTAGGGTTGCCTTTCTGTGTACAGTGTGCGGTTGAACTTTGATACGTGCAGAGTTTGATTACAGCAGCCTTTTGAGAGTTTATGCCCCTCTTAAGTTCTTTTTTTCATGTTTTATTTTCTGTGAATGAAGAACACCTTTCTGCACACATATAGAAATGATTTGTTGATGTGTTGGTAGAATCATTTGTGAATGGCATATAATATGAATCCAACACTGCTAAAGGCACCATTCTGAAAGACTTTTAACACGGCAAGAAATGTGCAAATGCAAAACAATAAAATAGTAAAACAAACGCATATCTTTTTGAGGTGAAAGTTAAAGGAGCAGACTAAATAAAGAAAAAATATAACTGCACACTCACTTATGCGTTGTTTATTAGTTGCCAACGTTTTGTCAAAAATGAGCTATTTCTACCTGAACTCACCCTTAAAGTTACTTTTGCTGGTGTAACCTAATGTCGTCAGGTTGATTCGGTAGTATAAAATGTTTTATTTTATTAGTTTTAAATATTTTTGACTTGCATAAACCAATTAATTTAGATTTTTAGCACATTTAGGTATTCTGACAATTTTGTTTTACAGTGTACCTTTACAAAATACCCCTAAGTGTGCTAGAAGTATTACATCACTCCATTTCCTTTCTTCTCAAATAGTAACATATATTGAAGCACAAATCAATATTTCATGTCCTTTTATTTATTTAGTTGATAAATAGCTGTGTAAGTGGAACAATGTATGGTCAGCCAGTCTTTAACGCAAAATAACCCTTGCTTTTATCCTGTTGGCAGACTGTACATTTTCACTGCCTTCTTTAACACTGGTTCCTCCAGAGGGACCATATCTATATTGTGAATCGCTGTGAATAACAGTGTCTGTTCAATAACTAAATAAATGACCAACAGCCCAATAAACTATAAATCAAAGTCAAGCCACTGTTTAGTTTTATTTGTAGGTAGAAGTTAGCGTAATGCTGCTGTATTAGACAATTCTGAGAAAAACTGAATTCTGGGAAAAACAGAAATGGTTTCATTTTTAAAGTGCCAGCTGACACCGTCATTTACTGGATTTTAAGTGTCACATGCCAGGAAGCATGTTAGCAGATGAATAACTTTTGGCACACTGGCAGCAGAATGAAACAAATGGGTTCATACTGATGAAATGTGGTCGAGCAGGATTCAATCAGGTAGTCACGCACTTGCTCGTGACATATAAGAGCTCGTCTTAAGCAAATAGGAGTCTGAATCCTGTTACACTTATATCTCCCCTACTTTCCTTTCTTCCTCTATACCAAATAAATGGCCCACAAATAATAATAAAAAGGAATACAGTTAGACTTTTCCTCTTCCCCATACCTCAAGCTCAGCATCTACTATTGGATAAACCATATCAAACAGAATGTAGTTTAACCTCTCTGTTGTACCCACTCACTCAAGGGTAAAGGAGGGTGTTTGTGGTAGAACAAGGACGTCTGAGTCACACCTTACATTACAGCCAGTGTAAATGGGCAGATTTACAGCAAATTAACCCTGAGCCCAGTGGATGATGTGTGTTACACTCAGCAAATGTTCTTGATAACATATATGTGCTTTCGTGGCTTCTTGGATGGGAGTCTTTTGATTGTGTACCACAAGGCAGCAGCACAAATATTAATATTGCTTATCAGTCTCCTTATCACTGCAAGTAAGATTTATACAAATCAATTTGATTCAAAGCATTTTTTAAGAAACTGTATTTGAACACACTGACTCCATTCTTCATTGATACCATTGAAACTATCAAATAACAGTAAGGAAATTATGTAGGGACCTATATATTTTAGTTTCTTAGTCAATTTATATTTGTCTTCAAAACAGGTATTCAAGTAGCGTCAAGTATTTAGACACAAGACATTAGATCAAAAGGTTTTTAATGCTTATGAGAACCAGAAATTCAATCGATTTTGACCTGAAGTGATAGTTTGTTCATTGGCCTGCTGTAGATTGTTTGCAGGAAAATCACTAAACTGTCTTTTAGGAAGGTCAGGAGGTTTTTTCATTGTAAAGTTAATATGAGAACTTCAACATTAAGGTGTTTGGTTTTAATTGTAGGTCTGAGTAAAGAGTTACCAAGCAACAGCAACAAGATGGCTCAGTTTCAGGAAGTGATGCGACAGCAGCTGGAGAGCTCTATGCACGCTGAGCTGGAAAAACTTGTAGGCACAGCCAAAGGTGCAAAAGCTGAGGTGAGATACAAGCATTTTTAATTAATTAAACATATTTTTTTAAAATTCAGCTAACTGATTTACCTTTTTATTACATGAATAATTTATGTACACTACCAGCCAAAAGTTTGGGGTCTTTAAAATGTTTTTGAAAATACAGTAAAAACAGTAATAATGTGAAATATTGTTACAACTTAAATCAACTATTTTCTATTTTAATATATTTTAAAATGTAACTTATTCCGGTGATGGCAAAGCTGAATTTGTAGCAGCCATTACACCAGTCTTCCGTGTGACATGATCTTTAAAGCTAATATGCTGATTTGGTGCAAAAGAAACATTTCTTATTGAGGAAACCATATATTTTCAGGATTCTTTGATGAATTGGCAGTTCAATATGACAGCATTTGTCCCTTTAAAAAAATCTTACTGACCTTAAACTGTTGAATGGTAGTGTAGGTGTGATCAGGAACATATGATGGTTTCAGCATCATGCAAAAGTTTTTCATTACTGATATTCCTCGTCGGCCAAGATTCCACAACTTATTTCACAAGCGAAAAGGGGATGTACTTGGGGGATTACTGAGATAAAGAGAGAGAGTAGTATTTGGCTGGTTATGTGATCTCAAGATGTCAGATCAGGAGGCAATCCTGCTCCATGTAAAACAAACCTGCTCTTATTAGACTGCTGTCATGACTGGAATTTTCTAGGGTGAGCATGCATCATTTTAAACCCATTTTTCAAAAGTATACTAATTTCTTGATGTGTAGAACTTGTTAATGAGACGAACAATTACTGCCTGCACGTTTAATAAGAAAGTTAAGTCATAATTTATTCTTTGTAGTCCCACAGTTTCAGTGCACATTAGAATGAAGAAGGGAGCAAAGATGAAAAACGAGAGGGACCCTCTTTAGGTGCCATCTGAGTGCAGCAGCTGATGAATGACGTGACAGGAGAGATTTCATTGCACTGCTGAGCTGATGTTTAATTAGTCTCACCATGAGACTAGCTTCATCATGATGCATCTTCTCTCTTCAGCCCCAACCCACTTCCTTCTGTTCATCTTTTCCCCTTCTTTCATTTTCCTTTTTCCACTGAACGTCTCGGTTTTGAGTCAGTTTGAGCAAGTCAGATAGCAAAACTCTGAGCTGTCTGGCTATCCACCCCAGTGTTTCCTCAGCACCATATGGTAATAATCAGGCTTTGCCGTCATCACTGTGACACACACTAACCGCTTGTGTCCCTCCCTCTCCATTTCACACAGACTCCCGTGATCCCACCCTAACATGTACTGCCAAATGACATATTAAAACCCACACCCTGCTAGCTCAAATAAAGCATGATGTATAAGGAGATGTGGAGATATGGTCTGATTACAGTTTACATAGTTGTGCCACTTTTATGAAGACATCCACGTGTATGCATACAAACTGTCACTCTGCAATTCCTTGTAGCTGCCTTTTAAGTCGAGATGTGAAAAGCACCATTACTTCAGTCACACATTGATTCTAAAGTAACATTACCAGTCTGTCAAGTCAACTGTATCTGTACCGTTCCTGAATCATAGGCGGCTGATTTTGACTCTCACATTAATATTTGAATCAAATCAATTGAACTTTCTGGTCAAAATGCTTGATGAATTGAATACAAACCTAGTCAGTTAAGTTAATGTCAAATGTCAAAATACCAGATCTGTGGATTAGGCAGTGAAATATATTCTAATAGACCTGTTGCTATTTTATTATTGGAATATTAATATTAATCAAACAAAAAATATTGCTTGCTTAATCTTAACATTATTATTTATTTAATAAAATGTTACAAGTAAATATATTATATTACTGTTCAAAAGTTTGGGGTCTGTAATTGTTTATGAAAGGCTGCATTTATTTGATCAAATATACAGTACAAACAGTAATATTATGAATGTAATTACATTTTTTTGAATGTATATTTTGAAATATTCCTTTGGCTGAACTTTCAGCAGCCATTACTCAGATTCACTGTCATGATCCTTCCGATCTGTTCTGATTTGTATATTTATATTGATTATATTATATTGTTATAATATTTTTCAACACTCGTTTAAATCATAAGGTGTGTGTACATTAGCATAGTAGTTTTTGCTTTGGTATCGAGAATCAATCCATTTCACTGGCAACCCTAAATCTATATTATTTGGCAAATGCATTTCGTTAAGTGCTACTTAAATACTAGTTTGGTGGTTCTTAGTGTTAACTGTTGCCTCACAAGCTTCTTTCAGGTTTTTTTATCAAAGTTACACTTTGATTAGAGTACAAAGCATTGAACTTTATTCTCAGCAGCACAAGGAGTTTTATGGATTTTCATCAAACAGGTTTTATTTTTAATGATGTGCTCAGTGAGAGGCCTGAGGACCCGGTGATCTTTCACAGCTGGGTATTAATTATTTCAGAAGCCTTTAGGAGTTTTAATTGCCAGATTGTACAAAACAAGATTAGAAAGTTATGCTGGCAGGTTGTTTTTTTTATGCTGAAAAATTTGATTTTTTTTTTTATTAAATATGCTTACTAGAATCATAACAAATAACAGTGACTAAGCGGAGGAAGGTGACAGCCAATGCCCTTACAGTTTTTAAATCTAAAAAATCGAAGGAAAAAAATGTACAGTCAAATGTAAAAGTTAAAGTACTGATTATTAAAAAACCATATTGATTGACTGCTGTTTCGAAAATATCTTGGATCGGCCTAGTGATGCATAATCTGCCAAAATATGTAGAGGTTGAGTTTAAATGAATGAAAATGATTTGTTTCTCAGAAGGAGAAAACATGAAGGACCTTCCTCAATAATTCATACATTTTTGCCTGCTCTCTTCCTCAGGTGTCTAAGAAGGACTTTGAAGGCTTTAGGAAGTTATTCCACCGATTTCTGCAGGTGAAGGGACCTTCAGTAGAGTGGTCAAAAATCAACAGGCCCCCTGAGGACTCGGTAAGATAAGCAAGTGATTGATCGCAACACAGGCCTTATTCTTGCACTCACTCATATTACACTCATATTATTAATTTGATTGTAGACCTACAGTATAAACTGGATCTATGCAGAGAAAGTAAAGCCTAATGTATCTATACACACTTCAAGCATTAAAACAGACCAAAAGCATTAAAACAAATCCAAAGTCTTTGGGTCCAGTTAGAATTACAATATTAGCCTGTAGACCGACCTAGTGTGAATGATTGTGTGTCCAAGGAAAATGATAAATAAAGCTTCTAAATGGATTCATCTGTGGGCAAGGGAGTGTGTAAGGATAAGAAGCCATGAGCAAAAGTGTCTCCTAGTTTGATTTGGCTGTGTGTGTGTTTGTGTTTCACATAAAGAATCCAGTGTCGGTCTGCTTTCCGCTGAGTCTGTGATGATTATGCAATGTTCTCTAAGAGCCAGAAACCCACACACAAGACTTTCAGCTCCATGAGGAACCACATGCAGGCTGTACTATGAAACTGCGTGTGAAATGTTTGATACCACAGTCTGCAGCATATATAGCCAGGTTATCTAAGCAGGATATTAAATGCCTTGCTCCAGAAATTCCTGTTTTAAGCTCACTTACAAGACAAGCACAGAGACCGATCTCCTTCCAAACTTAAAGAGTGATGTTTACAGACCTTTGTGTGTATGTATGCATGTAAATTTTAGGATATTTGGAGAAGGTGAGGTTGTTACGTAGAAGAGAAATTCCTCTAGTTCTGCATAATGTACAGTAAATGCTGTAAAATGTCGGGTTTGGGATGTTGGGACCTTAGCGATGGGCTGTCTTTGCTTAAATTGCTTTCTCTCATTGTAACTTAAGGGTGTGTCATTGTGTGTTTGTCCTTATGAAACCATCCTTGACCAAAAAAAAAAAAAAAAAACTCATTCACCGTTAATATCTGCTGGGTGTATAAAGCCAACCAGTCCTCATCTGTTGCCACATAACGTCTGGATTCTGCAACGTCACACCTTATGTTTGCTGTAATAAAGACCAGTGTTGTCCCAGTAGATATATTGTACCCAAGATAAGTGGCTGATTGACTTGTTTGTGGTTTAAAAAAGAAGGTAATTATTGGAACTTTTACCCTGAACGTTTTACCCAGATTTTATGTCGAGTTGATCATGAGATTTCACATTCTTTCCCTCCCACCGAAGCCCACATCAGAAATCTAATTAGCTCAGCTGTTTTTTTCCAGAATTTTTAGAGGTGTGCATTTATTTGTTTTTATAGATTGTATGTAGAATATAAACTGTTTTAATATAGAATGTGTTTTTACATTAGCGTCAGAAAAAGACATAGATTTTTATATTATCTGCTGGATATATAAAAGGCTAACCAGTCCTCATCTGTTGCCACATAACGTCTGGATTCTGCAACGTCACACCTTATGTTTGCTGTAATAAAGACCAGTGTTGTCCCAGTAGATATATTGTACCCAAGATAAGTGGCTGATTGACTTGTTTGTGGTTTAAAAAAAAAAAAGTAATTATTGGAACTTTTACCCTGAACTTTTTAGCCAGATTTTATGTCGAGTTGATCATGAGATTTCACATTCTTTCTCTCCCACCGAAGCCCACATCAGAAACCTAATTAGCTCAGCTGTTTTTTTTCCAGAATTTTTAGAGGTGTGCATTTATTTGTTTTTATAGATTGTATATAGAATATAAACTGTTTTAATATAGAATGTGTTTTTACATTAGCGTCAGAAAAATACATAGATTTTTATATTATCCAATATTTACTTTTTTTAAATGTATAACTAATTTATTATGATTGCAATTTTCAGTAATATATAATGTAACTCAGTAATAGCTATAAATTCTAAATTATGTATATTTAAAAACATTCATTAATTTGCTTATAGTTCAGCAAAATTAGTAACAACTGTGTTCAATCACAAGAAAAAGTTTATATTTGTAAGACATAAAAACACATTGTCGATGAAGGTATGTATTGACAGTGCTGGAAATTCTGGTCTTGTGACACTGTGGAATCTTTGAGGGGTTTTATTTATGCAGTGTGTGTGATTATGAATGTGTGAAGAGGTTTGTATCTGTAGCAACTGGAATGTGGCTGACCCAAAAATAATGTTTCAACAATCTGATTCAACCTGTAAAACAAGTTTAAAATAGTGGAGTCCTGCTTTTGGTTTGAAGCTCAGATCTCAAATACTTTTTCTTTTCTTTACCAGCAGTTAGGAAATCTCTGTTGTTCTCTGGATGACTGGTTAGCCAGGTTTCATTTAGGGCCTCAGGGGAAGTGGTGTCATGGTGGTTTGGAACTGGGCTCGTGTTTAGTCAAATGCCTTTCATTGCCACAATAATGCCACCTAAACTGCATTGCAACTATTCAATCATAGGCACTAAAAATAGATTAGAATCGCCTAGAAACATTTTGGGTCTCAAAAGCAATGGAAAAAGGATTGCTGCTTTATTTGACGCACACACAATATAAGCGTCAGAAACAAGGAACTATAGACACTTGAAAAGACTGAACTCGCACCACCACCACCACTACAACAACACCTGATTAGAGATTAAAGACACGGGCCGTGAACAAACAAGTTTCGATGTAAATTGTAAATCTATTCATATGTATATTAACACACTGAATAAATTACTACAGTTTACACAATAATAACTGCATGCATGATTTACACAGAAATTTGTTCTGCGTATATTTTATGAAAAAGGCTCATAGACAATGAGGTGAACAATGCACAGGAGAACACAATCATAGTAAATGTAGGATTGATAAATTGTTAGAACTTTTTAGCAAACACTTTTCTCAGAAAATGTAAGAAACAATAAACTGAAGGAGTCACGCAATACAAGTAATGTTACCGTACCAAATTTGTGCAAGCAAGTATATAGTATTACAGCCCTAGTGCAAAAAGGTTAGTTTGAGTGATCCTGAGTGAAAAAGTTATCAGATGTTCAGATTGTATCAACATAAGAGACTGACAGAGATGTTTCACCACTACACACTATTGTTACACACTCTCTCTGTAATGCTACTGAATCACATTTAACACAGTCACATATATCATTGCTATTACTGATTGATTTTCAGTCAGAGTATTAATGGATGACATTATGAATGTGCGTGTCTATGTTTGTTTGTAGGCCATAAAATTGCAGTCAATATAGAGAAGATATTTTTCAGGGTTGTTTTTAATTCCAAGGTTGACTGATGACCTAGTTTCACTGCACAGTAGACTGGAACTGAGTCCATCAAAACAACAAACAAAATTACAAAATAGTAATTGGTTTTCTCTGAAATGCATTGGATTAACATGTAAAAATACCATGGTATATGACTATGGTAATAATTACATACCATGATATTGTCATCTGGCACCATGGTCTGTCTGGTGAATGTCATATAACATTCTTTGATAAAGTCAAGGATTCAACTACCTGTCATTCTACAATAATGTGGCTGAATTTACATGAAAATACTGTCCCAACAGTTTGTGGAGGAATCATTTAGGGATTGAAAATACATTTAAAAAGATTTTCTCTTTGAAACGGCTGAGAGAACTGCTGCCTCTCCGGCTGTTGTTTGCTCCAAGTGATGAGCAGCCCTGGGATTTTAGCCACCAACCTCTGCTGGCAGCCTCAATGTTTGAGCACTGTAAACCACAAGTATGCATACAATATAGGACCAATCAACATAAAAATACTCCTGTTTTTCTTTCATCTGATCACTGAGACTGCATATGGCTGTATCTGAGCAGCTGATGACCAGGAATCTAGAGATGCTTTTCACTTTTTTTAACGGCAGAATTCTATGGAACGGAATTCAGTTCTGTGGTCACAGATTCTGACCTGAAGAATATATTCTTTTGTTACAATTTTACGCCAAACCAGTTAAGCACAAACTCTCCCCATAGCTTATTTCATTGGTCAACTCAATCACTTACCTGTTAAGAAATGTTCAGATTTCATGGATCCAGTTCAGAGTTCTGATATATCATGGATGGAGGCGATCATGACAAACAGTAATGCTATTATCAGGATGTGCTACACCAAGATTAGGGTTTATTTTAGGGTTAGGGGTTAGTATTTGTTTCAGTGTTTTGTAGGCGGTCAGCACTGTGATTGACATGACCAGTGAAATCTTCAGAACTGATTGCACTTTGGTTTGTGCTTCACGGGGTTGGGGGGAAAATCATGCTTTCTTTTCATCTTTACCCCCTCCCCCCCCTTACACAGACACATCTGTCTTGACTTCCTTCTCTCACACACTCATTTCTCTCTTTCTCCCTGACAAACATTATGACCTTGGTTACATAATGTTCTCCATCTGTCTTGTGTGTTTGTCATGGAAATGCTGTGTGTGATTGAGATATTATGTTTTTAGTCCTTTTCTTTTTTCATGTTTGTGCTTATGCTGTCGTTATATCATAAAGTGGGGCATTGTGCTCTGAATTTTAGTGCAAATGTGTGGTGATGTTTTATTGGTATCTGACTCATCAGTTATGACTCGTGGTGGTGCCCCATCGCCCTCATGGGAAACGAGGAATGAAGTAAAGGGAAAGGATCTTTTCTTTCAGAAATGCATCCATCGTCTCTCTCTTGTCGTCTTTCTGTCTCCCACCCACTGGTACTATTGATCCAGCAGTTGGGCTGTTTATTCGATTAAACATGGTCCTTTTTTTCTGCCTCTATGAGAAACGTTGTGCTTGCACAATGCGTGTTGTGGTTGTTTGGTGTATTTGAAAATTATCCTAGTGATTCTGGAAGATTGATTGCAGACACAATCATAACAGTGCACTAACCTCAACGTTTGACTTCTGACCCCTTAGTCAGATTTTTTTGTAGAAGAAGAATCCAATGAGACACACACACACACACGCACACCAATAGCAACAGCCATCTGGATGAAATTTAGAGACTTCATTGTCACTGGATGGATAATTTATGAACTCCAGTATAATATAATACAGAACTCTATATAATATAATATAAACTTCCAGATGGTGAAAAAATGTAAGCATGTCCTGACTCACAGTCGTTTGTCTTTCTTGTCTTTGTTTCAGATCCAGCCATATGATAAGATTAAGGCAAAGGGTCTACCGGACTACATAGCAGACAGTCTGAATAAGCTGGTGGTGGTGAAGCTGAATGGAGGTCTGGGAACCAGCATGGGCTGCAAAGGGCCCAAGAGCCTTATTAGCGTCCGTAATGAGAACACTTTCCTGGATCTAACCGTCCAACAGATTGAGGTTTGTCATATGACCGTATAGTTTTATACATGGAGGTCTATAATATTTTCCTGTTAATCTCAATGACAGTTGTTCAGCGGGGGCTAAAGTGGCCATGCTAATGGTAAAGTGGCACACTGCCACTTTGGTTGGAACAAGTTTGTTTGTTGCCACAAATTTCCTTCCTACATAATTTGCATCATGTAATCCACATTTGATTTAAAAATAAACCAATAAAATGCTGTTTTTTTTTATTGCACATTTTGCAAGATAATATCTTTCTAATATTCTTCAGGTGTTTTTATCTGTAGGGAATGCACATTCAATTATTGTCTCTTTTAAATGCATCTCAAATAAGAGAGCTTCTCAGATTTGAACCCAAAGAAATATAACTCACTCCAGCTGGGAAAACCACAGCAGCTGTCTGAGAGATTTGAAAGCGAGCAAATAGACCTCCACCCATAAGTCTTTGATCACAAACATATGTTCCTCTGTCTTTCCCTTCTCTTGCTCTCCTCATCTACAGCTGTACAACACAGGCACATTCCTTCATTTATACAGAGCGATCATTTTAAACCAGCAGCAACAGGCTCTGTGCTGGTTATTTTTCTCAGTGCCATGAACAGAAAGATAGGTAGTGAGCATGAAAGAGAACTTGGGTTGAAACTGAAACAGAGAGGGCTGTGTTCTGGGCAAGATGGAAAAAAATATAGGAGCCGAATACTGAGCCCTGTGGGATGCCTTCACTGAAGAACACTCAGCTCAGTGTCTTTTCGACAGACCGTTTACCTGCCTCATGTCATCAGATATCCCACTCACTGAATAAGGCCCATTAGTACATGTAAATGGGTAATCTGTCCTTCTCTCTCAGAAATACAGGCTGTCGTTTCTATAGTTGGCAGGCCTTTAGCAAGCCCTTAGGCCAGCTTATACCATTTGGCTTCTCTTTAGGTTGAGATTTATGGCAAACATTCATTAAAAGAAACTGACCTAAAATGTGTCATCCAGCAGTTTCTGAAAGAGGATGATGCATACTCATTTTAATCATTTTTGTAAGAACTTTGTAGTTAAAGTATCATTAACCATTAAACACAGGGAAATTTAATTTATTTATGGGTAATTCTTCAATTACAGAAGTTTTTTGTACCTCAGTATGAAAAAAAAAATTATATTCTAAGCATTTGCATTAGTTTGGAAATTACTAATCAAAGAATTACTGCAGAAACCGGTGACCAGTGTGTTTGATCCACTGGTGTTAAACTTTGATCCAAAATTACTCACCATTGTTTTTACTTTAAGTGTACTTAACTTACTGCAGTACTGTTGACACCTTGCCAATTCACCTAATAATTATGTTCTGATTAATTATTTACCATGTTCATCACACCAGAGTAATTGCAGAGATTAGATAGGAGAGGTGTCTATATCCATTGGAGACCATGTTTTATCAGCTTGGCTCTTGTGTTAAAGATCTCACGTTTACAGTGTTGTTGTCTAAACAATACATTTTGTTATTTAGGATTATCAAGAGTTCATTCTCCCAGATTAAATGGAATGTGCTACAGAATGTAATAAACCTGCCAAAGTATCAGTATTAATTAGAAACATTGTGGGCGTTGTTATCTTGTTTAGAATGTTAATAGATAAAACATGAGTTAACTTACTTGATAATGTTTTTAGTAAGTAATTTTTCTCTTTGGTCTTTGTAGCACTTGAATAAAACATATAAAGCTGATGTTCCACTGGTGCTCATGAACTCTTTCAATACGGATGAAGACACTAAGAAGATCCTACAAAAATACACTCACCACAGAGTCAAGATACACACGTTCAACCAGAGCAGGTATTAACCCACACATTCATACACGCATTTACATTAAATTGACTTACATTTATTTTCAAATGAAGCTAGTTATAATTAATAAGCCTAAACTAAAATCATGCATTTTTTTAAATAAAATAGATATGCAATTTATAGCTCATTATTTATTCCAGTTTTTTTAAAGATTTATCTGACTTCTCAATGTAAGTATTCTGAGTATAGTTAAATAAACACACAAACCCCAGATATATACATACACTCTAAAAAATGCTGTGTTTCAATCCAACTTTAGGTCAAATATGGACTAACCCAACCGTTGGGTTAAATTTTTACATAAAATTTTTAACCCAAAAGTTGGGTTAGTCCATATTTGACCCAAAGTTGGGTTGAAACAACCCAGCATTTTTTAGAGTGTAGGAATAATGTAACATTTATGTAATTTGTCGTATAATAGATCACTCAGTTGATGATGCATCGCATAAGCACATCTAAACAAAGAGATTGTAATTTAGGGTTTTGGCACAGACAGTGCAGGATGAAAATTAATTGGATTTCTTCACCTTCATAATGTGACCCTTAGCCTGCAAACACTTAAAAAGCTTGTTTAAAAAACAAGTTAAAGATTTATGAGGATTCTAAGCGATAATGGGGATATGTTAATATTTTATGGACTTCAGAGCAGAAATGTATCTCAAAGCTAACAAAAGATGCTCGTGGGATATCGTTACACAGAATACAGCGCTAAAAGACAGCACATTTAGTCCCGGTTAAAGCTGAAGCTTGTGCAAGAGACTATGTGATGAAAGGACGAGGAGGAGGATGATGAAGACTACATAGAATGTCAGATGTTTTCCCTGGCTTCATTTGACCTCAATAAGCTTGAAATGCAAGAGCGAGAGAAGATTTTAGAGCCTCTCTGAAAGCACATTTGCATACGCAGTGTATTTTTCATGCCCAAACAAAGCTTGAAAAAAAAAAAAGTCTTTCTGTAAAGAGGAAACCCTTTACGACACTTTGTGTTTAGCCGCTTTTCCACCGTAATTACCTGGAACAATTTGTCTTCTGAACTTTTTCCCCCAAACCTGTTGCTGTCTGCGTTTCCATCGCGGTCTAAAGTACCGAGAAGATAAGGCATATAGTCTGGTGAGCAGGGGCGGATTTAGTGAATTGGGGGCCCCAGGCAAAATATATACATTTGCACACATTTTCCTAGATCAACCTTGAGGTTCCATTTTGTTGTTTTCAGCGTAAGCCTGTGTGCAAAGGCTGTCTAATTCAAAACTTTAAAATACATTTATTTTTAATTGTTTTAACTACAAATTTAAATAAAACTGAAAAAATAATGAAAAGGCAATTATACATTTACACACCTAAAAATACATATATCAAGAGCATGTCAAAAAGATGAGAACCAAACCGCTTTTGGTATGAAGGATAAAAGCCCTGCAGGGTCTCAGAATTACCGGCCCGAGCCCGTCTTTTCTCCCCCTTCTCCCAAAACACCTTATACTTTTTCAGCTATTAAAATAGTTCAGTTTTGAATGTAATGGAAAAGTGATTATATTTCGTTTCGTTTTTTTATAAAGTAAATTTAGAAAAACATTTAAAGTATTTTTTGTTCGTTAATATGTACGTTTTTTTAAGTAAAGGCCAGCGGCAGACAGTGAATTGATCATAGCCTATAGCCTATGTTTGATCAATTTAGCCTTCTCAAATCATCAGGACTTGCCTAAAATAAAATCTATATATAAAACAGTTCAAGTATATCACAATGTTAGTTTAAATGTTTAACCTATATAAATGTGCATATCCAATCGTTTGTGCGGAGAGTGGAAGCTGAAGCTCTGCAGGACACGGAGGCGCCAGTGCGATCACTTGCATTTTTTTCTAACAGTGGAAACAACTTAAAATACGCAGTCATTTTTGCTCATAAAGGTAAGAGTAATAAATCATTCTAAACTGTAAAGGGTCTAGTTTTATTTGTGTGCACTCAAAATATCAACAAAACATTGTGCTTTTATAAAATAAAGAAAACAAACGCTTTCTGCCGTCTCGGGCTTGAACAGGAGCGATTCACAATGATAAACCTAAACTCAGACATGATCAAAATATATAGAAAGCTTTAAATTACTACTTTAAAACAAAATAATTCAAATCGAAAATAGACTCCTAATAAAATAAACTCTTTCATTATGTAATCCGTGCATTTCTCTCTAAAGGCACATCCAATTAGGAGATGGCGAGTCATTTTTTCATCACTATAATTGATGGAATATAATGATGATATAATTTGCGTTTTATTTTATAATTCCGTACAGTTAAAAAATAAAACACTAATTATAATGGCATATATGTAAAACTTTGTCCTATAATTGTATAGCTGCTTTTTCTGATTTTTATGTTGCAATTTTGTATGATATGTTAATTATTTATATTTTTTATCAATGCTGCAAATGCTTTAAAAAAACAGCTTTAAAATTACTTTATTGCATTCCAGACACTTTTAAAGTACTTTTCACTATACATTTTACAGGTAGCTTGAATGTAAACATTGTCATAAATTTGTTGTATTCCCATTTGTAAAACAGCCAACAAATTCATTGTTGTAGGCTAACCCGATCTCATGAAAGTGCGTAGTATAGCACGATTTTCTGCTTCTATTTGGCGAAATTTTTCTATGCAGAAATTGACTTTGGCATGCAAAAGACTTATAAATTAATAATTAACGGCAAGGGTTCAGTCGACAGAAATACGGGACACACAGGCAGATAATAACGCTGAAATGTTTGCGGGGGAAAATCTCCGGTCAGTCTGAGCACTCGTGGTACTCACGGGCGTACAGACGTAACGCAGGCGCCACAGTTCGGACGGTTGTCGTGGTAATAAACACCGTAAACAGAAATGAACAAGCATTTTAGGGGCCCCCTGGCTTTGGGGGCCCAAGGCGGCGCTACACTTTGCCTAAGGGTTAACGTCGCCCCTGCGGTGATGTAGGTCTGCGCGCGTTTCAATACCAAGTACGCAAATTTCGGACTTGCATCCTCGGTAGTTCGGACTTCGCGAGTTCGACTCAGGAGTGTGTCCGGTAATTCTGCAAACAGCAGCATGCTTGATAACATCAGTCAGCTCGCCTTGGCTACTGCAATTTTCCTCACTGTATTTACAATAAGACGAAATATGATATCAAACACCACTGCCTCTTTTCGTTTAATTTTAACATATTAATAGAATAAAGTAGTTCAGGGAACATACATTACAATAAAACAAAATATTATATCAAACAGTATTGCCTTTTTAATTTCATTTTCAATTTAAATTATATAGATTAATGAATAAAAGACCAAAGATTACTGTTAGATTACCCCCCCCCCACCCCCCAAAATGAAATCTTATGTTTAACCACTAAAGAGACATCGGAGCCAGTGGCAAATGTCAGAAGGACTAGCCGAGTTGAGGCTTCTCTCGTCGGGATACATGAGCACTGAGCGCCCACTAATCGCGTGGAGCTCATGTCTCCGAAATCGGCAACGCACATTTTCAAATATGTCTTTATAATTAAACCGCAGATTTGAGTTTTAAACAACTACATTCTCGCCTGAAATACTTTTAAAACTACATTTCATGACACAATAACAGTAATATTTTGAAAATTATGCGAATATATGGTGGTTAAAATACAATGCTGTGTGAACTCAACCAATCATCATGTTCAGTGCCCAAGTCCCACAAAGTTCCAGACCTTTGAAAAAGTACTACCTCGTGAGCAGGGACATTCTGAGGGGAATTTTTTTACCTGGAACTTTATTTAGATCCTGGTTCCTGCGGCGGAAACACACCGGGTGCTTCTCAAACGGAAGGCATTCTACCGAGGCTGCGTCCTTCCTAGTACAGTCCTTCAGAGTATTCAGAATCAGAATCAGAAGAGCTTTATTACCAAGTATGTTTACACACACAAGGAATTTGACTTGACGACAGGAGCTTCCAGTGTAGAAGAAAGTACAAACGTAGTGCAGACATACATGAAAGTGCAGACATACATAGGAATAACACAATAGGGATATAATATAACACTAATATAATAAAAAAAAAAATTATAATGTTAACTTAACAAATGAGTATAGGAAAGCAATGTATTGTTTAGATAAATGTACAGGTAGGTTATTAGTTGGCAGATAGTTCTTTACAAAAGTGTGCAGGTTTATATACATATAACTATGTTAGTTGTGAGGGAATATGATAATTCTGAATAATTGTTCAGCGAGTGTCACAGAAACACACGACGGTTGGCGGAACGTGCCCAAACTGTTCCTTGTGTTGGGTGTGAGGGGTCCAGAGTGATTTTTTTTTGCCCTTTTCCTCACTCTGGAGATGTAAAAATCTTGGAGGCTGGGCAGAGGGGCACCAATAATCCTACGAATTCTGCGAGCAGTCCTGACTGTCCGTTGTAGTCTATTGATGTCTGATTTGGTTGCTGAACCAAACCAGACAGTTATGGAGGAACACAGGACAGACTCAATGATAGCAAAGTAAAACTGTTTCAGCAGCTCCTGTAGCAGGTTGAACTTCCTCAGCTGGCAAAAGAAGTACAACCTCTGCTGGGCCTTTTAACAATGGACTCAATGTGAGTGTCCCACTCAGGTCCTGAGAGATTGTGGTGCCCAAGAACCTGAATGACTCCACTGCAAAAAAGAAAAGTGAAGACAGTGCTGATCCATGAATGTCACCGAGTGAGGGGAGTCATTCAGCAAAAGCTAGAGTTGAGCGTGCTGTTAAGCTCCACGGTTGTTTAAAAGGCGGGCAAATGAGCATGAAACAAACTCGTTAGACTCGTGGGCGGTCATGGGTATGCAGGACTCGTCTCCAACGAAGACTTGAGGATTCCGCCGATGACTGTAGTGTCGTCTGCGACCTTCAGGAGCTTGACAGAGGGGTCTCTAGCAGGGGGCTACAAGAGGCTTCAAATTGCAAGTCATTCGTGTAGAGGAGAGAAGAGCAGGGCGGAGAGAAAACACACCCCTGGGGGGCGCCAGTGCTGATCGTACGGGTGCTGGATGTGTGTTTTCCCAGCCTCACTAGCTGCTGCTGTCTGTCAGGAAGCTGTTGATCCACTGACAGACAGAGGTGAGCATGGAAAGGTGGGCACAGAGAGCTGTGTGAGTTTGTCTAAGAGAAGGTCAGGCATGATGGTATTGAAGGCCGAAATGAAGTCCACAAATAAGATCCTTGCATAATTCCCAAGTCTGTTGAGGTGTTGCAGGATGTAATGCAATCCCATGTCGACTGCATCATCCACAGACCTGTTTGATCTGTAGGCAAACTGAAGAGGATCCAACAAGGGACCAGTGATGTCCTTCAGATAGGCCAGGACCAG
This sequence comes from Sinocyclocheilus anophthalmus, assembly GCA_018155175.1. Lineage (NCBI taxonomy): Eukaryota > Metazoa > Chordata > Actinopteri > Cypriniformes > Cyprinidae > Sinocyclocheilus > Sinocyclocheilus anophthalmus. The sequence goes on from JADLZN010009077.1 coordinate 120,926, forward strand.
TCTCTCAAGTGAATTCATGACCACAGATGTGAGAGCGACAAGTCTGTAGTCGTTAAGTCCAGTGATTTTTGGGCTTTTTGGGGACCGGAATGAAGGTGGAGCGTTTGAAGCAGCAGGGAACTTCACACAGCTCCAAGATCTGTTGAAGATCTGTGTGAAGACAGGGGCCAGTTGGTCAGCGCAGACTTTTAAAAAGGCAGGTGAAACACCATCTGGGCCTGAATCTTTTCTAGATTTCTGCTTCCTGAAGACCCGGTTCACATTCTCTACACAGACCTTAAGCACAGGTTGAATGATGGGGGAGGGAGGGAGGGAGGGGGGTTGCAGGAGTGGTAGGTGAAGGTGTGAAGTGCAGATCAGAGCGGATGGGGGGTGGTAGACGATCCTTCTCAAATCTGCAGGTAAAACACATTTCAGATCGATCAGCCAGTTGTTGATTATCCGCAAGCTGTGGGGCGGGGTGTCTTGTACATGGGGATGTCTTCAGCCAGTCATACTGATGGCTGATCGTGTTGAAAGCTCTTTTCAAGCTTATTCTGAAGTAGTTTTTTTTAGGCAATCTGATCTCCTTTGTGTTAGCGATCTGTTCCTGCCGGGGTATACAAGATTTTATCCCCACGTCTGTAAGCCTCCTCTTTGGGTGGACAGGGGGAGAAGGAGAAAGCGTGTAGTATGAGTTCCACAGTAAAACAACGGTTTTTCATCTTATAAGAAATGAATAAGAATGTCCTGGGAGGAATGCACATACTATATCTTCACAGAAACTGACAAGTATGAAGTTTACAGTCTCTGTGAGCTCTTCCAGATTGGTGGCAGCAGCTTCAAATACGCTCCAATCAGTGAGGTCAAAACATGCTTGTAAATCCTGCTCTGCTTCATTGTTCCATCTTTTTACAGTCCTTAATACATGTTTAGCTGATTTCATTTTCTGCCTGTAGGTCGGTATTAGATGAACAAAACAGTGATCAGAGAGCCCCAAAGCGGCCCGCAAACAGAGTGATATGCATTCTTTATTGAGGTGTAACAGTGATCCAATATATTACAGTCTCTGGTGGGACATGTGATGTGCTGCTTGTATTTTGGCAGTTCACGGGAGATATTTGATTTGTTAAAATCTCCAAGAATGATTAAAATAGAGTCTGGGTACCTTTGCTCCATCTCCATCAGTTATTTGTTCGGCCAGCTGTTGCTGTTGCTCACGCACGCGTCCGGAGGCACGTATACATTCACAAGAATGAAAGAGGAAAACTACCGCGGGCCGCACGTAGAAAGGTTTACAGTTTATGATGAGTGCCTCTAAATTAGGACAGCATACCTTTTTCAGCGTTGTTACATCTGAACACCAACTTTCGTTGATGTAGAAACACAATCCACCACCTCTGGTTTTCCCCATTAACTCCATGATGCGATCCGCTCTGAACAGCTGGTAGCCCGGCAGATGAAGCGCGTTGTCCGGAAGGGCTTCACTCAGCCAGGTTTCAGTGAAGCACAGTGTAGCAGAGTTTGAAAAGTCCTTGTTGGTTCGGGTGAGGAGAAGAAGTTCATCCGTGTTGTTAGGAAGGGAACGGACATTCGCGAGATAAATGCTTGGGAGCGCAGTCCGAATGCCACGCACGGAGCTTCACCAGGGCGCCGGCACGTTTCCCTCTTCTGCGTCTGCACGCGCGTTTGAACAACACCGCTGTACCTCCGACTAGAATGTCCAACAAAACGTCCGAATAATCAAAAAACGGAAAAATATTGTCTGGGGTGTGCTGCTTAATGTTAAGGAGTTCGTCTCTGGTAAAACTTATAGAAGAAGAATGACAAAACACAGAACAAACAAAAAAAAACAATAGAAGAATCACGGAGCCCAGCGTCCTGGCTGCCATTTGCGGCGCCATGCTGATGTATTGAAGGCTAGAGTTCATCAGACATTAACGGGGTCCTATGATGCTTTTTTATCATTATTTTGTGTATTTGGTGTAAGAGAATATGTTCACATGCTTTAATGTTCAAAAAACACATATTTTTCAAATACTGTACATTATTTTAAGTCCTCTATGCCCCGCCTCTCTCAAACACTTCGTTTCTACAAAGTCCCTCCTTCCGAAAAGCGCAGTCTGCTCTGAATGGCCAGCTGACCCAGTGCATTGTGATTAGCCGAACACCGCAAGCACTCGTCGGAAATGTAACGCCCTTACCATAATCACCAGCTTCATCTTTCAAAATAAATGTAAAGACAGAGCCCGAAAGGGGAACAAAGTCGCTTGACAGACACAGTGATGAAGCTGGTATGTGTGCAGGTTACGGTAACTGCTCCACTGTGATGTGACTCTCTTCTCTCTCTCTCTCTCTCTCTATCTCTCTCTCACACCCCACCAGCGCGCGCACACAACACACAACAAATGCGCAAAAATACGCATTTGAAAAGCAATAGCAAATAATTAAAATAATAACAAAACAGTAGCTGATTCAAAAGCGCCAGATTGTCATAGCAAAGTCAGAATTACCTCTTCTCCTAGGTTCACGAAACAGTCGTCCATAAAATGCATTGCTGTTCTGTTGTAAGTAATCTTAAAGATTCCTAAATGCATCTACTTTCAGAAGGCCATTTAAAGTGCTTTTGCTTTCACCTAGAAAAACACAGCGTCTCCCGGACATGGCTGCATCAACACTAACTGCGGTTACTGAGACCACACCTTCTTTCTTTGCGTGCACAATTGGGCGGCATTATGCAAATATTTCCAAATAGTGAGGTAAATATGTGGGGGCGTGTTAGAACGAGCGTTTTAGGGGGGCGTGGCAGAGTCTTAACTTTGATAAAGAATATCTCTTTGGTTTTGAGACTTTAGTCTTTGCAACTTCAGGGATCTTATCTATGCACAATCAGCTTGTAACACTCCAAAGAGAAAGGAAAACTTGAAATCGCATCATATGACCCCTTTAAAATGCTAGAGATGAGAAGTTAGGTAAGTGCGCGTGGTACTGCAACATAGTTCCTCCACCGTCAACGTAAATAATCATAAATAACCGTTAGTTTCGGAAAAATACTTTGCATTACAAATCTTTATATTATTTTGCTTTCTATTAATGCTATACACTGAATCACAGTTCTAGTATCCCCGTGGCTTACATTAGTGGGAAGTTTAGCACTTTAGTAAGTAATTTACACAACACAAAAGATAACATCTATCCTTTCATGTCCGAGAACATTTTTTGTCTTGCATTTCATAATAAATTCAGCTAAAGCTCAGACTGATGCATTTAGTCAAGTTTACTTTTCAGTAAAATGGAAATGGGTACAAAGGATTGTGGGTGATTGAAAGTCGCGGAGGATACATCCCATGCATCCTTCAAATTCAGCTGAATGAACTACGCGAAACGAAGGCGGCCGGCCTTCCAAGGATCCTTCTGAATGAAATGGGGCCTTCAGAGAGATCGTGTTGATGACGTGAGCAGCCCGAGATAGCAGCAAGTTCCATTTGAGAAGCACCCACTGAGTACTGGCCCAAAGTCCCTAGTTCCTGGGGAAAGTTCCTGCGGTGGAAACGGGGCTTTTGTTTGCATCTATTTTATCTATCCATTTTAGCTTTTTTTCTGATCATTCTGATTTTTAGGAATGCAGCTGAAACAAGACTTTGGCCAATATGATAGTGATAATTTTTTATTTGACAGACTTTTGTTATTTTAGTATTATTTATATGCTACTCTTTTATTTATTATTAACTTCAATTAGCTTTGATTTTTATATTATGAGTTTTCATTTTACTTTTATTTACTACTTCATTTTACTTTATCATCTAATATTTATATTTAATTTCATTTGCTGAAGACTTTCTCTCCTCTGAATTTTCCAGGTATCCACGGATAAATAAGGAGTCATTGTTGCCAGTCGCTAAGGACATGGCTATGACAGGAGAGAATGCAGATGTGTGGTATCCTCCTGGTCATGGTGACATTTACGCCAGCTTTAATAACTCCGGTCTGTTGGAGCAGCTCATCGCTGAAGGGAAGGAGTACATTTTTGTCTCCAACATCGATAACCTGGGTGCAACGGTAGACCTGTATATACTGAACCACCTGGTGAGCCAGCCGAACGGCAAACGCTGTGAGTTCATCATGGAGGTCACAGACAAGACCAGAGCAGATGTGAAGGTGAGAGAATATTATTTGTGTAGCATATTGTACAGTAGTCCAAAACATATAAGAGGAATAATAATTTCAACCGAACAACCATTGTAGCCAAGTGTATTTTAAATGCTTAAGAACAGTAAAAATCATGTTAAATATAATATAAATTTTATATAAAATAATAAAGGCATGCTCTATTTTTGCTACTTAAGTTTAAATCAGTGATAGTAGCAGACTCTGGACCAAAGCACTGTGACAAGAAATTCTCAGAAAAGATTGTCTTTTCTTTTAGTCCAAATTCAGTAATTTGCATTTATGTCCATAAAGATCATTCAATGACTTGGGTAAATAGATTTGTTCATGCGCATAAATAAATTAAGTGTATTTGTAGAAAATGAGGCTCATGTTTGTATGCATTGTCATTAGAGCCCGACCAATATATCGTTTTGTCGATATTATCGGCCGATATGAGCCTGGTTTCCGATAATACATAATAATATTTGGTTTCGGCGAATAATGCCGCCGATTGACATATTTTTTAGCAGAAAAGATAACTAAGGATAAAGCTTGAACATGGTGTAATACATAGTTTTTAATCATGTTTGCCTGGAGACCTGGATGAAAACGCTTTTGAAACGCTTTTGAAGCTTAAGTCTATGGAAAACCACTGAAATGTTGAACGGCCATATGTCCATAACGGTGCGGTGAATCCGCACCAAATTCGGGGGATCCCTTCAGCTCAAGGAACCCTCTCGAATGCGAATCGAGTGTACGTCTAGAGGCCCACTTTCGAATGAGACCACCCCCGCGTCGATAGCCCCCGGGGTTCGGGAGTTACCGGTGGTTAAATTCCCGGTCCGGCGCCGACCGATCAAGCGATCCCGGGGGCTACCGACGCGCGGAGGGTGGCGTTCGAGAGGGCTCCTCAAGCTGAAGGGATCCCCCTGAATTTGGTGCGGATCCGCCGGCGCGGGTACTAGATAGTGGACACCAGTCAACACTTTCACTTCAGTAAGGACGTTCAGGCTGCAGCCTTCAAGCGTTTGGCCTTATTCGGACTGTAAGTTAGAAGTGGGATCACATGTATTCCGCAGTGCTTCCAGTGGTCCAGGGAAACGTACACGTTACATCAAAGGCATAAAAGGTGGCGCTAGACGGAATTTCTATTATTTACAGAGGTAGATAGGTCACACTCAAACTGCTTGTAAAGTTTCGTTTGTGTGTGAAGACAGTAGCGCAAATCCATGAATGAATGTTCCGAAGTGAAATAAACTTTAACGGAATAAAGTTGAATGTAATTGAATTGAATTAAAGTTGAATAAACTTCAACTTTACTGTTCAATGCACTGATGTCACTCATTTTGGATAATAAAGTTTATTGTTAAATTGTTAAATGCCCTGCCTCCATTACGTATCTCTGTCACGTCATTATAAGTGTTTGATCACCACATTTGAGTGTTCATTGCAAAAAATTTGTTTATGTATATATTCTGTGTATGTACAGTATATACTGTATTCTATATATAGTACCAGTCAAATGTGTGGACACACGAATGGGAAAGTGTCCAAACTTTTGACTGGTACTGTGCTATAATATACACAAAGAATATCAGTCGATATATCGATATCGGCCTTTTTTTTTAACTCCCTAATATCGGTATCGGTATAGCCCCCAAAAAACCCATATTGGTCGGGCTCTTGTCATTGAACTTTGGGTGTTTGTGTTGTCCAGGGAGGTACGCTCATTCAGTATGATGGTAAGCTTCGGTTACTGGAAATCGCCCAGGTTCCCAAAGCTCATGTAGATGAATTCAAATCAGTGACCAAGTTTAAGATCTTCAACACCAACAACCTATGGATCTCCCTGTCTGCTATAAAGAGACTACAAGAACAGAACGCCATGGACATGGAAATCATAGTCAACCCTAAGGTAGGGAAACTAAAAGCTTGCAGAAACCACAGCTTGGGTGTTGCCTTTTAAGATGCATCAAAGTATTGCAGTCAAATGAACCTGACTTTATACAGTTTCCTTGAAAAAGTTTAGCCAGCTAGTCATTTGGGGAACCAGACATTTGTCCCCCAACAGTCAAGCTTTAATTTACTGTAAAGCACTATTTATAGCTGTGCACTAGAAATCTAGGTTTTATTCCTTTGGCCGCCGCCTTCTTTACACTATCACTTCTAAAACCTTAGTTGAGACCCCGATTCATTCATCAGGCCATTTGGGACCCTGTAACACTGTGCTTCAGCAGTCTCCTTTGTGGATTGTTCACTTCTGAATCAAACCCATTTAGAAAAGTCTCTAAACAAGCACTATAACAAGCTGATGTTGAGACTGTTTGAGTGTCCTTTTTATACCAGACCCAATAGCTAATTTGAGTAGAGATCATTTGGGGTCTAGTTTAAGGCTTGTGTGATCAGAGAGTTTGATGGAGAGCTTAACAACTGACAAAAAAGTACTTTTATAAACAATTTCTGTTGGGTTGTCTGTTCTCAGTCCATCACAGGAGACTAAAGAAATGAAAGGTAACCATAAGATGAAGGTGTGTGTGTGTGTGTGTGTGTGTGGGTGTGTGGTGTGGTGTGTGGTGTGTGTGTGTGTGTGTGTGTGGGTGTGTGTGTGTGTTGTGGGGTGTGTGTGTGTGATGTATGTATGTATGTGTGTATGAGACAGATAGTTCAAAATTGAACGAAGTGGGGACCCAAAAAAGCTGCCTGTGAGAACATTCAGGGACTCCTCAGTTGGAATATAAAATAAAATTATTTGTCTTATTCTAGCACTGTACCCAAACCAAACACAATACAGCGTTTTCAGTTTCCAAATGACAAGTAATTTGTTTGTCTACACATGAGTAAACTGTCTACACAGTATAAAAATGCAATGGGTTTAGTGAGGAATAATTATAATACGCATTATATAAAACCAATATGTTTTTCCATGGTATGTCCAATAGTTCTATGGTATGTTCTCATTTAGATAGCCAAGTAAGTGTGTGTGTGTGTGTGTGGTGTGTGTATATAGAGTAGTACGCAGTTCAGCAGAGCTCCATATTGTAGCACCATTTCTTCCCCTAAGGCCAGGCTCTCATCCAGCAAGACATATTAAGCTGAAATTTGAGTTTGTTCTAGTTTTCTTCACATCCAATCCCTCCCTCTCCTGTTCCTGTCAACCTTATACTTTTTCTGCCTGACACCAAGACCAACTATACAGTGCTTTCAGTGCTGCCTCACACTTCCTCACCGATACTTAACATCAATTATTGTGCTTCATAGAACAATTATACATGGCTTCTTGACGGATAACATACATATGGATTTAAAGTCAGCATGAAATGAAAATTCACCCTTCCTATTTTCTAAATGCATGTTATGGATCTTATCGCAAGCGATCATTCCATATGCTTAATTGTTTTCCTTTCTTTTTTTTCTTTTTTTTTTCCATCAAAATGTCATAATTCAATCTTCCAGTGAAATGACAAACTTCTCTCTGGTGACACATGCCAGACTTACAACTAACTGCAAATTCGCATTCAGATCTGCCTGCATCCAATCAACAGCCCATGAATAGAACCAAATCCCGTCCTACATTTTCTTTCAATAATCTGTTTCAATTGGATGTACATAACAATTCAGAAGAAAAGATCTGTTCCATCTAGTTTCCATTTCATTTTAGGCATAATTTTATATACAGTGGGGTATATAAAAGCCAGAGACTATACTAAAAATGTTAAGGTTTTTAAACTTTGATATAAATGTTTTGAGATTTTGAGACTTGTAATATCACTGTGTGAAGTACAAATATTCCATATAATTTGTCCATATAGTTGCTAGAAAACTGTTGTTTAAAATCATTTTCTCCCTCTCTCTCAGACTCTAGATGGAGGTCTGAATGTCATTCAGCTGGAGACCGCAGTGGGTGCTGCCATCAAGTGCTTTGATAACGCCTTGGGCATCAACGTGCCTCGTAGCCGCTTCCTGCCTGTCAAAACCACATCTGACCTCCTACTGGTTATGTCCAACCTGTACAGCCTGGATGCAGGGTCTCTGACCATGAGCGAGAGGCGCGAGTTTCCCACAACTCCTCATGTCAAACTGGGCAGCTCCTTCACCAAGGTACCGCACCTAATGAAGCATTCACAACAAATGATCCATTCAAATCACATGGTGTTTCTCTCACGCTGCACAGTATGTAGGCATGATCTCACTAGTGTTTCAAGACAACCAAATCTGCCAGCCAGAAACCCACTAAGATTTGAAAATAAGGACATCCTCATGAATAATATACAGTCTAATACTTATCAAGCTTTGATCCAGTTTCCTTTTGTCCTTCAGGTTCAGGAATATCTCACACGATTCGAGAGCATTCCAGACATGCTAGAGCTGGATCACTTGACGGTGTCTGGTGACGTGACCTTCGGAAAGCACGTCTCTCTAAAGGTAAGAGCAAGGAACAAATTTTTTAAAAATGATTCCGCAAACAGACGTTTTTGCTGGGTGGTGTACAGTCTGATTATTCCTCTGTCTTGGCAGGGAACGGTCATCATCATAGCCAACCATGGAGACCGCATCGACATTCCAGCCGGCTCTATGTTGGAAAATAAAATCGTGTCCGGAAACCTTCGGATCCTAGATCACTGACGCCTTTGTGCCATGTGACCTGGATGCAGAATCACATGACTGACCAACACCTATCACTGTCCTCATCATCATAACCAATCACGGAGATACAATCGACATTCCGGCCAGATCCATGAAGGAAAGTTAAAGTGTCTGGGAACTTGTGGATCCTAGAGCACTGACACCTCTGTGTCATGTGACTTGAATGCCAAATCACATGACCGACCCATACCTGCCTCTCTCAGAGCCTTCATTAGTGGTGCTGATCGCAGCACACAGCACCACAAACACCATAAAATTTCCAATCCATTCCAGAGACATTTATTTTTGTAGTAGTTTCTGTGTTTTAGTTTCCTGTCATTTAGTGGTCCTCAAATGTTATGTACGTTACACAAATCTCATCGTTGTGTTTTGTTTCTGTTTTTCACTCTGAGAATGCAGAATTTCTCTTGTTGTATCTATGGCATCATAAACTGACTCTTCGAGGTCAGTGTCCTCTACTCGCTCAAAAATGTGAAAGAAAGAGTGCAAAGCAATAAGTCTTCTGCAACAGTGAAGGCTGATGGTTCTGTCTTTGTGTTCTAGAACCTGGTCTAGATCCTGAAAGTTCTGTGGAACTAAATAAAGTGCAATATGGAACAGAACAATAGCAGAAGTTCACTGTAAATTTAACACTCCTGCTTGTTATCTACAGTAGGAAAAAGAAAGCGAGAGAACAAGTATGTGCACAAGGAAGGGAAAGAAAGTAAAAAGAGCGGCTACTATTTCAGCAGTGTATTAAGGCTGTATACAAGGTCTTCCAGACTCCCTGGAGGCAGGAGGTTATTGTGTTCCACTGGTCTGTTAATGTGAAAGCAGCCAAGCATTAAACTCACTGTTAATAACCTGCACACGGAGCAGGACACACACACACACACACATTGGTGATTTAAGATCAAAGAGGTCCAGAGATTGTTGTCACAGCCTGACAATCAGCTCCTGCTCTGACAAAATGTGAATTTAGGCAACATTATAATGTATAGTAAATGAAAAATTGGTATTTATTTTAAGATTTGCTAAAGATTCCATGTAACAGTGTTATTCATTTACTGGTGTTTTTAAAGATTAACTTTAAGTAAGCATTAGATAACGGCAGTAAATTAAATGTAAAAAATATAAGGAAATGAGCATGTACAATTAAATATCCAACGTTGTACAATACCAATTAATTAAGAATCTGTAATATTCATCTGTGTTATCAGCATTCTCGATGGATCCTCTACTCCAGACTACAGTGTGCTGGAATGAAAACAGTTCCTGTCACATATCCTTTTCTTATTTTCCATCGTAATGGAACCACATAGGGATGAAATGTTTTTTTTGGTGAACACTGTGTAATAGTGTCACAAGATGAACTCATTAGAAGCAAAAACAGGAAATAGATCTGACACATCCTCCGATGTGATGATGACAACAGCTGCTTTCCAGAGTCTGGTAGTAGTTATTAGTGGTTAGTAGGGGTCTAACCAGAAAAACACTTGAATCATTTGCACAGGAATGCATGAAGCAAATTTGCTAGTTCAGTAGCACAAAATTTACTTCTTAAAATCAAATAGCCTCAATGATTCAATTACAAATCAATTCTCTATGCATTACAATGCATCTTGTCCTTTAGGTTTTTTATCAATACACACTGGGGAGTTTCAGTAGTCGTGTACTAGTACTAGTGAAATATAACAATTCTCAATGACAATTTCTGTAATATAGATGAAAATACTTTATTCCTTATTTTATTTATTTGCAAAATGTAATTAAATATAGCTTCAAAATATCCAAGTAAAAATTTGATGATAAAAAATAATGAAACAAGCACTCTCTCCCACCTTCAATACCACGACTGAGGTGCCCTTGAGCAAGGAACCGAACCCCCAACTGCTCCCCGGGCGCCGCAGCAAAAATGGCTGCCCACTGCTCCGGGTGTGTGTTCATGGTGTGTGTGTGTGTCACTGCCTGGGTGTTGCATGTGGATGGGATAAAATAAAGTGCGAGCACTAATCCGAGTAATGGTCAAATACTTGGCACCCCCCCCACATGGCAAAATGTCACTTCAAACATCAAAAAACGAAGACTAATAGAAGTAGCTAACATTTTCCAGACAAGAGCAGAGAGTAATCTGCCTTTTTTTGCATCACACTTCTATGAACTATGAACTGTTGCTTTGGCAGTGATGGGCTAATATTATTGATGTTGACGTAAATGCATCTACCACAAACCACAAATTAAATGCAAAAACATCCTTATTCAGATGCCACTGTCATTGTGCACAATCCATTTTGCTGCTCCAATAATAACAATCCGAGTGAAATCAATATCGGTTTCAGCTGAGAACACTTCTGAACACATACTGTTAACTCGGCATGACTATATGGGGCTTTCATGATGTTGTTTCAGGTCAGTAATGAGGACTATTAACCTCAAATGCCATGCTGATACACACATTTTGCTTTAGGGGCATATATACGAAGCAAGACAGAACAAATGGAAGTGAAGAAGAGGGTGTGAAGATGATTAAATAGACTAAGAAAGTGGGAGAGAAACATCTGCTGTCAGATTGCTACTAATCTATTTACAAAGTTTAAATTACCTGCAAATAAATGAGAAAATTGATTTTTTAATTAAGAGTGAGTAACGAGATACTGTCTTCTTTTTCTTCTTTTCTAAGCACTATAACATTTTCTCATTAACCTGAGGTGCTTAGAAAAGCAGAGGCCTGTTTGAGGGAGATTTGGAAATGCTTTGGAAAAGTATCCATGTTTCAAACTCTCATCCAGCTTGGTTTTGTCTATGTTGGCTCCTTAAACGGAAGATATTATATTATAAGTAGCATAATCAAAGGTTTGGTGGGAATTTGGGTTGTACTCACATCTGCACTGATCCATCACACTCTCTGCTGTTGTAGTACTGAAGGACATCACATGACTTGATTTTGGCTGCTGCCCTCATTCTGCTGACGGAGAGGCCACTTATGTAAGTACAGACCTATCAAAACACACAAAAAAAGGCTCTTTGGTTAGAAACTTGAGCTTTGCTTTGCTGTTCCAGACTTCCATGACTATGTTCTGACTTTACAGATTATAATGCCAGAAAATCCCCCATCTGACCTGGGGGTCAACTGAAATAGACTTCCCTCCCAGCCAAACTACCCCTTACAATTTTAAGATGGGGAATTTTAATTATTGTACTGACATACAAATATCTTACTGATTAGTGTAAGTCTCGTTTAGGCTACAAGTCGTTTTTAGTGCCTTCATCTTAAACGGTTTAAAAAAAACGAAAAAAGAAGAAGTAGTCAAGACACTAGGAAAAGTCTTATTATGCTGCCACCCTGTGGCCGCGCTGTTGGCCACCGCTTTCACACACCAAGCCAATAGACCTTTGATTGAATGTTTGAAGGAATTAAAATAATCCGCAAGAAAGAGGCCTGGATCTGTATAGAAGGGGAACATCGTTCCAGCAGTAAATTAATGGTAAATGTTTTAAATGTAAAGTATTAAAGGTATATATTTTACTACAAAGAACACAACAACAAAAAGTAATTTATAGGAAGAAATATAAATAGCTTTGTGAGAATGTATTTACATTCTCACAAAGCTACTTATATTTTTTCCTGTACATTTCTGTGAAGAAGTATTATACGTGCAGTGTGGTATTGTTAATAAACAAGAAGTTAATGTTGAGTAACTTACATTGTACTAAAAGCACAGTTTGTCAGTTTTTGCAGCGCCATTGAAAATCTTTCCACACGAAACCAACCACAGCACACTAACCGTTGCTAGGCTCCGAGCAAAACACAGCAGGGGCCTTTATTTTCTGGTTTAAACGAATCGGTTCAATTAATGATTCAATGATTCACTCATAATACACATAATTATTGGTCGCCATCGACCTTATAAAGAGTAACAGACTGACAGAATGCGTAAAAACCAATCAACGCAAGCTGTTGCTGTGCGAGACTTCCGGTAGGAAGCCGCTGTAGGGAAATAACGAGAAGAATAACAACGTGCAGTAAACTGTAAACTGTTTGCACTACAAACCAGTTTTCCCCCAGGCCATATCCCAGCTGAACAACACATAACACACCTCAGTACTGCACATCTGTAAATAACTCATTAAACCTTCATCTGTAAATAGCACATATGCACATTCACAGTTCTGTCTATGGAGATTTTCTTTTTCTATATATTTTTATTACTATTGTTATTTATAACCTTTGGTCTATTCTCTTTATTATTAGTGTTTTTATTACCTTAATTATATGTCTGCCCTATGTTTGTACTTTCTGTACTGTAAGCTCCCAACACCAAGACAAATTCCTTGTGTGTGTAAACGCGCTTGGCAATAAAGCTCTTTCCGATTTCTTATTTAATGATTTGTAAAATAGCTGGAAGCAGATGACACCAGAAGCCGGGAAAAATGGTGGATACAAAAAAAAATGTAAGCAAACACTGAACCATCTTGTGCGGTTAACACCACTTGACCTACCAAATTCTTTCCAATTGTATGCTTTTCTTGTTAAATTATGATATATTAATAAACCACAATTCTTTTTTGATTCCAGGGGCCAGTTGCATAAATTTAGTCACGATGTTAAGACTACCTTAAGAATTTTGACTAACTAGTGGTTAACCAAGTGGTAATCAGGCTTACTTTTCGAATTTAAATTAGACCAATCTACCATTTTATGTTGCCTAACTGAATAAAAGAAAATATAAAAAAAAAATACTAATTAGCATCTTAAAGAAATTTTTTTGTTTAAAATCATTTAGGAACCATTAAAGAACTGTAGGTTTAAAATAGAATAGGATAGAAGAAAAAAGATAATTAAAAACTGATTGATATGAATAGTCATACTGAGGCCCCTGGTTGAGAACCATTGTTCTCTACATACCATGTTGTTAACCTATTAGCAGTAATGTTCATCATGTTCATCTAAATTAATTTAGTAGAAGAGGGCACTAACCAACAGAACATGTTTGCATGTATCATATCTCATTATTATATATTACTTAAAAGAAACAATCCTTGAAGACAGAAATGAATTAAATGAAAATAAATTTAAGAGCCTGTCGTGGCCTCAGGTACCCATGAGAGGAATAAAAAACCCAAAACTCTTTCAAACATGCTTTTTAAAATTTTAGTTGTTTAAAGTTGGTACTACAAAATGGTAAATCAAAAACATTTCAGCATTTGCCTTTATGCATTCCGATTTTTCAGAACACGCACTCTCTCTCTCACACACACACACACACACATAGATATTCATGCAGACGGTTAGACCAAAGTGACAAAAGACATGTCAAAGAACTCAAACAAATAAACAGAAAATGAAAAGGAAAAAAGCCCTTTACACACGCCGTCTCTACAGAGACAAACGAGCGATGCCCTTAGAAAGTCAAATGTGTCTAACAAATCTAGTGTGTTTGCTTAATACTTGGAAAAAAACACACAGGAGAACAAGGAGGAATTATTTGATAATGAAGGCATCCTCAAAAAAAAAAAAAAAAAAAAGGATTACAGGTGATACAGGAGTTATGTCTGTGGCATGATTAAGCTTCCGATTCGCTCGTAGCACTTTGAGCAGAGTGTGGTCTAGATCTCCCCACACTCAACAGAACAGATCAGCTGTCTGGATCTGAAATACTTAATGAACACATGCCCTGGTAGTCAGGATGGAGGAAACTCCCTGAGGTGAAAACTGCACCAGTATGCCGTGTCTGGGTGCTGTTCAGAACAGCAGGAACTGAATGAACTCTGGAAGTCGAGCTTGGACTCCTCAGGCAGAGAATCCACTTCACACACAGTCCTGGGATTCTTGGCCCTTCAGACTAAATGAATGTTCTCCAGATTCTTACATGTAACACAGTACAGCACATTTAACATTCGCACAGTACATACGACAGCATGTACATTAAATCAAACAGTCAAAAATGTCATTACAAATTCAAATATATTAGCATACTCATACACATATACATACACATAGAAGATCGTTCTTTGAGGGGACCTAAAAATTCACTGAAAAATTATATAAATTAAAAAAAAATAAAACTACCTTTCAAACTAACTTTCTTCCACAGAACAAAAAAAAAGGATGTTTAGAAGAATGTTAAAGCTGCTCATTTCCATAGAATTTAAGTGAATGGGCAACAACGATTGTAATATGATTTGTGAGGAATAGACTTACATTTAAGCTTTTATCACATTGTATGGAAAAGAGCAGCTTGGACTGCTATACATATCTCTTTTCGTCTTCCACAGAATAAGCAGGTCATATGGCTTTTGAAAAACATACACTACTGTTCAAAAGTTTGATTTTTGACATCTCGTAAGCTCACAAAAGCTGCATTTATGTGATTACACTTTCATAGTTTTAATATTTTAAATGTAATTTATTCCTGTAATAGCAAATCTGAATTGTTAGCAGCCATTACTCCAGTCTTCAGAATCACATGATCCTTCAGAAATCATTCTAATATGCTGATGTGGTGCTCAGGAAAGATTTCTTATTGTGAATGTTAAACATTTTACTGCTTAATATCTTTGTGGAAATTATGCTTTTTTTCCCCTTTTTTTTTGATAAATAGAAAGTTCAAGATAACAGCATTTATTTGAAATAGAAATCTGTTGTAACAAATGTCTTTCCTGTCACTTTTGAACAATTTAACGTGTCCTTGCAGAATAAAAGTATTTATATTTATTCTTTAAAAAATAAAAAAAAAATGAAAATAAATCTTACTGACCCAAAACTGAATGGTTTTCAAGTCTAACTATTTAGTTTCTTGCTCACTGGGAGTGTCAATTATTTTGAAAATATTGTTTAATATCCGTTTTAAACTTAACAAGGAAAAAATGACCCTTTCTACTGGAATCAAGGTCCCAGTAGCTGTTAGGTACAAAACTAATCACATCTCAATTTGCAAATTAAGAGAGACTAAAACTGACCTATAAAAGAGGTAAAGGGATTTCCAGAGGTTAGTGCTGCTTTTTGCACTATACGGATGGAAATTACTTCCCAGTGTCCCCAACATATCCAAACAAGGGTAGCCATCTACACAGAAAAGGCTCAAACAGAAAACGGGGACCTTACAAAGACACTTAAGCACACACAATTTTGCAAACACTCGCTGACAGGGCATGTGGTTTTGGCCTATGCTTAAAGGGAGGTGAAGATTTCTTAGGCCTCTTGAGCTTTCTGGAGTTCAGCAAGAACATTTCTCTGAGCATGACCTCATTGGTTCACTATTGCAGAGAAGATTTCACTCACACAATCATATGTAACCTACATATATGAGAACAAATTAGGCAACATCTGAATGCTACAGCGAAGCCAACAAATGGAAGAGACTCACAATAAAGAGAAAACAAAAAACAGCTACATAGAAATTAACTCCCCAAAAACACACCTATACATTTTTATCTTTGATAAACATTGATAGTGTATAAATAAAAAACATTAAGTATTTTTTAAGTTAGACATATATGGAAAATTGTTATCTGGAATCTAAATGTAGTTGCTTTATGAAATGCTGTGAAATATTGAATGGAGCACAGATAGACTCGTCTGTAAGCTCATCATAAACATACATGGATGGTGTATTGCCTCTCTAATGCGGAGTATTACTGTTAATTAGCAAATAAACACTGTGCACGTCACCATCCGTAACGGCCACGCCCACCGCTTCAAATGACGAGCAGAGCCACCCAAACAGAACGCTCAAATGTGGGTGTGCATGTGCTCTTCTGTTCTGCAGAGGTTTATTCCTTTTTTTTTTTCTTTTATAATCATTTTATTTGAAAATATATATTTTAGTTTTTCTCTGTATTTGAAAAAGCAGTATAAAGGTCACTTTCAAACCAGAAAGGGAGGGAAAAAAACAGTCTGAGAGCGCAGAAAATGTCATCAAATTCTAGGAAAAACAGAAAGAAATGCCTGACTAATGTTTGTCAAATGGGGTTCCTGGGGTAAAAGGTCATAGGCAGGTGTGTTTAGTCCACAGGCCCCTGGAAGATCAGTCTGATGTATCCCTGCTCGCCGCTGAGTTGCTGGGCGCAGAAAGGACAGGCGGCGTGGAAGGTGTGCGTTCCGTGAGGAAGAGGGATTTGAATCCAATATGCCGCTGTTTTTTCTGAGCACACGTGGCCGCACGGACTGAATGCGTGAGTAGGAGGGGCTGCATCCAGATAAAACCCTGCCTCGCAGCCCAGCCACAGTGGCACGTATGGCCCACGAGCGCGGCACATGGGACATTCCCGCTCACGGCCCTCCCTACCGTCTCGCTCTGCGTCGCGGTTACCCCAGTTGTGGTAGCCGTGAACGTGACCACAGTTTAGGTAGACCCAGGGTTGCTTCTCGTCCACGATGTCCTTCCGCCGCATGCTGGGGAAGGCGAGGGTGTTGAAACCCACGGGACACTGGGGACGAGCGGCGTTCAGCTCTTGCCGGAGCGCCTCCAGGTGTTTGACAGTGGGAGTGCGGGAAAGCCCTTCAGCAGTACGCCACATCGTTTCGTAGAGAGTCGCTTTCCGCTCCTTCCCAGGGGAGAAAGTCGAGGATCCTCTGACTCGCACGAGAGCTCGACAGAAGCCACGGCATATAGATGGCACTGAACATTCTCGTGGCGACTCCAGGGAAAATATCGTTGAAGAGCCAGTCTCAACACCCCACCACCCACAGACAGAAGAGACGCATTATAAATAAGCCATATCATGCTTTTAAAGCAGCACTATGTAACTTTCTCTGCGCTCAAATTGAACATGTATAAAGACGAGTACATCAGAATTGCATCGTCAAATCGCGTTTTTGTCTTATTCCGAATCACTACGGTACACTTATAAGTAGTACTTATATTTGGATTATTGTAGCCTGGGTCGTCACCGCTGCGGAGTAACACATACCTGCGTGAATCGCCATAGACATAAACTTAGAGAAGTAGCTCCGGATGTGTGCAGTTCTGTTTATTAACCCCTAGAGCGCCAAAAGTACATGAGTGCCGCGTTAAAGGGGTCATATGACGTTGCTACAAAATAACATTATTTTGTGTATGTGGTGTAATGAAATGTGTTTATGCGGTTTTAGGTTAAAAACATTATTTTCCACATAATGTATATTTTTGTTTCTCCTCTATGCCCCGCCTTTTTTAAACGTGTCGATTTTTACAAACTCATCGTTCTAAAAAAGCGAGGTGTACTGTGATTGGCCAATTATCCAGTGCGTTGTGATTGGCCGAAAACCTAAAGCGTGTGACGGAAATGTTACGCCCCCCACATACTGTTGATGCCGTGTCCGGCCGGAGCGACTAGACAAAAACATTTAAACCCATTATAAATGAGGCATTTGTATCCAGTGGGGACACAATTACTGATTATAATGACTTATACTGTGTTTTTACGCGTTGCAATGCAACGAGTAAACATAAAACTCTGTCTGCGTTTGTGACCGGAGAAATGACAAACAACAAGTGCTACTCTACTGCCCAAAACTCGCGTTTGAATCATCAGTGACAACGAAAAACACAGCGGCCTAGCGTGAGAAAAAGCCCCGGCTTAGCGTGAGCTGAGGCCGGGATAGAGAGAGTGAGGCGTGCATGAACTCTGTTTTGTCCACTTGAAGTTGATTTATTTCCTCAGCGACCAGCACAGATCATCTCCAGGCATGACGAAGCAGAATCGTCCTCTTTTGGAAGACCAAACAAAGTAGTTTCGCTTTCACAACGAAGCACACAGCATCTTCAGGACATGGCTGCAGCATCAACAATACTACAGCGAGACTAAAAGTTACGCCTTCTTTCTTTGCGTGAACATTTGGGTGGCGTTGTGTTAACCTTTCCAGATCGTGACGTAGACGTGTGGGGACGTGTTAGAACGAGCCGTTTTAGGTAGGCGTGGCTGACTCTTAACTTTTATAAAGAATATCTCTTTAGTTTTGAGACTTTAGTCTTTGCAACTTTACAGATCTTCTTTATGCACCAAGAGCTTGTAACACTCCAAAGAGAAAGGACAAATTGAAATCCCTCCGCATCGTATGACCCCTTTAACACAAAATGATGCATGATTAAATCAAAACAAAGGCAGATCTTATCAGCAGATGAAAGTTTGCCTGCAGGGGGCAGTAAAGCCCCAACACTCGCTGTATAGTAATGATTCATTCATTATAAAAAGTCAAAAATGACAATAATATAACCATTTACTAAAGACATCGGTCTTAAGTGAGTATGCAATGCACAGACATAAATGTGCGAAACACACACCCTATGATTCACGCATTCACCCTGGAATGATATAATTCATGGTTGTGACATATTTCACACAGCCGCCCTTGATCAGCCTTTAGTTTGACCTTCACCATACTGCATTAGTCTCTCTCTCTCTAACACACACCGTTGTAAGGACACTGTGTGTGAATTGCACAGTGTCTGTGTCTGAGCTGTGTTATGTGAAGGTCACTAAGTGCAAGTGCAAATACAACGCTGTATTTGAGCGAGCAAGCATGCATGCATGCATGGGGGTGTGTGTGTGTGTATGTTGGATCACTGTTTTCTTTGCCCTCAACATGTCAAGATCCCATGACGTTCTATATACAGTATTATCTTGAATATCATGTAAAGTATACACATGAGCACATAACAGAAATTATAATAAATAAACAATACATTAATAATTATAATAGCAATAAAAAATACTTTTTAATAACAAAACAATTAATTTTTATATAATTAAGAATTTATAGTTTTTAATGCATTATAATGCTAACTGTTGTTTGTTTAATATACCTCTTCCCATAGAAAATTAATATTAACAATTTCATATTTTACTAGTTTAGGATTGGCAACACCACGTAATCTCAAAAGTTATAAAGAATTCGTAAAATTAGATAACATAATAAACCATTTAAAATTATTTATAATAAATTTCCATTTTGTGTCATATGATCCTTCCGAACTCATTCTAATATGCTGATATGGCATTATTTTAACAGTTGAAAACAGTTGTGCTGCCTAATGTTTTGGTGCTACATTTTTCTCAGTATTCTTTGATAAATTAAAAGGTCAATGTAAAAATTTATTTACGGTCATTTTTGATCAATTTAATGCATTATTGCTAAAACAAAAAAAAAAAAAACAAAGTATTGATTTCTTAAAAAGAAAAATCTTTTGCACAGTAATGCATCTATAACTTACATTGGCAATGTAAAAAAAAAAATTTACAAAAAAAGAAACGAATTGCTAGAATCT
Source organism: Sinocyclocheilus anophthalmus (assembly GCA_018155175.1). Lineage (NCBI taxonomy): Eukaryota > Metazoa > Chordata > Actinopteri > Cypriniformes > Cyprinidae > Sinocyclocheilus > Sinocyclocheilus anophthalmus. The sequence continues at coordinate 140,926 of JADLZN010009077.1, forward strand.
GCTACCTTGAGAATTGAATGGTAAAATTATATCTAGTGGTGCACACTGGTGGCATGTGTTAAGCACTAAAAGTGCCCACTGACAAAATGCCATGTCCCAGCTTCTGAACTACTTGACTGTTTCATCAGCATCAGGCCAGAGACTAAACAGTTGGGCTTTAACTTGATCTGTTCTGAGCCAGTAAACCCAAACGAATCTACAGCATCACAGTCGAGCAGTGTTTGCCCAGCACTGAGGCAGCATTAGATCCATGTTTAGTCAGCATTGAGCCATCAGCAGGACTCCTCAGGAGCAGGACATGAACAGCAATCAGGAGCGTGTTTGTTCTGCCTGTGACAACCCAGATTAATAGGGCGCCTCTGAGCCTCTGGACTGTGAGTGCATGCGTATCAGAGAGTGTTTGAGTTGTGCAAAGAAGAATACATAAGCAGCATAAATGTTGCCAAACACATCAAGGGCTTGTGCATATCTAGGAGTCTTTACAGGCCTAAATTTTTTTACAGACACCCACTGAAGATAATGACTTCTGAGCACATGAGGAAAGTGTTTGAGAGCAGTAGTTCTCATTGGACCTCCTGTCTGACGCACTTAACAGATCAACTCCAGTTCATCTTACAGCTTTGTGTTACACCGGACAGGGCAATGCGGTCTCGCCTGGGCCGTTACTCTGGCAACAGCGTCCCAGAGCAACCGGTCAATGGCACCAGAATGCCCCAACGTCCCGTCTGGCAGAGAGCCATATGACTGTTTAACAGAGCTTCAATTTCAGAATCCCATCTGACATTGCATTACAGCTTCCACAAATGCTGCTTCATGAACACTAGCTGATATTTATGGCCTTTTGATTTAAAACAGAGTATGTGTCTCTAATAGGGCTGGGCGACATGAAGGTATATACCTAGTGGCGGTAGAAATATGTAATCTAAAGACACCCACTCTAACTGAATGGATTTTCAAAAATAGGCAATTCTTCATAGTTATGTAATATATAAATAATTTCTGGTTTAATATGCAGTAAAAAGGTCCTTGTGTAAGAACATGTACATTTATATATTTGTAACATCGGAGAACTGACCATTTTCCCTCGCTGCTGAGCAGAGCGTGTCTCTCTCAGGGTGAACACGTTTCCGCACACTGAAATCTCTCTCCACACACCAGGTTTGGAGTCCTCAGTGAAACCAAGGCGAGGATGCATTACCAACACACCGTTAGTAGTCAGACCATCCATCTGTCCATCCAATGTCTTCCACTTTGCTGCTTTTTCCTGTGAGCCAAAAAATATTAGCATTTTATTTTAATAATTTAATAAGGGTTAGCGCACCTGAAAACGAAAACTGTCATAATTTACTTATGACATTCCAAATCTGAATGACTGAGGTTCTTCTGCTGGAACACAAAAGAAGATATTTTGAAGAACACTGGGAACCAAATTAACATTGGGAACCAAACACTGAAGCCCACTGATTTCCACTGTATGGAAAAAAGACATCCCTCAAAACATCTTCATGTTTCAAAGAAGAAAATAAGTCATATGGTTTTGGACCAACATGAAGATGAGTAAATATTGACATTTTAAAATTTTGAATGAACTAGCCCCTAAAAAAAAAAAAAAAAAAAAAAAAAAAAAAAAAAAAAGTTTGATTCAACAAAGTCCTCAGGTCTTTGAATAAATGTTGACATTATTATTTTAGGTAGATGATACAACATTCAATTTATTCAAAAAGAGGAAATCTTTTTGTATTCCAGATCTGTTTTTATTATAGATTTGAGCATATTTGGCCTTGTTTATGCTTCTCAAAAGCCGTGCTAGTTTCTCGGGTCAAATCAATCACTGCGTTTATACAAGATGAAGTCACACGTTCTCGCCATCTCACCCCTAGAAAGATGTTCTTGGAGGAGTCGAATCCGGCGGCGTAGATGCGGGCGGTATAAGGGGGCGTTCGCTGACACATGATCCGGCATGCGAAGCGAGATATGGTGCTCTGAACTGACTGAGTGTCAGAGTTGCTCTGACTCCCGGGAACCGTGTCGGTCACCACAAAATCTATAGGACTCTCAGTTGAGCGGCCAATCTGAGATGCAGAAAGAGATGAAACATCAAACGCTGCGGAGAAATTTGTAAGATTGCATCCCAGTACACAATTATAGAAACGGTGTAGGAAATACAGAATCAAAGTAGATGCTAGTGCCACCTTGTTTCTGCCTAGTGACAGCATTATTTCAGGCTGATACTTTGAGTAGTGAGGTTAATGGACATTTTTGAACACCGTCCAAGAAGAAGTCCTAAAGGACAGCACAGCTGAGTCAGCAGTAAATCGCTACCTGAAACATGTCTGTATTGCTGTCTTGAGTGTACTCCACCACCACTGTCTGTACACGGGACAACGTGTAGGAAATACTGTGCTGATCCTTGTTACTTATGGCCTAAGAAAAAAGAAAGAGAGATGTTAAAATAACACGCTGAAGTCAAGATACATATGCCCAAGATATCACCACTTAACCACCAACTAAAAATAAAATAAGATAAAATAAAAATAATTAAAAAACACACCTAAATCTTACTGCCATAAATGTGGCTTTTTATTTATTTATTAGTAAATATGCTCAATGTAAATGAGTAAATAAGTATTATTATTATAAAAATAAGTTAAATTAATAAATACAATTTAAAAATGAAATGCATGAATATTAATTCACATTAATTTGGCCAGCAAAAGTTTATTGGGCAGCACAAAGGAGTCTAACACACTGTGGAACCAGGCTGAAAGCTGTTTGTGAAGGAGCCACAGAGAGGTCATTCATGAGCTCAACAGAATCCAGATGTGTGAATGGACACACCCTGTTCCATTACAGCTAAAAACCTACCTAGTTTTTTAACTCAAAACTTCCCAAGAACCACAAAAATGACACTGTAACTGCTGATTCTCTTAAATGGTCCTGTGTATTGCCTAAGTGGAGGGTGTGTGTATACCTTGGCAGCCAGTGGAGAGCAGGCTACGTGTACAGTGCTGGGTCTGACGCCGTTGGATTTGGGTCTTTTGAAGAGTGCAAACCTGCTCTTCCTTCTGCCGCGGTCCCCGTTGGGTAGAGAGCCATTATACCTGCAGAAAGGGAGTGAGAATTTCAACTGAAAACACCTGCACTCAACACTTACTCCACCACCAATTCAGCCGCAGGCAACAGGTGGTGAAAACAACAGACAGAAATGCTAACAAAAGCACACAAAACAAAGCCTGTATGGTAGATATTCGATCCAATGCTTTTCTAAGGAAATGCAGACAGTCAGTTAGGTTGTTATCTGGAACCAAAACCTAACCTAAACCAAATTCCACACAAAACCATTCCAGAGTCACAAAGTTCATGATCAACTCTTCATAACATTTATATTTCGGAGAGATGACATACTGAACCTGACACAAACCCATGGCAAGTTTCTTCGGTTAAAAGCCTAATAACTTGTAATATCATCATCTTTTTTCATGGAGCCTAATATGAACAGGGCAATCATGTGCAGGTGGTCAGTATCCACAGAGACAGGATTACCATGATGAACATGGTTAGTAATAACGTCACTTGAAATTTGGCATTCCCACATTCATATGTGGCCTGAAAGTCAATTCAAATCTGATTTATGACAATGTGTCAAGTAGTTACTTTTGTAATTGAGGATGTGACATGTAACATCATTCACAAAGTGAAGTATTCTCCACAACTGACTGAATGCACTCATTAATGCACACGTGGCATTCACTACTGTATATATACTGAACTGTGAACAAGCAGCTTTGGACACATTATTTGTGAAAACGCATATTTTTATTTGCAAAGTAATACAACTGACTCAAAAGTTTGGGATCATTAATTTTTTTAATATTTTTGAAAGAAGTTTCTTATGCTTACCAAGATTTGATTTAAAAAATAATAATAATAATGTGGAATATTAACAATTTAAAATGAAAAAAATAATAATTTTGAAAAAAATATTGAAAAAATGTAATAAAACATACATGTATTCCTCTTATGGCAAAGCCGAATTTTCATGAGCCATTAGTCCAGTTTTTAATGTCACATGATTTTTTAGAAATCATTGTAATATGCTGATTTAGTGAAATGAGAAAGGATTTTTTTTTTATTAAAGGGGTCATATGATGCAATTTCAAGTGTTCCTTTCTCTTTGGAGTATTACAAGCTGCTTGTGCATAGATAAGATCCCTAAAGTAGCAAAGACTAAAATCTCAAACCCAAAGAGACATTCTTTATAAAAGTTAAAAGTCAACCACACCCTCCTAAAACGGCTCGTTCAAACACACCCCCACATATCTACATCAATATATGGAAATATTAGCATAATGCCGCCCAAATGTTAACGGAAAGAAGAGGAGGATAACTTTTATTCTAGCTTTCCGTTAGTTGTTGCCGCCGCAGTGTGAGACGCTGTGTTTCGTTGCGAAAGCGAAAAAACTTAGTTTGGTCTTCCAAAAGGGGACACGACTACAAATCAGTGGTTAAGTTGTATTTACAACACTGTTCCAGAACAGTTTAACACAAATATTCAGATGTGTCCAGCGCACTTTACGGAGGCCTGCTTCCTGAACCTGGGAGAGTAGCCTCAATGCCGGCTGGCTCAAAGGTCGTTTCTATAAATTGGAGCAATACCAACTTTGCAAGGACAGTCTGGCGCTTCTGACCAGAGCATGTGAGTAGGTTTTTATATTTAAGAATATTGCACTGATGATTCAAAACACGGAGTTTTGAGCAGTGGTAGAGTAGAGGATGTTGTTTCTTTGAACAATGCAGACGGTTTTAGTTTTAGCGCGGCGAAACGCAACATAGTAAAAGACAGTTTTAGTATTAAAAACGTTTTTCAGTTTATGTACCCTGAAGGTAACAAATGTAATTTGTAATGGGTTTGTCTTGTGACGTTCCGGGACACGGCATCACAAGTATGGTAAGGGGCGTCAACAGTTCCATCACTACTAGGGCTGAAAGAGATGGCCAAAATGATATCACACTCTATTCTTCATTTCGGTCGATACGGGGGGGGGGGGGATATAATTCGATTATCGTATGAACCACTTATTATCGAATCGAAATTCTTTTGTAATTATAAATGCCTTTATCATCACTTTTGATCAATTTTAAGCATCCTTGCTAAATAAAAGTATTAATTTCTATAATTTCTTTCCAAAAAAATAATAAAAATTATACTGAATGGAATAGTGTATAATGTTACAAAAGCTTTTTATTTCAGATAAATGCTGATCTTTGGATCTTTCTATTCATCAAAGAATCCTGAAAAAAAAAATTACTCAATGGTTTTAAATATTGATAATCAGCAAATTAGAATGATTTCTGAAGGATCATGTGACACGAAAGACTGGAGTAATGATGCTGAAAAAAAACAACTTTGCATCACGTGAATAAATTACATTTTAAAATCTATTCAAATAGAAAGCAATTTTAAATAGTAAAAATATTTCAACATTTTACTGTTTTTGCTGTACTTTGGATATCAAATAAATGCAGCCTTGGTGAGCAGAAGAGAATTCTTTAAAAAAAAATATATAACAACAACAAAAACTGGAAATGTTGCTGGAGACCAAGGTTATTATAGTTTTGCATTTTTAAATTCGTTTTATTTTAATATCGTTTTCAAATTTGCAATAAAATTTAGTTTCATTTTTATTAGTTTCAATAAAAATTTTGTTAGTTTTAGTTTAGTTTTATTTTGTGAACACATTTCTATTAGATTTTATATAGTTTAGTTTTAGTTTTAGTAATTAAAGTTTATTAGATTTAACAGATCACTTCCAGAGCGCAGGCCAAAGAAAGACTTAGGCTAATTTAACCTTAGTGATGCAAACGTCTAGCGACACCAAATTAAAGCATGTTGAGATTGATTGGATGGTAAAAGTATACAAATACACACCAACATGAAGCAGTCATGCCTTTTTAAATCTACACAAGTTGCGCTTACATTATATGTAAAACGCACTAGACTGAATGATAAATGTGTTGTGTGTGATGTGATATTTAATTTGAAAATAAATGTAGCTGATTTCTTTATATTATAGCCTATGTCTTTAATCTTATTTAACTATAATCACTGTCGTGTCTTGCTCACCTTCCCGCGAATAAACGTGCATAAATAAGTAGGACTGATGAAATGCAATAATAATAGCAGAACCTCAACATTGGATTTGCAGCGTTACACATTCTAGCCATTCGCTCTGCAGCTGAAATGAATGACAGCTTGGGAGCTCTCGTTGCTCGCTTTCTGTAGACTATATCATTTTATTTTTAATATTTATTTTTAATGCTTCTGTAAAGGACAAACGGGCGCATAGCCTATACACTGCAGAGTTTAATGAGAGACAATGGCACTTAACAGTAAAGCCATATCTAAATATGTTCTTTTCATTTAAGAAGATTTAAGTATGTAGTTTATGCACATTTGTTCAAAACAGCCTGGCAGATTGTTCACAAGATCTAGGCAAAAGTTTGTATTTTATACAGGAAGGATGCGCGTTCTTATCATTCATCTGTTGCGCTGCTTGTCTATTTCTCTACAAAGCACCAACTTAAAATGCCTATTTTAGTTTGATTGCTTGTGTCACATGAGAAAACGAATAATTTTGCCTTACTGATGCAGTAGACTATTTAATGCGGGTGCGGTTCAGGTCACGGTCTTTATGTCAAACGGGTCGGGTACAGAATTAAATTGGTGCTGGCTGCTGTCGGATAACAGGAGTGTGTTCTGTTGTGTAGCTACTGAGGATGCAGGTTTACCCTAACAGGAACCTGGCAGGGACTTGACTTTAAACTGCTTGCGTCTCTCGTCAGATTAACCTCACGTGATGATGCGCAATTACGGGGGGGTTATTTAAACGAAAAAATCATTCTCGGCCAGCAGGGGCGCTTTTAGAGTGATTACAATGGTACGGATATCGAATTATCGGAAATGTGTTTAAAAATCATATAACCGTTATTGAAAAAATTTATATCGCGATACATATTGATATTGAATTATTGTCCAGCCCTACGTCACACGCTTGAGGTTTTCAGCCAATCACAACGCACTAGATAGCTGGCCAATCAAAGCACACCTCGCTTTTCAGAATGATCAGAGCTTTGTAAAATTCGACGCGTTTCAGAAAAAGGCGGGGCATAGAGGAGAAATAATAATGTACAGTATGTGGGAAATAATGTGCTTTTTGAACCTAAAGCGCATAAACACATTGCATTACACCAAATAATGTTCCTTTTAGCAACGTCATATGACCCCTTTAACAATGCTGAAAACAGTTGTGCTGCTTAACATTTTTGTGGAAACTGTGATGTGTTTTTAGGATCTCACTGACACCAAACTTTTGAACGATAGTGTATCTAGAGCCATCTTCTTCAGTTTGCCATCCTTTTGTTCCACAACATCAGCTACTGTCTCATGCTGTAATGCTGTCATTACCATTATTAAAAGAACCAATGAACATACACCAGATCTGAACAAATGGATCTGATATTATGACTTACAAAATGGCCATGTGAACATTTAGTACTAAAGATTTAAGCAGCATTTGAAAAACAAATCTGATTTGTGAGCAGTGTGAAGCCTGTGTACACTACATAAACCACTGAACACCATGAACACTACACCTGCTATGTCTTGTGGTTTCCTCTGTGGAGGTTTCCTCCGTCCTCCACCCAGTTACTCACTACCCAAGTGTTCTTCACAGACACAGAGGCTGCAATGTAGTTGTGTAATTCAACATTGTGCATTTGGTATTGTGTGGGTTCGGGCTTTAGATGCTCAGCAATGGACTTTACTAAGTCTCTGATTGATTTAACATGAGTTCGCTGAAGGCATGCATTGACGCTGTCGAGTGCATTCTCGACATATTTTGGCAAACCCACATTATCGCAATGTACTCTATAAACAAGCTTACCGATTGTGCTTGTTTCTCTTGAGGCGTTCCTTATAAAACTACACTCTCTTTTATATGGACATCAGAAACATGCAATTAAGACATCTGGAGTTTCCCACCAGCTGACATCTTCAGATTGAGTTAAGTGTGAAAAAGCTTAATATCCCTTGCGGCAAGACTTTCTATGATGATCTCAAGAACTGATGTATGGAGGGGAAAAACAACATTAACAAACAGTGAGTCAGCACGGAAAGGGAATTTCATGGACATGATGTATGTGCACACCGAGCAGGGTATTTTCGCAGCAGCGTTTTCTAATCTACGCCTGCATTCCTTCAGAAAACACTATGTTTTCTGAGGATGACATCCGACAGATAGAGGGGGGGGGGGGGGGTGGGGGGTGTAGATGAAGGAGCTTTCAGGTGCAGCTGTTTGGTGGGAGGAGAGAGTGAACAAGCGAGGGAAAACAAGGTGGAGGAAAATGAGCAATCTCATCAGGAGACTGACTCATGGAGCAGTGTGTGTGTGCGTGAGTGTGTGTGTGGTCACATGTAGGTTATAAGCTCAACGAGAGATCTGTCAGAGCCGAGACAGCTCAGGTACCAAAAACTAAATAACACAAATTAATTTCCAAAAAAATTCAAGAGAATTAAGATGTCTCTACAAAGATGAGAAAAAACAGAACATCCCACAAGTAAAAACATTTAGGGGGAAAAAGCAAGAAATTTTTCTGATAAAATCGGGATAAAACAAATAATTAATGAATGTAGTATATTTATTAGTGCTATATGATACTATTATATTACTTCAAATTATGTATCTGTCTGCATGTGTGGTTGTGATATCTAGATATATATATATATATATATAATATATATTATTATATATACTACATACGAACAAACACTAAATATAACAATAATAATGTAGGGATATTTCACTAAAATAAAAAGTAATTTTTATTTCTTCCGTTAATTTTTTTAATTACACTAAGATTAAGGCCATCGCCTATTCCTTCATTTTCAAATACAAGACAATCAAACTTTTATTTGCAATTAAACTTTCAGAGTCCATATGGAGCTGCATTAAACTGTAAACTGAGCCTCTGCAAAACAGGGTTGGTTTTTAAACATGTTTAGGAACACAGTACTTATATTTAAATTAAATTTGATTTAATTAAATTTGATGAATCGCACTAAGTCATATTGTGATTTTGGTTTTATTTCACAAGGTAGCTAAAACTGCAGTTTAGCAGTAACACAACACTTAAATCAGCCGTAAACCAACACAATAATGGAGGGGACGTGAGCCCTCTATCCACTTCAGGATGCGAATCCAATCCAATCCATGACCCCTGAGAATCTCTAATCAAAGAAGTTAATACACAAAAAGCTCTTTTAGACGCCAGTGAATCATGTGATGGTATAGCGCAGGAAATCACATAGAAGTCTGTTCTGCAAAAGAAAGTCAATGAAGTGCATTATGATACTCCAACACCACGCTGATGCCCACTTTGTTTTCTAACTGAAGGCTCAGTTGTTCTCATAAACTTACATCATCCTCACATTTTGCCCACAATAATGTTACTAGTAACAACAACAGAAACATACAAAACCTTCACGGCATCTGACTCTATTGTCAGAAACACAAACACTCACATGCAAAGTTGTCACTAAGAATTACAAACTATTAACTCTGGCACAACAGATGCCGCTTCCTGCTGATCCAAGGTCAAAGGCCAGAAGGTCTTACCCAAGCACAATGAGTTCTCCATATTTGACTGGCACTTTGGTTGACGACGTGGAGATGTTTTCCTGGTCGGGGGAGAACATGAATGCAGTGTGTGTGGGGGAGGGGGTTCTTCCCGCTCCCAGTGTGAACGCAACACGACCACACACACTCAGCTCTCAGCTCTGTCTCCTCTTCATCACCATCATCATCCTCATCATCACTGCAACTGAGAAAAACAGAAAGAATACTTTAAAATTGCTATTTTAGTTATGTTTTTAGCTGGAATATAATTTAGGTTAGTAAATGACAGGAATGAATTATACAATTTCACCAGGCACCTCTTAAACTGCTTCAGTGATGTTAAAGAATTGGTTCACTTTCAAATAAAAATTTCCTGATAATTTACTCACCCCCATGTCATCCAAGACGTTTACGTCTTTCTTTCTTCAGTGGAAAAGAAATTAAAGTTTTTGAGGAAAACATTACAGATTTTTCTCTATACATTGGACTTCAGTGGTAGCCAATGGGTTGAAGGTCCAAACTGCAGTTTCAGTGCAGCTTCAAAGGGCTCTACACGATACCAGACGAGGAATAGGGTCTTATCTAGCGAAACGATCGCTAACTGTCATGAACCGGAATGCACAGCTCAAGCAGAGCTACACAAGACGAGCATTTGAGGTCAAAAAGCATATAAATTGTAATTTTTTTGGAAAATGACAGATCGTTTCGCTAGATAAGACCCTTATTCCTCGTCTGGTATCGTGTAGAGCCCTTGGAAGCTGCACTGAAACTGTAATTTTGACCTTCAACCGTTGAAGTCCACTATAAGGAGAATAATCTTGGAATGTTTTCATCAAAAACCTTAACTTCTTTTCGACTGAAGAAAGAAAGACAAACATTTTGGATGACATGGGGGTGGTACTATCAGATAATTTAAATTTGAAGTGACCTAAGCCCTTTAGAGGGCTATATCCACAAGTCTTGACAAACAGTCTTCTTCATAGTAACCTGACTAACAGTATAGTCTGTACTCTCAGACATTTTTTCATCTGAAACGTGCAGCGATTTATTTTCCAAAGCCACTCATATAATGCAGAAACACTCATGAAGCAAGCAAAACACGCACATGTATTTGTACTGGTGCAGACGGAGAGGGACAAATACAGTACAGCCTAGCGCATTTCACACGGGCTGTTAGTTTCACTTTGCCGGAAAGGTGTGTATGCTTAAGAGAAAATAAAGGACGTTTAGTGGAATGCCCTAGAAATTGTCTTCATATTTACGAGGTAGTTTAATCCAAATGATGCATGCTAAGTGAGCGAACATCAATAAAGATCACACAACAGAAGAGCGCTCTCTCTTCTTGACCATCCCTCCATTAAGTACTGTGAGGTTTACTTTGCCCTTTTTTTTACTTTTTTTGACATATCCGGCGACCACCGCCAAACTGTACTTATATTTTTTGACATATCCGACCGAACTACAAACTTTCCAGTATGTCTGAGAAGAAAGGGATATTCACTCGACAAGCTCATGCATCTGCGCCGCGCAAAGCTCAATCCCACCACCTCAGTGTGTGATTTGCCTTACCAGCTGGCGCAAATCATGATATAAAGGCTATTAATAACGGAATATTTTATATTCATGCATACATACACTTTGTTAGACATATTTAATTCTAATAACCTTGTGTTCTGTGTCTGTGTGTCTTTGTCTGAACTATGGCAACCTATCACATGCTGTGTGGTATCGACGTTTGGTATCGGGGCATTTTAACGAGTACGAGTACAGGAGCTCAGTATCGGGCCGATACCGGATACATCCCTAACAGAAACGCAGGAAACGCATATTGTTCCTGCATCACAATGTGTCGCCTGTGTGCATGTCAGAATGTAGGGCTGCACGATAAATCGAAATGGAATCGAAATCGTGATTCGACAGAAGCTGCGATTGTCATGCGTATCTTTCAATGAAGCACGGTTCTGTGATCAGCAGTAAATCCATCCAAAGGCCAGAGGGCGCTCTCGCGGGGTGGAAACTCCATAATCCGCTCGCAGAAAGAAAGAAAGAAGAAGAAGAAGAAGAAACCCAGAAATCGCTTCTGCAGCTGAATTAACAGAAGATTCAACTGCTTTCATTGATTCAACGTGACTAATAAACACACGACTACGGCAATATACGGTTTATCGGAGTTCTAATTATTATAATTTTTTTTAATGATATAATTTATCAAAATAAAAGTCTTTTCTTTAGATGCAATGCCTTTATCACTGCTTAAATACTATGAAATATGTTGCGTGCCTTATTCTGTGGTACGAAAGACACATCTCACAGAAAGGATTTATTTCAAACACTCGAAATGACGTTATGAAGGAGTTTGGAGGTAAAAAAAATGTTAATAAATGTGGTATTTTCACATGCTTTCAGATGGAGCAGCATTTACTTAACAGAGCCGTAGTTCACTGAGAAGCTATGCAAACAGCTGTCATTATCGCAAATGATTTCTTCGATTTCATAATCGCGCAATAAAATCGTCTGTGATTTTTTTTGCATAACTTGTCAATGAACTACGGCTATGTGTAGTAAATTCTGCTCCATCTGAAAGCACGTGATGATGATTTCCTGCTGATTACAGAACCGGCTTTACTTACAAAATGTGCATGACAATCGTATTCGATTAATCGTGCAGCCCAATCAGAATGGTTTCAGTCTATCATAAATTTTCTCTTCCTCAAGTGAGAGGGATTTTAAAATCTCACAACTATAAAGAAAACGTACAGTATGAATTAAGACTGTCTAGGTCCACCCTACTGGTGCACTGGGAGACATTTGTCGTGAAACCTGGCCAAATTTTCATATTACACCATGTATGGAGGTATAATAATTCACTCAACAGGAGTCGAGTCATGATTATCATGACCCTCACTCTAAACCATGATTTGACAGCTTTGTCCCTGAAAATTCAGAATGATGTTTCCTGTCAGGCACTGCAGACCATGTGAGATCAGTGGAACTGGTGTCAGGAAAGACAGTACAGCAACTGAAACCGACAGCGTATGCGTGTGTTACTGAGGGAGGTTTCTATCCGATCAGTGATGTTCAGTGATGTGAAGGATGTTCTGAAATCTGGAACAGCATGTACAACAACCAGTAAATATCTCATCCTGTCAGTGACTCAAAGTCAACATGAAAAAATATAATATAAATTTTTTTTTTTACAAATAGTTAAAAATGATTAAATGACACAAAAATGGTATAAAATAGGAAAAATGACACAAAAATGGTATAAAATAGGAAAAATGACACAAAAATGGTATAAAATAGGAAACATACCTATAAATACAAAAACAATATTATTTAAAACCAAAATTATAAAAAAATTAAATGGAGGACTGAACATGATTTTATACATCAAGAATTGATTGGTAGGTGAAAAGGGTTACATACTAGAATGAAGCCAGAACGCATGCGAATTCGCTAAAACAATGCCTAAGTAGCTATTTGGCTACTGATGAACTATCTATTAGCCTGCACAACCCAAGTGGTGTCAGTAGAAAATGAAAGCCATTTCAAAGGAAGCTATTATTAAGCATGTTATTATATTTTAATTAAAGATTACAAACAGTACAAACTTATTTCTTTGGAAAAACATGCACTCAGGTCGTGTATTAAGTAAAATGTTTCCATTAGGGCTGGGCGATTTTTCTGATTTTATCGATTAATTCGACTTTGTTTTGTGGCGATTACATTTTTTAGGAAATGAGGAATCGCAATTTTGAATAGAAATATTATCAAATGTTGACCGAGAAGTAGGGACCACTTTGACACAAATGCAATGATTTTATAAAGAGAGAAAAGAAGCTTCCCAACGAATGTACAGCGCACCGATAACCACTAAGTGTAAAGCCGCTCCAATCGCTAGGGCAAAATTTTCACACCAGAATGCGATTTGTGTTTGACAAAGATGCGACACGGGCAGTGGAATAGGAAAAAAAAAAAAAAAAAAAAAAAAAAAAAAAAAAAAAAAAATGGGCAAGACAACGGGAGTGTGAACTTTCTTTAACTTGAGGCTCCGCATTTTTTAAATGACGTTCCGTTTCAACATTGCAAGAGAAGAGAGAGCAAACATTTCAAACGTGGTCCATGTCTACTAGGAAAAAACAATGGAAAAAAAGGAAAAGCAGCGCAAAGCGAATATAAAAAAAAAAAAACTACAACTCTATGTCTGATATTTCATGTTAGTATCATGGTGACAGGCTGAAAGCTGCTGTTCACTGTTTTTACAGACATGTTATAGTTAACAGTTACTGGGGTGAGACACTTTTGAGGCAGTTTGAATATGAATTATATCTGACTTCGGGAAAACATTTTCCACGTATATTTTTCTAAAACTATATAATATGTATTATAAGACAGTTTGACAAGATGTAGTTGTATTCAGGCATCTTTTTCCTACAAAGAACAACCGTGATTGTTTAACATTTCTATCATTTGGACAACTTCGTGTGGTGCACTTGGAAATCAGTTGGCTAATTCGGGACGAATACTTTGTCAATTTTCGTCAACGACATTTTTTTCACCGATGACAACGAGACGATAACGAACTAAAACTCTTTTTGAATGACAAAAGCTATGACGTAAATTTTTGTCAACGAATAAAAACGAGACGAAAATGTTAGGGAGGGATGATTTGGGGAGAACATAAGTTTGATGGGCCGGTCTCATGACCAAAAAGTTCCAAAATCCCACATTATTTGTCAAACATCCTATCACGGTTTCACCCAGTACAGGACGGTATGTTTTTTTCATTATGACCGTATTGTGTTGTTAAAATACCCTATTTTTACTGATGACGAGAGGAAATACCTCTTGCGCTTATATTGACTTAGACCACATTACACTATTTCGTAGGTCATGATTGAGCCTGTGGAATTTGTTAAAAAATAAACTTAGTGACTAAACACGCCCCCTTTTAATACATGTTAACCAGGAGTAACTCTCATTTATAATCGCGGCATTGTCTGATAAAATCTACATGCATCTACACTAAAGAGTGGCTTTGTGGTTGTTTTGGCTATATTACTTTTTTTCTCATGCGGCGCACTGCCTGCGTCTGAATAACAAACAAAAATGTGCATGTGCTATTAACAGACGAACTACGCTCATATTTATTATTCCAAACAATCAGTAAGCGACAGGTGCTATGAAACACTGTTTTGTATTGTTCTGTTTTGTACTAATTATTTGACGAGTCGGATGCGTGCGGCCAAATGAAATGCGCTGCTTCTCTGCGCTAACTGCACAGACAAACACAGACGCCCAAGAGAAAGAGTTTGAGTAGGCGTGTGTTCTGGGATATATATCGTCATGACGATATATCGTAATGGTTTGTTAACTCGATGTATAGAGTGGATTTTGACAAAAACCATTCTACAAAACAGCCCACAGAGCGCCACGCCATACATTACGTGACAGTTCCTAGAGAGTGCCGGCGTTTGTGCGGCCATTTAATTTAGTGTTTTCTTTTCTCACTGCAGATTTCTAGTTATTAAAATGCCATGTAGAATGATCACAAATTCATAGAACCATGGCAAACATGTTTATTATTTTATACCACTTCATATAGTTATCTCAATTTCACACCGAAGAGAGTGAAGTTTGTCTCCACCAACCCCCAATCACCATGATTACAAAAGTGCAATGGAACTCAAAACAATTCAAGTTAATGAGAGACTTACGTTTAGACACCAAGGCTTGTTTTTTCCTCTATTCTAGTCCAACAACAATCATTCAGAATAACGTTAACAGTGTGTTTGGGCCTCTGAGCAACATGACGTGGCTGGTTTGTTCTCGGTCTTGAAGAATCAACTTTTAGTGTAATTGATTGGTTCAAGTGCAAGGACTCATCACTAATTAACAGTGATTTGCTGGCCACCGCTGGCGGATTTTAATTTCACCATTTAGGCTCTTGAGTCTTTTCTTTTTTTTTTTTTCTTGTGTCATGTTTAAATAATTTCAATATCGGATTCAATGTGTTGACGGTTTTTAATATCTACAACAATTGTATTTATGCATTTGTATTTGCAGGTTAAATGCATTCATGTCTTTCATTAAACAAAATACATGTGTGTAAACGTGTCTAAATGCAGCTTCAGATGCAGCGTCTGTGTTGATTTCATTTGCTCGGTAACAGCCCAAATGTCTTATTACTCTTAATTACCTGATTAAATGTAAGAATTTGACTCAAAAGATAAGGGACACTTTTAGAAAAAATGGCTTTATAAAGGTTAAAATGCCCATAAAATGCAAAAAAAAAAAAAATTCAGTTTTTTTAAAAAAACTATTGGGAAAAAGATTAATGTCTCCCGCCCCATCAGTATGAACAGGAAACCACACAGAATTGAAGAATATTAAAACATTAGGAGTACACCGCATGTCTTCGGCAAGTCCTTAAGATACCACGCACAATAAACACAACTCAGAAAACCACCTATTGGCTACACTTATCGTTGTATCCGACTAAAATTCAGAAACATAGAGATTATTAATTTTTGGTCCATCTCAAAACACCTACGGTGAGGTGGACAATTTTCCAGGAAAGCAGAACTCCCGCTTCGAGGGACAGCAATGGGGAAATTTCGCAATTGAACATCATAGTACGGTTTATCACAAAAAACGTGCTTCTAGGGTTTGCGTATGAATATAGAGGAACAATAGCGGGAAAAAAAAAAGCTGACTAAAGGGTAGAAAAGTTGTCCTATCGCTCAGTTACTCAGCTCGAAAAGTCGCACTTCAGGTGTGCCTGCTGCTGTGTGGGTGTGTGTGTGTGTGGTGTGTTGTGAGAGAGTTGGGGAGAAGGAGCACGCGGGGGAATGAGCGGATGGAGGGGGTGGTGGATATTTCTTGTCCCAGCGGTACATGTTGTGATATTGTGGATGCGTCTCGGTTTCAGCACGTGCTATTTAGGTCTCACAGCTCAGGTTTTGGGGGAACTTTCAGCTAGAACATTACAAGCTTTCCCTCCACCACAGTGGAAAAAGTGATGAAAAGGACTTCTTTCTTCCAATAGTGTCGCGTTCCGAATGTTGTTTAAGTGACATACGGTATTGCTGTATTTTAAAAATTCATACCATAACAAAAATAAACACCGGTATTCGATATGAACCGGTATACCGCCCAGCACTAGAAGACATTCATTCAGAACAAATCTGCTGCGTGGTTCGGAGGTTAGATGCGTACATATGAACCGGCGGGAAATAAGCTAACATACACTGTGCCTGAACGTCCCACATAATAATGTAAAAAAAAAAACAAAACAAAACACCCCAAAAAGTTTTGTCAATCTGTGGCGATGAAAGAGAAGAGCAGAATAGGATAAACGGACAACAGAAGAGAAACTCAGTCCGGTTCCCGAGTGTTCTGAGACGCAGGACCCTGCGAGCATGAAGCATACCATACAAGCAAGCGGGTTTCTGTCTCACAACGCACGAGTACTCTTTCGCGTCGCATGAAAGGAGAATTACACACAAAATTATGTTGAAAATTCCGTTTTGATGAGTATTCACGTAAACACAATTGATTACATCTTAAGTGAACGTAAACAGCAGGGAGAACATGTATCAGTACAATGTGTCCATTGCAGCGTTGCAATTCGGTGTTTTTTAAAAGGGCCTAGATCCGATAGCAGGCCTAATGCGTGCTATCTGTCGATCGTCATTGATTGTAATAATAGCAACAAAAGACAAGAAAGGAAAATCACGCATTGCTCTTGGACCCTGAAATAAATATCAGTAGTCTTAAAGCGTAATTAATTTTATTCCTATAGAAAATTTATGTTGAATACAATATGTATGCTTAAAGATGTATGAGCTATGGTAAACAAGTTGCTATAAAGAATGCATAATTAGCTTATATAACCATTGGTATTTAATTAAAAAGTAGATCATGTTCTTGTTCTTTATGAGAAGCAGTTTTTTAATTTTAACAAAGGCATGTTGTAAGTCACAGCAGTTAAATCGGTGTCTATCATGATAAAACCTTAATATCAAACCTATAGAATGAGTTTGGAAATTCTAGAGAAATGCTTAATAAATGCATTAAACTGTAACTAAACCCATTAGATTTTAGCTGACGAAATTTACTGTAGATTTAGTCGACTAAAAATCTTATGATATTTAGTCGACAAACTAAAAACAATTCAGATGACCCCTCCAAAATCTGGACAAACTAAGGGCATTTTTTAGTCAAAAGACTATGACTAAAACTAAATCAAAATTTGCTGTCAAAATTAACACTGCTTGGAATAGAGGGTTAGAAAAGAAAAGTTACTTGATTAATGTTGTAGTTACATTTTCAAGTTGACTAGTTAAAAATTGAGAATCGGTCAAATGTTTAAAAAATAAATAAATAAATCGAGATTTACATTTTTTTTCCATATCGCACAGCCATAGTTTCCATATTAATCTTTTCCCATTACATGCTCTACAAAATCATTCAAAACATGACCAGGAACATGAAATTAATTACATGGGTTCATGTTTTTTCCAAGTTGGCTTTAACAGCGCCAACTTGTATACAAGAGCTCTGTCTCTTCTTGTCCATCTTCTCATTCTTTGTCCCTAAACAGTGACACCAGCTACTTTGGGGATTCACACCCTCTTCCATCCCTCCATCAGCCTTCTTTATTCACACCTCCCTCCTGCCTCCCACAGCGATCCCCATCACACATACCAGACTGTTGCTACGGGCTTAAACTGCTGTACTTCTGAGTCAATTACTTTAAGCCAGGGCCTAAAATTAACACTCACCAAGCGTCAAATGAGAGTAAAAATCAGCGTTGGCGAAGCTGCAACGACCATGTAACGGTCGTCAGGTCGCCAGTGGCGGGGCCGGGTACAACTTACAGAATTTTCATCCCCCCTCATAACAACGCCAATGAAGTGGAAAACACAGACAGTTTTTAAAAGAGGAATGCCTCGGTTTTTGACCTCAAGCGTTGTTTTTGACCCATAAAGCGAACAATAAAATAATTAAAATATAAAATAATCTTGTCGAACGACAGGATCATCATGATTAGCTCGTTCTGTCACAATAAGCGGACAATGAGCGAAATCAAAGATAATGATACAAACGGGCTGATAAGGTCAGCGAGCAGAAGTGTATCCAGAGTGATGGCAAAGCTGCGTCCAGAGACACAGTTTTTTATTAACTTTCACCCCCCCCCCCCCCCGAGAAGACTTTGCTGCCATTCATTTCGGGCAACAGACTAGATTAAATTTCTCTCTTCTTAATCTTAAAGCCGGAGGGAATGCACCGCACATACCTGGGGGTTCGACGCCTCTACTCCTAAACGGTTTGCAGGGGGACCAGGGAAGTGAAGTATAGTTTAAAAAGGCTGCACGTTCTGATGAGCTGCCAGCGCTTCAGACGCTAACCAGTAGTGCTTCACCGCCACGAGGGAAAAACACACAATTATGTCAAAAAGCGGCGGGTTTTGACGAGTTACTTGTAAACGTAGTCTAATAGTCTTTAAAATGAGTTGAATTTAGAGGGGTCATATGATGCTATTTCAATTTTCCTTTTCTCTTTGGAGTGTGTTACAAGCTCTTGGTGCATAAAGAAGATCTGTAAGTTGCAAAGACTAAAGTCTCAAAAAAAAAGATATTCTTTATCAAAGTTAAGACTCCACCACAACTACTAACGGCCGTTCTAACATGCCGTCCCCACATGCCCCCACATGCCTACGTCACTATCTGGAAGATTTGCATAATGCCGCCCAAATGTTCACGCAAGAAAGAATTCCCTGTTAATATGGATTAATATTTTTTTTAGAGAATTTTTGGAACATATTCTATTAATAGGGAAGAAAAAATTGAGGGAAAATGCACCAGCAGGACTAAAGCATTGTAAATATATTTAGTTATTGTAATAGTAACTGCCTGTTTTTGCAAAAAGCAAAAAGAGTTTCATGGCCGGTAAAAAAATATTTTTGGCCGGTAAATTTTATCATGTCACTGGCCATTGGCAGGTGTGGCAAAAAGTAAGTTTTAGGCCCTGCTTTTTAAGGGTGTCAAGTGAGAGAATGTGGAATCCAGCCCCTCTATTAATTACTTTCAGCAAGGGCTTACAGTAGTTAAACACGCCACATCCCACATGCTTTAACACGACTCATAAAATTCCTCACAGCATACAAAAATCCAAAACACCATGACCCCATCACCTTATAAACACAATCAGAAGCGCCTAAGTCACAAAGCAAGGGTCTAAACAAATGACATACTTTACCATGAACATGCACCCAGTTCCCGCTTACCAGCGTGTAGCCTTAGCTGTTAACTTCTCACATAACAGGGCAAACAGACCCCTCTACAAGGGACAAATAACAGCGGTTAGTTCAACCCCAAAATGAAAAGTCTGCATAATTACTCACCGCATGTTCGTTCCATACACCCGCAAGAACTTGTGCATACCTTAAGAAACACTAACAGAAGATAATTTTTTGATGAAAGATAGAGCTCTTTCTGACCCAGCATAGAGAATCAACACAACTGAAATGTTCCATCAGACCCAGACAGAAGCAGAAAAAGAGAACTGTAATAATGGATCAAAGATTAAAATGAGAATTACTTTGTGTGGCGCAAATCCCTATTGAAAACAAACCCCATTTTTAACCCTTTAACACTTCTTCTCCCCAACGTTACCCAATCTTTGCAATTTTGGAAGAGAGTACAACGACGCATGTGTGCACGCTCTTCACCAGAACACTAATCGCGTGTTTATCGGTTAAGGACGAAAGCGTGCAGATGTGTCGGGTATGTTTCTGGGGGTCGGGAAACGTTTCAGTTGTGTTGCTCCTATACAGGGTTCTTCAGAGAGGCGACACCCCGGACGAGCATCAGATTTTGTCACACTCTCCTGTAAAATTGTAATTCTGACAGATGAACACGGACGTCCTTCCACGGGTTGAAGAACGACATCACGGGTGAGTAATTAATGACAGAATTAAATTTTTGAGTGAACTAACTCTTTAAGCAGCCATTCACTTTTTTTTTTGAGCCATTCCATTGTTCTTCTACATAAACATGCACTAGATTGACATGTTTGACTTATGCTCTTATCTAGCATTTTTTGTAGAGTCTCAGGCTGATGATACACGGGGCAACATTTTGAGCAATTTTGCTACCCTTCCTTCTTTTCCCCCCCCTGGGCAACTTTTTGAGCAATGTTGTTGGGCAGTTTCCCATCGATGTTTTTTCGATGGGTAATTAACAAATGTCTTATATTGATACTTTAGATTCGCGCGTGGGCCCCGCTGTCCACCACTGGTTGCCCCTGACGGGATACCCACACTTGCTCAAACAAAGTCTGCCCCCCGTGTATCCTCCGCCCCCATCACACGACACGCTTACAAACATTTTTCACTAAAACCCATGTTTATTAGGGTTGGGCCGATAGACAATGCCATCATCCATCGCCGATGGCTCACAGACATCACGATGTTGAGCCACGTGTTGAGGATCCACCCCATGACAATCAGCCGCATCCCAATTCCCCCGTGTGCGGACAGGAATACACAGATGCTACTACGGACCCTATAAAGGGAATAAATAAATAGATACGAGATTGGAGGATTAAAACAAAATATTTACATACCGTTACGAAATGTATCGTGGGGTGTTTTCAAGACACTAAATTGCAGGCTCAGGAGACGTACTAATGTGGCAGGGCATTGATGAACACTGCTTCGACATTATCATGCGGCAATCTCATTAATTACACTTTACGAGATTCGCCCAAGTGACCTACCACACATTTTACAAGATTAGAAATTTGTCAGTGGTGCTCAGTATCTGAAAATGATTCGCCATTGTCCTATCTGTCATCTCTCCTTACTCTGTGTATGTGGTAAGTGAACTTTCATGTACTGTAATGTAACAGTCTACGCGAGCTATCTGCGCTAACCATGACCTTTAGTTGGCCTATGTTAGAACGCATCTGGGAAATTGTTATTTGTTTTCCATGCCTTTCTGCATACGATTCACACTTCGGGCACACCTTCTAACCCCACCCCCCGATGTCATCGTTCATCACGATGTTTCACTGTAGACATCGTCCGATGCCAATTTGGTAGACATCGCCCAACCCTAGTTTCAATGTGCACAATTTCTAACTTTATTCTGAGAATGCAAATGGAGAGAAAAGAGGAAGTCAGTGCTGATGTTACGGAGGAAAAGAAAGAGGTGTTTTAAGTGGCAACACTACTTACAACCCTTCCTACACCACAGAACGAGTCCATTTGTCACACTATTGTACCAAGAATAACAGCAGTTCTTCCTGTTCTTAGAAATCACACCATTTACATTTGACCCTTATACTAAAACAGAGAGAGAGGGTGAGAGAGTGTGAATAAGAGATTAGAAAGTGAGAAAGCATTTTTACAGAAAAAGTACACTTCTGACAAGAGTTATGTAACTGAACCGCAAGCCAACATTTTTAAAGAAAGAGTATGAATCTATATCAGTGGTTGATTGTATGTGACAGTGCGTGTTGGTTAGCATCAGGCCTGAAAATCTGGTAAGATAAAAACAGGACAAACCAGCTCACTATATTTACACAGCAAAACACACTCAATGACATCCTTTATCATCATTTTACACAACAGGTCATTCTAAAACCATTCAAATAATTTGGAGTAATGCAAAGTGGGAGAGAGAAAACAAAAAGAGGCAGAAAAGAGATAATGAGAGGAAAAATAGTCTTTTAGAAGGTCATCAGATTTATGCATCACTCATGCATGCAGATTTCTTAGATATTTCACCATCTCTCTCAGTTTCATACACAAAACCACCTCACATAGTCAGTAAAAATAACCAACAATCTCTCTATATCTGAACATCTCATCTTACCACAGAGAAGAGTTTCTATTTCATGAAACCCAAGTGAAACAGTTACATAAAGGTTCACATGGTTATAGTTTTACCTCTACAATGCTAAATAACCTTGCTGTACATGTATACACACACACACACACAGTTACTAGCTCAGAGAGCTATTTTACAGTCAGTAACTGGACCAAAATACAGTACAGCACAGATGCACACCCCGTTTCACACACACCCCTGCTGTTTTTGTCCTGATTTGTCTCGCACTCCCTCTCTGGATAATGACCTGAAAAATAACCCGACCCCATGAGGAGTGAGACAGACGGAGTTGGAGTTAAACCTGAACAGGACTGTGACTGAGAATGAGACATGCAAACTCCTGATCAACAAGCAGAATTAAAAAAAATAAAAAAACATCAACGTCACTCACAAAACTAGGACTGTTTCAGAGTTGAGATGTCAACAACCATGTCTCAGTCCACGGCTTTCACAAATCAAAAATACTGAATATAGTTCAGCTTTTGTTTCAGTGCTGGTGAGAAGCGCGGAGCCAGCTCACAATAAATCTTCAGTGCACACAGAGATGCATTACTATGGCTCAGGTTGGGCTTAAGGCCCAGTAACCACGGCAGCTTGGCTTCATTTCCACAACCATACTCTAATATGGACTCTTCTGATTAGTGTGCTGGGATATTAGCTGGATTCAGTTGGCACCTGATGCAATTTAATGCATGTTTCACTTATTAAAACTGCTCACACTTTACTCAAAGTATTAAACTTTATAGTGTTTTTTTTTAGCATTTAGGCGTATTTTACCGTTATTTTGTTTTAGTAATTTTATGTGCTTTTGTTATTTTTATTAGTTTTTGTTTTTTAATATTTCTATTTTTATTTCACTTCTGTTTATATTTTACTTTATTTCAGCTTTACTTCAATTTTTTAACATATTAATAAATTTTAGTTAACAACTCATCCTGCACTGTTTGTAGTGGTTGACCGATATTGTTTTTTTTTTTTGACAGCCGATGCCGATATCATGGAAAGCAGAATATTACTCCAGTAAAAGTACTCAGTTTGCCATATTAACTCAATTTTACTTGATGTTTGATGTACTTAATAAAACGTCCCCATAGATGAAGTTTATAGTTGCAGTTTTTATATAGGCTACTTTATCATTTACTTTTATATAATCATATATTTTTTTATAATCCACGGCTCAAAATACCTGGGATTTCCCACATACCAATAAGGATAATGAATATACTACTAAAATATAATCATATTTTCATAATGATTTTTTTCTTCTCAAACCTTGTCTTTGGTGTAAAAACACCCCTGGCCAAATGCCCCAAGAGGGCATCATTTCCCACTTTGATAATTACTGTAGTTATGTTCTGAACATCACATACTTTCTTTTCCCTCAGATGTAATCTAAGTGGTTGAATAAAAATATTTGGACTTTAGTTTTTTAAAAATTGTCTCAATTTAGCACCAGCAAGCTCGTTAGCTAGACAGTTAGCATCAGCTAACATTGATTTATTTTCAGCATGGTTATGAATAAACATTTATATTTGTCAACTCGGCTAGTTGATCCAGATACATAACTTAGGCTATGTGTGCTGACAAACAACATAAAAACAGCATAACAACACAGTCACAATAAGCTAAATGTATACATTTTAGGAAACCCTAACTTACAGCAGCGGGTAACATGAACGTGGCAAGAGTTATTTTCTTTAATTCTGGTTATTTAATGTTTTTTTGTGACCTATCAGAGAGACTCTGATGGTAATCTGTCCTGCATTCAGCATTTTTTCAGTGGGCGAAACCAATCACCCTTTACAGCAATTTTAGTTCAACAACAAACTGACAGCTTTGACCCTAAATAATGATTTTCAGTTAATATTAAGCCTAATTCGACCTTAGTGTACTTTGTTAAACCCTTTTTAACAGCATCAACCAACTCTCGCTCACAAGATCTCCGTTTTATTGGTGAATCATTCACTGGAGCCTGCACTAAACAAATCATTTGAATCATTGAGTTGCGACTCGAGAACCACTCCAATTCGTGGAATGACTCGTTTGGGTGCGATGTTTGACGAACAGATTTAACGGGTTCCTTGAAAAGAATCATTTTGTTCAGAATCAGACTGACCATTCTGCGTCTCGAGCCACGTGATATATTATAAGGAGTAACATCAACATAATATGAAATGTAGTGGAAGTAAAAAGTACATCTTATGCTTTGGAATGGTATTGAAGTAAAAATAAAAATTACTCAAATACACGACTCCAGTAAGTACGGATACTTGAAAATTTACTTGATACGTACAAAGTAAATCCATACTTTGTCACTAAAAGATCCCCCACTGCCGAAAATAGGCCCGATATTATTTTATTTATTTTAATTCATATTTAATAAATTTGAAATAATTTGAAAATGGATTAAAAAATAAACATACTTATACTCTAGAAGACTAAGTATTTTTCACAAATAAATAAATATGTAATATAAATATTATTAAAAAGGAAGTAAACACTGTAACTAACAGGACACTCAGTATTCTGGGAAGTTTGTTTGTATTGGGAATCATATTTTTTCAAAATAAAGCCAAGGTAACACTAATTTTACATATAGCACACAGTGAAAATTACATGAATATGGCAGTGCGCAAATGTATAAAACGCAGCATAATTTGAAGTCACGAGTTTAAAGTTTGTCGATCGCACATCTCAATGAAGCTGAACCCTACCTGCCATGATCCGTATTCAATTCGCCATGGCCCATAGTTCCGCCTTACAGAACACGCGATCGGCAGGTCACATCAACCTTCACAGATCTCCACTAGATTCGCCTAGTCTGCAAGGTTTTGGTAATTAAATGTTAATTAGTCATTCAAGATTTGTTTGCATTATATAAAATATCCTTACTTTGCGGAATTCTTGAAGAGCAACGGAAAAAGTATTTAATTAGCCTTAATTATATTAAAGCAATCGTTATAATACTTTTTTTTTGTATACATTTTAATTCCTTTGTTTAACAGTTCTATCTGATTATTAGATAGACTTCTATCCGTATTAGACAGAACTGAATGACAACAGCGAACAAGAGGGAAAATGTGAGCACTGTGTGCTTCAGGCCATTTCTCAGCGTCGTCAAAATAAAAGTCCCGAACACATCGGCCAAACAGAAAACTTATCGGCCAATGCCGATATCTGAAAAATGGCAAATATCAGCCGATATATTGGCCGTGGCGATATATCGGTCGACCACTAACTGTTTGTGCTATGGACATGAATGATACCTCAAGTCATGCAGCTCGAACATTTTTACAACTGAATCTGACTTTATTTCAAGGCTCCAACAATGACCCAGAGCACCTTAGCAACAACAAAAAAATCTTAATATCCTTTATTACCTCGATGCACATGCTTGCGAGCATTCACACGCACTTGGCAAAAATGATGCACCACCACTCAGAAAACTTAAAAATCTAGTTAGCAACACTTAACGATGTGTCTAGAACAAAAAAAACAAAATGTAAGTGGTACTTGATTTTGTCCAAGTATTGAATTAGATCTTTCTCATTTGCTAACTGCTGCAATCTCAAGTAAGTTAAGGGATGCTTATGTTTACGAATAAATTATTTATAATAAACACTGCAATATTCCATAAAAGATAACTGATTTTGATTTCATGCTGACTCTGTCTGAATATACAACCAAGTGAACGTGTGAAATCTTCTTTTTTTCATTTTTCACACAGAACATGGTTTCAGATTGTGAGAAAAGTGACAGATCCCAGAACATAATACTGGTGTGAACTGTAAACAAGTGATGAGCCGTTACCATTCCTCTACAAATTTACACACAGTTTAGGTACATTGATGTGCCATTGTCTGACATATTAGCTGGAAACAAGTCAGACTTCAGAGATGTGTGTGTTTAGGTACACAGCCTGAAGCAACCTATGAGTGCAGACAACTCCCATACAAATCTTGCATTCACACACACATACAAGCACACAGTTTGACCCAACACAGAGAAATGGAAAAGCTCAAACTTAGAGTCAACAGCTGATTTTACTGCATTAAAAAGAGCACATATTAGCAAATAAGTCACTTCCAAACACTTTAAACAGTAAAAATGTAATTTCCCATATGCCAGAACCATCAAAAACTTAGATTCAAAAAGAGTTCTTGGAGAGAAAAAAGGTTCCACCTCTGTGATTAAAATGAGAATTTTAAAACTCCAGCTGAATCACGAACGCAGGTTCTAGCATCACTTTGCTGTCAGGGGAGGTCTGAATTATAGACCAACAGTGAGGAAAACTCCTTTCATGAGTGGGTAGAATGTGGAAGCTTAAACCATCCCCACCGAGAAATTAGGGAGACGTATCGGTGGCATCTGTGGTCTAAAAAAGATCCAAAAGTAGAGAAGGAAGTTGAAATGAGAAGTTAGGAACCAGAGGGGAGGGACACATCTGCATCCAGTATGGGCATCTGGTCTGTGGGATACACGAGCACCACATGTGGGTGATGGGAGTTTGAAGTGGAGCATGTTGGGTGTGCAGCTGCTTCACAGCAGAGGGAGCAGACCAGCGATAAGCACCCGCTGAACACCCGTACGCATGGCCAACCACAGACGAATTAAAGCTGTCTGGGTTTGTACACAACAGTGTTAAAGGAAACTTCCAGTCTTTGTGACATTTTAAGCTTTTGTAAAGCTCAGGAAAGGATAACTGCAAACTGTTCTGAAAAATAAAATTCTGTACTGTTAAAATTTTACTGTTTTGTGTAAATATATAAAAAATAAAACAAAACTAAAAATCAATTATTTTGAATGCTACAAGTGAATTTCGGCTATTACACCTCAGTTCACCCATTCTCCACCGGAAACGCTATGGTGCAGGAAAACATGACAAAATACTATAGAACTCATTGGGCCTTATTTACGAAACAAACGTACGACAGAAATGGGGACGGACGAGTCCGTTCAACAACGCAAAATTTGAATTAAACAATATGGACTTGAGATATGTATGGCTACGATCAAATCTCACGTCAGGTCTCAGCTTGTGTACACAAGTTTTGAGGTACCTGAACTTGTGCGCAGCATAGTAAATATGGTGGAGAATTGTAGAATGACAGCATTTTGTTCATTTTTATGAAGCTCATTAGTCGATCGCTAACCAGTAAGATTAGAATGTCTTTTTGATTTTTTTGGTTTTATACAGGGCTTCAGCTTTACATGCGCAAATAGCAGCGTAAACAAGACCATGAGGATTCAATCGTCGTATCATGCACCTGCAGCGCTTCTGTGAAAGGAGAAAAACAAATTAAGTCTATAAAAGGAATAAAATAAATATAGCACCCAAATATATAATAGGCTATAATATAATTAACAGATTAACAAAAGGGGGAAAAAAAAACCACCTGCACAATTCTATTAATCACTTTACAAGTAACTACAAAAGGATCCTAATGAACACATTACAAAAACATTCCACCACTAATGAGAAACTGGACTGCACATGTGGTCAATCACAGTAAATCCGCTGAAAGCAAGCAGGTGACCTCCACCTGGGTGGAAACACCAGATCTTACCACATCACCACTTTCCCACCATTTAATACTGAAAACTATTCAAATAAAAATAACACTTGATGAAGAAAGATGCACAACGGACAGTACAGCATCATCACAATGATGAATTTGAGCTAAAGATGAAAGCACAGATGGTGAAGAAGAGATATGGGTAGATGAATCAGATATCCAGGAGCCAGCACGCACACATGCACAAGAATCACCATATGCATTGATGTGCAAAACAAAGCATCTTGCAGGGATAGTTCACCCAAAAAATTAATTTCTGTCATTAATCACTCACCCTCAGAGCATTCCAAACCTCATGATTTATCTTCTGCAAAAAACAAAAGCCATCATTTTAAGAATGGAGTAAAGAAAACAGTTTTGGTTTATAGTGAAAAAAAAAACACTGACAGATTTCTCAAAATATCTCCTCCTGTGTTCACCCAAAGGAAAGTCATTAAGGTTTGGAAACATGACTAGGAGGGTTAGTTTTTTAGGCGAATTATGCCTTTAAACTACCATACAACACACGCACTGACAAAAGTGTCTTAAAGTCACCCTTTCGACTTGCTGAAAAACAAAATCAAGCTTGAGAAAAAATTCAGGGCTAGAAACCATGCAATTTTGAACAGTCGAGAGAAACATCAAAGTTCCTACTTGCTATTGAAAATTTTTAAACCAGAGTGTTTTTCTAGGGCAAGGGACAACTGCTGACCCTACATTAACACTTTGGAAATGGACGGTGCGTCGTTTTATTTGTAATTTTGGTCCTTTTGGCAGTTCATCACGCTGACACGGAATCATATTGGTTTGTGCAAATCAAGATGTACAAGGAAAACACAAATATTAAACCACTGTGCTACTTCTGAACCTATACAGTAAGCCGCATGCAACAAGTGTCTTTTATTGGTGCCAGGTTACAAAGAGGATGTTTGAACGGATGAAGAAATGAAGATAGACCTACTATTTTATCAGCTTAATGTAACGAAGTCTGTGGGTCTGTGCTAAGTCTAAACGAAAAAAACAAACAAACCTTGATGTTTGAGAAAGTGATGATCGATGCCTCTGAACTAGCCAATCGATTGTCAGTGTTTACAAAATGTTTCTAAAAGGTGAAAACAGAATTAACCCGACCATATTCATTTACTAACACACGCTCCATGAGGTACGGTTAATGCTCCTAAGTACCGTTTGGATCACTCACACACACACACACACACACACACACACACACACTACCGCACCATGGTCATTCACCCAGCACTGAGCTAGCAGGCTAATTGGCTTTAGGCTTTCTTTGAGCAACAAAGAGAGCATGGAATCTGACTTAAACCCTGTTTATAAAGTCTCAGCTTGGTCTGTGTGTTTGCTTAATGAAGGATCAACAAAAAACAAGCGCTCAGCTTCAAGCTTAACAACAAACTGAGTGCAAAATGTGCATGGGGTGTCCCAGAGATCAGGTGACATGATTAAGTCTGTCAGCGAGAATACGACCACAGTTTCACCAGCCAACTCCAGAAGATTTCTTTGAATGTGTGTTTCGATTTAATTTGTGAAGTGAGGAAAAGGAGGGGTGTGCATTAACACACACACACACGCCCCTCCATCTGGTACCGATTACACCACAAAGGAAGAGACCTCTGCAATGCCCCACCCTCACATGCGCACACAGGACCACATGTATGCACAGTGAGGCAAAACGGAGTGTCCTTTAGTACTAAATTGTTCCACAATAGCAGTTTAGATGGCTCTCAGGCATCTCATGTACTGACTGAAAGTAACTTATCAATAGGCATCATGTATATTGAACACCTGACAGACTGAAACATTTCTCCAAAGAAAGTGAAATATAATACAATTGTGAATGCAATTCTGTATTAACAATAGGTACATTTCATTACAAGTCAAAACTGTTGATCTTACCATAACACAACAACAGCTTTGGATCATGATGATCACACAAAACGGTCATTAAAAGACACAAAATGATGACTCTGTTAATACCTCCTACTAAAAGACATCAAATTGGGGTCAGGTGAACTCGAAACAACCTAATTACACAGTGCTTCCTTAAAGGGATAGTTCACTCAAAAATGAAAATGTCGTAATCATTTTCTCTCACTCATATAGTTTCAAACCTGTTTGACCTGTTCTTTTCTTCTACTTATGGAACACAAAAGATGATATTTTGAAGGGAATCTAACATCATTGAAGCTAATTCCATTATATTAACTAACAAAAACTTTTCTAATTTCTCAAAATATCTTTTATGTTTCACAGAAGTCAGTCATGCAGTTTTGGGACAAAATGAGGCTGAATAAATTTTCCTTTTTGCATGGACCATCACTTTACGACTTCAGATTAATTGTTGGGTTGCTTGAACAATGAGTCACTACTCTTCCATTGCTTTTCCTATGTAAACATGCGCTTGACGGACATCTTTGACCACTCTGCTTGCACCTTTTGCAGTGACTTGCACATAACACTGCGTTCTAAAAATGTGGCGCTCAAGGTAAAATTATATATTTTTTAAAAGTTTAACTTTTTCCTCATGCTGCTGCTCACATATCATGTTTTTTAATGTAAAAACAGGCCAGTCACACAATGTGTTTTTGTATTTTAAAAAACGTGAGACAGGGTAGTGGAATGGAAAAAAAACGCAAGGTCTAGAGATGTGATTTTAAAAGTCGAACTTTTTCCTTGATCACTGCATTGTTAGAACGCAGTGTCATACGCGAGGCACTGCAAAAGACGCAAGTCGTGAGCGCAGTCAAACACGTCTGCATGTTTACATAGAAATACAATGGAAAAGTGGCATAATGGACTGCAAACACATTCTGTGAATACCACCCCTAAATATGCAATCTTTACACACTTCAAACTTATGATATGGAATCACTGTTACGTAAACTACAAACAAAGCAGCAATATAAAACTGAAGATAACCATCTAGGAACGAGAAACAGTTACGAACAACACTCAAGCTGAACACGACACCGTGAAACGGCTTGCTTTCTTAAACGAGTGCGGAACAGACAGATGGAGGGAGGACAGGAGAGAGGAGGGGAGGGGCCGAGCTTCAATTTCAGAGGCTTTTTAATTATTCAATGACATGAGCACTGAAACCTAAGAGAAACAAACAGACTGGACGGTGACAATGAACTAACCATGCAGACACACACATATGTACAAAAACACCACAGAGGAGGAACACACACGGTATTGAGTCTCCATGCACTTGGGGCGATGTGTGCATGTCTGAAACAAAGGCTAGCCGTCCAAACACACATCTAAAGAACCACTTGCTACCCAGGAGAGCACAATGCAATCTTCCCAGAAATGCTCTTGGCTGTCTAAACAGGAAACAAGTCATATTTCAGAGCAGTCCATATGCTAACACTAATAAAAACAGTTTAAACTAAGATTTTTTTTTGAGCAGTTCGAAAGGATCCCCTTTTAATGACACAAACACCAAATACTCTGTATGCCAGAGCTCCTCCTTCTGCCCATTTCAGCTTTGACTGGCAGAGGCTGACCTCTCTCGGTCTCCATGACAATAACTCATTTACAGCCCGCAGTGATCAGCTCTGGCTCTCCCTAAAGGAAGTTGAGGGGAACAGAGGCCTGAGATGGGGGATGGTGTGTCCTTGAGGTCACATGGCCAGTCTCGTCTTTCACACACCGCTCAGAATTTAGCTGCTCGGAGCAAAAAGCGTGCAGAAAGTGAGAGTCAGCAGGACAGATTATCAGAATCAGGTTTTATTTGGTACATCAGATACTGAAATTTAAATAGAGTTCAACCGAGACAAAGGAGCAGAGATTAAATAAATCAAAATACATACACAATCCGATCAGGTGTGAAGATCACACAGACTACTATTGAAAAGTTTGGGGTCTGCAAGATTTTTGATGTTTTTTTTTTAAAAAGAAGTCTCACCAAGGATGCATTTATTTGATAAAAAATTCAGTAAAACTGTAAATATTGCATGTGTTGGCAAGGTTGAATTTTCCAGAAGCCATTACTCCAGTCTTCAGTGTCACATGATTTTTTTGCTAACAATGTAAAAGTCTTTACTGTCAACTCCACCTCCTAGTTTACTGTAAAGACAACTCTAACCTAGGCATTTAAAATATAATATTTACATTTAGTCATTTAGCAGACGCTTTTATCCAAAGCGACTTACAAATGAGGACAATAAAAGCAGTCAAAACTAACAAAAGAGCAACAATATATAAGTGCAAATGACAAGTCTCAGTTAGCCTAACGCAGTACACATAGC
Source organism: Sinocyclocheilus anophthalmus (assembly GCA_018155175.1). Taxonomy (NCBI): domain Eukaryota; kingdom Metazoa; phylum Chordata; class Actinopteri; order Cypriniformes; family Cyprinidae; genus Sinocyclocheilus; species Sinocyclocheilus anophthalmus. The sequence continues at coordinate 173,331 of JADLZN010009077.1, forward strand.
AAGGTGTAGAATATTAAAATTAAAAAAGATAAATCTAGATCAAGTATATACAATATAATAGTCATATAATGTCATATGATATTATACATATATGATAATCTACATAATTTTCCTTAGTTTTCAGGTGTTGCAAACTACAAACACAACTCAAGGAGTTCAGTAGTCTGTCATCCAGCCAATCATGAGAGAAAGAGGATTCTCCCTGCGTCCTTTCCCTCTGAGGTGCCCCCTATGCTGACCTAGTTTTCCACAATATACGATCATCCTCAAAAACTTTATTGTGTCGACTCAAAGTGGCCAAGACAGTATACGGGTTTGATGTTCACTAGTCACTACTGTTACACCAAAAGTTGGGGTCGGTATGATTTTTTTACGAATACATCGCTATGCTCACAAAGGGGTGTTTTTTTTTTTTTTTTCAAAATACTGTAATATGTAAACACAATAGATGAAGTATTATTAGACCTTAACATGACATGATTTACTTTTCTAGAAATTTGATATATTTTAAAATGTTATTTATTCCTGTTATGGCAAAGCTGAATCTTCAGCAGCCGTCACTCCAGTCTTCTGTGTCACATATCCTTCAGAAATCATTCTAATATAAAGATTTGCTGCTCAAGAAACATCTCATTATTATCAATGCTGAAAACAGTTTGTGCTGCTTCATATTTTTTGGGAAACCTTATACCCTTTTCATGATTTGTTTATTTGATGAATAGAAAATTCAAATGAACATCATTTGAAATATTAATTTAAAAAAAAAAAGATATATTCATTAATAAATAGAAAAATTGTTGCATTTTAAGTGTCTTTACTGTCACTTTTAATAAATTTATAATGCGTCCATGTTGAATAAAAGTATTGATTTCTTTCAAAGAAAAAAATCTTACTAACCCTTATTGAGGACAACGTGTACCTTTACTTTATGTCAGAAATCACAAATCTGATCAAACATGAGCAGTTGCGTAATCTAGATGATTCAGTACTTTGTCACTGGGGGTCCATAACTCAATTTCAATAAATAACCACATCAGCATATATGGTGAAAGGTCTCCGGTGGAGCCCTGCACGGGCCTCAAATATAGGCCCTAGCCCGAGATGCTAAGACCCTAGCCTGGCCCTTGTCCGACAGCTCTTCAGAATTCTTGGCCCGAGTCTGACCCGAGCCATTCTTTTTTTCCCTTCTCCCAAAACAGCTTACTACTGTTTCAGCTACAACAACATTTTAATACAGTAGCCTATGTGTGCTCTGCTCGTATATGGGCACAATAAAAGGAGAGAAGCTAAATGAGCCCGAGTCCAACCCGAGCCTGATCTGTAAAAAAAAATAAAAAATGGCCCGAGCCCGGCCCGAATAGACTCGACAGGCTTGCAGACCTCTCCGGGGGCACTATTTAAATGCAGAGGTATGGCACAATTTCCAAAAAAGCACCGTGCTTATTCTTCAAACGAATATACATCACTGGAACGTATAAAATGCGGTGATTGGTCAAAAGTGGGCGACGACTTCTTGTTTTATCAACCTACAAAGACTTGTGAATCCCGCAAAAAGTGTTTCTCATGATTGAAAAAAGACTGGTGACAAGCAGCAAGTTAGATTTACTGCACTACTGTGGTAGGATTTAATTACACTACACTGAATTGCCTTACAAGATCTATTCTCATGTAGGCATAATAAATGGAAAATTCATCAGAATGACAGCAAGCTAAATAAAAAGCTAAACTGAACATTAAGATCTTTATCAGAGAGTGACAACGTGGCTCCAATGAGCTCTGGGATAAATTCAGGCTTACTGACAGAGACATGAGCCAATTTCACAGATATCTGATCTGCTGCAAACAGATCAGGGCTCACATGTATCTCATTATCATAGCACTGATCCAGGAACAGTTTTTCGCAGTTAATGCCACTGCACTGGATAAGATGAACAGACTAGAGCCAGACCGATATATCGTTTAGCCGATATTATGGCCGATATGAGCCTGTCGCCTATAAATTGATATCGGCGAATATGCCACCGATATGAACTTTTTTTTTAAAGAACATACAACGCAGATTAAATGCTTCGGAATGGTGTAATTACGTCGTCAAATGTCCATCGAGACAAGACGTCCTTGTTGTTCTACTGACCGTCAGTGTAGTTAGAGATAAGCGGTGACTTCACTTCAACCAGAATCCTCTGCTTCAAATTATCCTCCTGCCACCCACCCGCACCTATATTCTTTGTTTTGCATGATGATATGATGAATGGATGGTTCATTTTAACAGCAGATTCAGTGACGTTAGAGACTAGAGCTGATCTGTGCTTCACGGCACACGTCTGCGGCGCATTACGCCCCAAGCCTGATAGCAAGCCACATCATGCGGGTGGCCGTTTACGCCGGCCGCAGCTGGCGGCCCAGCAACTCACATGAATGCTTATCAATTGGTCACATCGACACATGGCTCACAACTACAAATAGAATTCTATTGTATTTTGTAGCGCCGCTCGCGTCCGGTGTAGAATAGAACCCATTATGTTGTCTACACCGGACTCATTCAACTGATGCCATCGTTCGATTATGACGTGCTGCCAGAAATAATCAAATGTTTGTCAACGGTCGCTTGGAACGCGTGCTGTATCAGCGCAAGACACTGAATGTCCAGCATCGATTTGTCAACAGTCAGTCGGAGCAATTGCAATTTAGTATCTTTCTGCAGTCCAGATAATACGGCAGTGCAGGTGGTGGGTTTAAGTCTTTTGAATGTTGATGTACGCCCCTTATACTTGTCACTACTTGGAGACTCAAATGCTAAAGTAAATAAACTCATGCCTGGTCTTTACTCTCACAAAATACAATGAGCTTATCCTATTCCTTTTTTCTTACATTATAGGGCCCTAATTATTTCCGCGCGGCAAAACCAGGACGGATTGGCGAAGCCGTCATAAAACGGATTTACTGTATAACGCGGAATTTGTCTTATTTTTTATGAATAAATAAAAAACAGGTCAGTAAATATATATAGACTGTGTCGTGATATTAAACTACAAAAAAACGATGTAAAGGTCCTGCATGTGATACATGGATTACCCAGAAATACATAACACAGAGAGGTGAAAAAAATAGTTTATTACTATTATGCATTCATTTTAGATGTTTACATTTGAAAAAGCTGTGCTTCCTGCATAAACCTGACCCTGTTGGTTTGGCAAAAAAAATATCCATATACACATCCCTACCCGGTACCTTGTTTAATTTCTTAATTCGTTATATATATTTTGTTCTATTTGTGTTTTTTTAAGTTATTTATAATAAGTGAAGTTTACTGTTAAGTGCACTGATGTCAGACTCACTTTGAATAATAAAGTTTATTGTTAAATTGTTAAATACCCTACCTCCATTACATAGGCCTATGTTTGTCACATCATTATAAGGTGTTTGATCACCACATTTGAGTTATTGCAAAAAATGTGTTTATGTATATATTCTGTTTATGTAGGCTATATACTGTATTCTATATACAGTACCAGTCAAAAGTTTGGACACACGAATGGGAAGTGTGTCCAAACTTTTTTTATACTGTACTATAATATAGCCTACACAAAGAATATCGGCCGATATATCGGTAGCGGTCTTTTTCTCTCTCCCTAATATCGGTATCAGCCCCCCAAAAAATCCATATCGGTCGGGCTCTAGAACAGACTAACAATAAATCCTAGACCTGCAGTCTAAGACACTGAAAGTGATACAGACTGAGATCATTTTACACTAAAGCAGAGTCAGTGCAGCTACCATGCTTGAGGGAATACATATAATACACATTACATAAGGTGACGTGTACACAAAGACAAACAACATACTCAAATCACCAATACAGCAAAAAATACAAGGCACAAAGTGTCGAGCGGTGGTAAGTAACCTTTGCCCTTGTTAAAGGAAAGCAGTGAAAAGACTAAAGGAAATGACTCCCTGGTCATTTATCAAGGCAAAACAAACTCAGAAGGAACTATATTCTCTCTTACCAGTAACTTTACTCCACAAACAAGGAACTGTACCGCTTATAGCTAGAAAACAACACCACTGTATTGCCAGCATTCAGAAAGTTCAGTTTATAACTGCAAAAACATCCTCTGCATCAAGGTTCTCCTTGGTTCTCATCAAGGATACCCATGGTGAAGTTCACAAATCTAAATTCACTCAAAATGTGTTTAAACCACACACAAACCCCAGATCACTTTAGTTATTGATCTCAACATTTTTTAATAAAAATTTAACTGTAAACAAAAACAGAATAACTTCATTTTAAACAAAGACAAATATACAATACAGATGAATGTTTATTTAAAATTTAAGTATTTTTTTAGATCATTCATAAAAATTACTAATAATTATTTTGGCTTTGCAATGTAAGCCTCATAAAGTATGTAAATAGATTACAATGTGCTGTGCAAGTTTTCACAGGCCAGGCCAAAAATGCAGCAATCAATTTTGTACAGTCTCTCTATCCACTAAATACTACAAATGAAGTAGTCAGAACAATTTATAAGGCAGCTTGAAGTTTCCCATTTCAGCAGTATGCATGAATGTGATAGCAGAAACAATGGAGTGACAGTAAATGTTTATTACTCGCATTAACGCATTTTAATCCATTGATTGTTCTAATAAATAATTCAAATGTAGCAGCACCGGTTGGGGTTGGGGGGGGGGGGGGGGGGGGGTAGCCCATTGTTGGGCGGACCAGATGCTCGGTCGCCTATTGCAATGCTCTGATCGTTTAAATACATCAGGAAAGAACAATGACACGTCTGTAACGAGCCCACAAAAGCCAATGCAAATTATGTCCATTAAGTATATGGAGTGCACTGCTTTCTCATTAGTAATGAACTCGCCATTGCTCGCACAACATGAAACTCAAAGGCTAATGTTGTCAATAACTGGACATGACATATAGAGTGCTATAATACTAGGTTATTCTCGGATATGTCGAGTAAGCACGCACAGTTGTGAAGTTATTGACTAAAACAAGACACAAAAAAAAATAATTAAATATTTTTGTTACGTGACAGATACGTTTAAACAATCAAATAACAATATAAATGACACTTCTTTGCTCTGCTAAACGATACATGTGCTTCTGTAACAGATATTTAATTCGCTTTTAGAAAAGCAGAACAACCCCATGACAGTTTATCTGATAGACTCAAACAATACAATAAAAAAGGCATAAAAAAAAGATGAGCACTTATACTAAACCAACTTAAATTATTTTTAGGCTTAAAGTCAACATGATAGCCAGAAGATAGCCTACATACAAAATATAACAAAAGATACAAGACTGTGAAAAACAAGCCAGAATCATTATTAAAACAAATTGTATTTTATAAAACACAAGCACTGTTGTTTATTTTTCTAGTGAATATGAGGTACTCACGGCGGTGCTGGTGTGTTTTTTCCAAGGCACGAACAAAGAGCTGCTCCGTTAGCACGGGTTTAGCTACAACTGCTGTTTGACTGAATAAATGGTCAAAGAAATAAAACAAACCAGAATATAACAGCTATGAGGAGCCTTTAAGGACACGCGAGGCTAACTTGCTAACAAAGGCAGGTGTTGAGTTATCCTCAAAATTCAAACAAAAATAATCTATTTGCCATTAAATGTGACATGATCTCAGTCAGTCTCGGAAGAAACACAGAGGGTCGAAACAAACAATAATGCCTGTAAAATGGTGTTGTCCGCCGGCTGCTTCTAGAGAGACTGTAAACAGACGGTGGTGTTTTGTGTTGTAGTGGCTAGAGACTAGATGAGCGGAGAAAAAACCTGTCGCGTCACTGATCGGTAAAGAGCATTCTGGGTAATGTAGTTCTCATCTCAGAGCGAGTCAGAAGTCGCAAATGTTATTGGGTTAGGTCACACCAGTCTATGGGTCACATTCACACATGTATCTTTGTAGCAAATCTCATATTTGAGCTGCAGGCACGCCCACAGAAAACAATAACTGCTTTGATTGCCATATTCAAAAGATGTCTGTACAACAGTTAAAAGGAGTAAGGCCCTTATTAGATATTATTCATGAAACGCAAGCAGTAGGCCTAGGCTATTCATCTCTCTGTAAATAGCCTACATAAAAATAAGATATATATAGGGAGAGAGGGAGAGAGAGAGAGAGGACTATTTTTTTTTAGTTATAATGGATTTTCAGGAAAACAATAGTTGCAATTGTGTCATTGTGTGTCATGAATGAGGACTATTGTATTTTTATTAGGCTACCTAATTTTTTATTTATTATGTATTTGAATGCTGCATTGACTATTATTATTATTATTATTGTCATATTTATTTCTTCATTCATTTTTATTTGTATGATTGTTGTAGTAGCCTATCTGAAATCTGAATCGAGTACTGCTTACCTTTGATTAACTTTATTTAACATGAATTAATAATAAGTTTATATATTTATTTAACATTAAAGGCATTTGTGTGTTTCCTGTTTTCTGACACAGCATTGCCTTATTTTGGCATGTACTATTGGAAAGGCAAATTAAACATGACTCTGCAATCAAAACTGTAACCCCTGTATAACGAGAACAAGTTTAGGCTATTTTTTTATGAGTAATACTTAAGAATGTTATGGTATTGTTCTTTTATGGGATATGAATGCATGATGATGCCTCATCATTAACCATCCTGATTAAGATTAATGTCAGGCCCAGTCAAGTTTCTTGTCTTTGGAAGAGTAAAAAAACAGAAAAGAGGCCATGTAGACAAAATAAACATTATATAGAAGATAACATCTCAAACCTGCCCCAGATGATGGAGGTATCCAGAGACATCAGTAGATCTGATTCATTTGAGTGCAATGATGCTACACAGCCACAGTCCGTTTCATATAGACAGTGCTGCTAAAGGAAATTACATAACTTATTATGTGATTACACTGAGAAAAAAATAGATGCTCAGATTCTTCCTTATTATTCTGAGTGTACTAAAATGTATCTCTCTTTCAAAAAAATATTTAGTTCTTGTGCATGTTTCTAGGAGATTAATGTCACATCACCTGCTTACATAAACATAAAGGCAATCAGATCATCTCTCTTCCACCCACTCTTTTATCAAATGGGACTTTCCTTGCACTTAAAAGAAAAAAACATTATGACTAGTCCTGGTCTAAATAACATGTTCAGTAGAGAGATGATTTAACCGTGCCATGTAACTCAACACAGTGTTTGGGAAAGGGTTCCCAGTAGAGGTTGATTTGTTCAGACATGATCTGGTAATATCCGCCAGCTCTAGCCCAAGCCTGCTCATAGCTCATAGCAATGTTGTGAAAACAGTGTAGCCTGTTGGCACAAGTCATGTGTTGAAATACTTATAATTGTATCACGCACCAAAAACAATGTAAGCCAGGTGGATCAACAAAATAACGAGCACACATTTCACATCCATTTGTAGAAACTTTTGGAGATCAGCGTGGTTAGTGGTTAGTCAGTGCACACAGACATGTGCATGCACACATATCATGAGCTGTGGTATAGATTAATATCTGCTTAAGTTGTTGTCTGTGTTTATGTTGTCGTGGCAACGACACTGACACCTCATACTAGGGGTGTAACTCATTCGTTTTCTCGATTTAAACTGAATGTACGAAGGAAACTGATAAAATAACCACAGCATACCAACTCTAAGAGAATCAGTGGCGGCTCGTCGGGGGAGCAACAGCTTCCCCAAAATTTTGAGGTGAAAATGAGGACGATTTAATGTTAATAAAATTCACAATTCATTTCAGTTCAAGTCCCAGAATGTGTATTTTTTGTTTGTAATTTCACAGTTGTAATACCACAACATGAAAGTGCCGCTTTTCTATCATGAATGTGCCGAATCTGCTGATGTAATTACAACCGCTAAGGGGAAGAAGAAGGGGAAGGGTAGGGGTAGGGGGAGGCCGGAGGAGAGCTGAGCTCTCGTGCCTCCGTTGGTATAAAAAATTAGCCAATCACCATCGAGTTTTCACTTTTAGCGCTGAGGGGTGTTTGAGAAAAGAAACCTCGCAGGGAGGCTATCCTCCCTTCTTATATCAACCAATCACAGAGAGACGTAACTTACGTGATGTTAGTGAACGCTCCCGCTGCACTGATAATGTACCCCAAGTACTTATGGATGAGGTAGCCTATGAGATTGGTCGCCAACGAGATTTGCCAAGCTGTCAGTCAAACAGTATATATACCAAAATTAAAATAAAGGGAGAACAAGCCGTAGCTGGATATGGCTACATCAGTCCGTGCTTAATTAAGTGGCACAGCACAGGCAGCTGACTTTTAATTAAGTATAGATTTTTGTTTCAAGTGTTAGGCCAGGTAAGTGAAATTATATTAGCTTGCTGTGTGTGTCGTTTTCTTTACGTTTTCTGACTATAAGCAATCAAAAAGCCATTTTAAAGTGGTTAAATTAATAATAATAATCGTCAGGGATCCCCTGACCAATACAATTAGTGTGCCTCCTCTATTTTAAACCCCACGAGCCGCCACTGAAATAATAGCGCAAGGTTATTCGTCATCCATAATCAGATGCGTTCGTCATTAAAGGGGTCTTATGATGTTGCTAAAAAGAACATTTATTTGGTGTGTTTGGTGTATGAATGTGTTTATGCGGTTTAAGGTTAAAAAAAAAAAAAAAAACATTATTTTCCACTACTGTTAACCTTATTATTTTTTTCTCCTCTATGCCCCGCCTTTCTTAAACACGTAGATTTTTACAAAGCTCATCGTTTTGAAAAAGCCAGGTGTGCTCTGATTGGCCAACTGTCCAGTGCATTGTGATTGGCCGAATAACCTCAAGCATGTGACGAAAATGTTACGCCAATCACATACTGTTGATGCCCTGTCAGGCCGGAGCAACGATTCAAAAACATGAAAACCCATTACAAACGAGGCATTTTGTTGCATCCAGTGGGTACATAATTATTGATTATAATGACTTATTCTGTCTTTTTACACGTTGTGTTGCATTGTGCCGTGTAAACATAAAACCCTGTCCTGCATTTGTGATCAGAGAAATGACAACAAGCGCTACTCTACACTGCTCAAAACTCGCGTTTGAATCATCAGTGGCAAATCCTTTAAATGAAAATGTACTTAAAGACTGAGAGTCAGAACTGCCGGCATTTTAGTCTACTCTTCCAGGATCAGGAAAAGGTCCTCCATAAAGACCAGCGCGGCGACCCGTGCCCGGCGGGCTTGCGTCAACCACATGTGACGACTCCGGTCTGGACTCCGCTTCATCCACGGGTGAAAGCCGATCCGGCGATCCACAGAGCGAAGTTGATGTATTTCCTCAGCAACCAGCATGGATCAGTTCCAGGCATGACGAAGCAGATATCTTCATCTTTTGGAAGGCCAAACAAAGTACTTTCGCTTTCACAACGAAACACACAGAACCTTCACGACATGGCGGCAGCAACAATACTACAGCGTGTTAGAATGAGCCGTTTTAGGAGGGTTGTGGTTGACTCTTAACTTTTATAAAGTAAATCTCTTTGGATTTGAGACTTTAGTCTTTGCAACTTTACAGATCTTCTTTATGCACAAAGAGCTTGTAACACTTAAAAGAGAAAGGAAAAATTGAAATCGCATCATATGACCCCTTTAAAACAAACAGACATAACACAGCCGATAGAAAGGAAAAGTTGTGCTGTTGCATTTTTTTTAATGAAAATAAGATAAAGAAGCTCACATCATGCAAAGGTGTGACATGTTACCCTACATTGACAGTATGCTACAAAATAGTTAACACGAAATAATACTTTTAAAGCCTTTAAAAAAATGTCTTGGCTTATGTACCCTAGTGAAAAATAAATATACTAAAATGTATTTGAAATACATTTATTTCATTCTAGTATACTACAAAAAATTGAACTTTAAAACCCTGCAATTGAACTTTTGGGCCCCATTCACATGGGGCGTCAGCGTTAACGCTTGACGAAGGGCGTTTCTGAAGCTTGGTGCTGACGCGACCGTCATAGTGACAACAGCCAATCATTAGTCTTTTGGTGTTGCATGAACGCGATTGGCTAGCGTCTGCGCTAGGGTATTTGCATAAGGTCATCTGATTGGCTGACGCCTGCGTTGGCGCTTGAAAAGTTGAAAAGTTTTCAACTTCTGCCACGAGCAACGGACCCAACGTGACGCGACTATGGGGGTAGAATTGTTGCTTAATTCCAAATAAATAGATTATGATCCACAAATAAATAGAATGAGATCCACAAATAAATCTTAAAGTTTCACAAACATGAATTAAATTCACAAATAAATAAAATGAGATTTGCAAATAAAAAACATTCACAAATATATATTTATGTCACAACCACAACTTTGCCTGGCATTTATTTGTGAATCAAGTCCTGTGCATTTGTAGATAGCTGCACGCATTTGTAAATCGCGTCCTGTGCATTTGTAGATAGCTGCACCCATTTGTAAATCGCGTCCTGTGCATTTGCGAATTGTGAAACATTTCTTGCGTCAAGACGTGCTGACAATCCACAAATACGTGGACTCCACCCACCGTCTACTCAAGCCAATCAGATAACAGCCACATTCGCTGACCAATCGTAACACGATCTCGCTATAGCCAATCACGTTTTGCTTTACAAACAGGGCGGTCTCGTCCTGAGATAACTTCATTCATCTAATGGCTCAAATAGGTAATATAAGGGCCATACAATGGGTACAGTAAAAGATGTTTAAAACTGGATTTCGTTAGACCATTAGACTGTGTATCATGCCAAGCCACAGTATTTTATGTTACGTGCCTTTGAAAATGCCAGAGAAACAGTGTTATGAAGTGTAGTAGGTTAGACTAGTGCGTCTGCGCATTTACAGTGCTTTCTTTCACTGTATGATTCAGTTTATCACAAAATTCAAGATATGGGAGCAAAAAATATATAAATTTATATAATTTTATAGTTTATATAAATATCATTTATATATCATTGTCGTTTATTTTCTCCAAAAATCAACATGATTTCAAATGTCATGTTAAAATTATGTGATATTAATATACAGTTCAATAAACAAAAACATGACTGTGTTTCGTTTCTGAATGAATCAACCTTTAAATGATTCGTTCAATCGCAATGACTCTAACAGTGACTTGCTCCCATCTACTGGTGGTTTAAATTTCACATTAATATTTTTTAAATAATGTCAATTTTTTTTGTTTTGTTTGTGTGTTTTTTTTGTTTCATATCAAAACATTATCAGTGCATATTTGTAACTGCAGTTTACAGCATCCCATGTCCCGCTGAGCTGCATTAACAGTTGACATCTAATGTCACTCGGCAACTTTGTCCTCTGAATTGAAAGATTTAATTTCGTGATATGTAGATACCATTTGTTTGGTAACAGCCAATGGTCTCATTATCTAATTGACAAATTATATGCAATCCTTGACTGCAAAAGTGGGCACCCTTTAAGAAAAAATGGCTTCATAATTTAACAATGCGTTTTTAAAATGTAATATATATATTATATATATATATAATAATCATATATGATATAATATTTAGCTTAAGTGGTAGATTAATTTCTATTAACTGCTGGCCCCACCACAGAATATCAAAAACTTCATACATCGTTAGATCCACAGAGCAGCTCATATACATCGACTTGACTGAAAAACTGGGAAATGCTGTTGGCTGTTGTGTGACGGCAATTTAACCTATTATGCAAACAAATGTTTATTATGAGGTTGATTTCAGTTATTTATTAGTCAGTTACTTTTTTTGCTTTTTTTTCCATATTGAATAACATGATGCTTCCATAACGCGTTTGAATCCAGTATAGCGTTGTTCCAATATAGCAGTGATTTAAAGCTTTCTCTGGCATTTTCAAAGACACGTAAAATATAATACTATAGCTTGGCTTGATACACAGTCTAATGGTCTAACGAAATCCAGTTTTAAACATCTTTTACTGTACCCATTGTATGGCCCTTATATGACCTATTTGAGTCAATGCAGATGCATGAAGTTATCTCAGGACGAGACCGCCCTGATTGTAAAGCAAAACGTGATTGGCTATAGCGGGATTGTGCTACGATTGGTCAGCGAATGTGGCTTTTATCTGATTGGCTTGAGTAGACGGTGGGTGGAGTCCACGTATTTGTGGATTGTCAGCACGTCTTGACGGAAGAAATGTTTCACAATTCGCAAATGCACAGGACGCGATTTACAAATGGGTGCAGCTATCTACAAATGCACAGGACGCGATTTACAAATGTGTGCAGCTATCTACAAATGCACAGGACGCTATTCACAAATAAATGCCAGGCAAAGTTGTGGTTGTGACATAAATATATATTTGTGAATTTTTTTTTTATTTGCAAATCTCATTTTATTTGTGAATTTATTTCTTGTTTGTGAAACTTTAAGATTTATTTGTGGATATCATTCTATTTATTTGTGGATCATAATCTATTTATTTGGAATTAAGCAACAATTCTACCCCCATATCGACGACCCACAATTCATTTCGCCAATGCTTGACGTCACTCCATTAGTGATGGGAAGTTTGGATCATTTTACCGACTCGGACCTTTGAGTCTCTTGCAGCAAAATGAACGAATCTTTTTTCGAGTCATTTCTTTCATTTTAGCAAAATATAATTAAAATGTCACGTCTTATTTCCCTAACACGTCTACTACTTACACAAACGTTGATCACACTACAAAAAATACAAAACTGCAATAAGAAACAGAAAATATTAATTCATTGTTTACCTGGGTCTTCAGCCTATGATTAGCTCACCTCACCTCTTATCTGACAAGTCTTCGGGTTTGGGTTTATGGGTCTGTCACGTGATGAACGACTCAAACCCGAAGACTCGAAACAGGTGAACTACTTGACTAATTCCAGTACAAGACCTATAGGATATTGCGCATGCGCGACTGAACGAATCACTCCCCGAGACGACTCGTTCTTCCCGAGTCACATTCAAGATTTGTTCAAAATGAACGAATCGTTAAAGAACGACCCAACACTACACTCATTCAAAGTAAACGAATGCGTTGACGCTGACTCCCACCGTGTGAATGGGGCATACGCCAGGACTAGGCCTTAGTTAAATTAAGATATTTAAGCAGCTTTTATAAAAATGCCTTAGAAAAAAAAGTTTCAGGTGTGCATCTTGAGACAGAACAGTGGCAATGACATATTTTAAAGGGGTCATATGATGCTTTTTTAAAGATCATTATTTAGTGTATTTAGTGTAACATAATATGTTGACATGCTTTATTGTTCAAAAAAAAAACACATTATTTTTCAAATACTTTACATTATTGTAGGTCCTCTATGCCCAGCCTCTCTCAAACACTTCGTTTTTCTCACAAAGTCCCTCCTTCCGACAAGCGCATTCTTCTCTGATTGGCCAGCAGACACAGTGCATTTTGATTGGCCGAACACCACAAGCACTCGTCGGAAATGTAACGCCCCTTACCATAATTGCGAGCTTCATCTTTCAAAATAAATGTAAATGTAAATGTAAATCTTCAAACCATGACGAGCGCACTGCTCCCAACGCGGTCGACATCAAAGTCAAAAGGAAGTACCTTCTTTACCAAGCGAACCATCCCCTGAAGCAGCTCGTCACATCGACAAGGATCACCGGATCGATGAATCAAGCTCTTACTGTAGCGTCCTGGTTAATAAACGGCCAACTCTTTCACTGATGATTCACAGTTTGTTTATTGTTCACATTCCGTAGAGCCGTCACACAACAACGTACCATGAACCACCGTAAGAGCTAGAAAAATAAATAAATAAATATTGAAAGTTGAAGCACAAGAAAAACAAATCAAACAAACAAACCAACAAAATAAGCATTAATCTAATAGCAAAATCACATACATAAAACAAAGATAATTGTTACCTTGTTCTCCCTTAAACCAGGAGCTAAACTTATGAACCATAAAGTCCATGAATCGACTGTGTACCCGTGCCTTGTTTAGCGTTCCTTGCTTAACATGCTTTCTCAGTGTCTAACCCAATAAGGTATGCACGTCATATATATGTCAAAATTAAAGTCCTTAACCATAACCTATTACATTTAACGAATCAAATCAATACCAACAACACGACAATATGAAAATATGCACAACACACAAACATACACGACCCCATCAGGTTCGTAAAGACAGTAAATAATGTCATTAGTTTTACCATCAGTTCAAACCCGAAAGTGGAACAGAGTCGCGTGACAGACACAGTGATGAATATGTGTTTGCAGTACACAAGCCAAGGTTAAGACCGCTGACTCCACTATGATGTGACCCCCCCCCCCCCTCTCTCCTCTCTCCTCACTTCTCTCTCCGTCCCGCGCTCTCTCTCTCTCTCTCCTCTTTCTCTCTCTCTCTCTCTTCTCTCTCCTCTCTCTCTCTCTCTCGCGCTCGCACATGCACACACGATGCGCAAAACTCTGCATTTGAACATTCAATAGCAAATACTTAAACCTAATAACAAAACAGTAGCTGATTCAGAATCGACAGATTGTCATAGCAAAGTCAGAATTACCTCCTCTCATAGGTTCACGAAACGGTCGTCCATTAAAATGCATTGCTGTTCTGTTGTAATTAATCTTAAAGATTCCTAAATGCGTCTACTTTCGGATGGCCAAATAAAGTGCTTTTGCTTTTGCCTAGAAACACACAGTGTCTCCCTGACATGCTGCTTCATCACTAACTGCGGTTACTGAAACCATGTCTTTTTTCTTTGCGTGCACATTTGGGCGGCATTATGCTATATTTCCACATAGTGAGGTATATAGTGGTTCGTGTTAGAACCAGTCGTTTTAGGTGGCGTGGCAGAGTCCTTGGTTTTGAGACTTTCGTCTTTGCAACTTCAGGGATCTTATCTATGCACTCAGTTTGTAACACTCCAAAGAGAAAGAAAACTTGAAATCGCATCATATGACCCCTTCAGATATGTCAGAGCAAGATATTTCATGTTGAGACAGCTCAACATGCATTTTAGGTCTGGGACTATAGCCTTAAACCTTGTCTGTGAAACCAGGTATACTAAACTGGTATACTAGGTATACTAAACTGGTATACTTAAAGTCTGCTAAATTGGAACATCTAATATTGTACTTAAAAAGGGTTAGTTCACCCTAAAATGAAAATTAGCCCATATATTACTCACCCTCAAGTCATCCTAGGTGTATATGACTTTCTTCTTTCAGACGAATCCAGTTGGAGTTATATTAAAAATTGTCTTTGATCTTTCAAGCTGTTTAATGCCACTCAGCGGATGTTGCATGCATCAGTCCAAAAGAAGTTAAATAAAAAGCGCCCATCTATAAAAACCGTCTCACACGGCTCCGGGGGGTGAACAAAAGCCTCCTGTAGTGAATCGATGCGTTTTTGTAAAATTATCCATATTCAAAACGTAATAATCACTTTAATGTAGCTTGCGCCAACAGTTGTACACGGAAGCAGTCGTTTTTTCCATTCCACTGCCTTGCGTCTAGCGTTTTTAAATGCAAAAGGCGTTCCATGTGAACGGCCCCTTTAAATGCTTTGTCTACAGCACCGTACTAATCATTTATTTGACGGCATATGCTTTGTGCTGTTTTACAGGCCTATTCAATGTCTATAAATGTAGAAAAGAAAGCCCCTGCTTCCTCATATGATAGTCGCCACTATACATTTTAAATGACTCCAAAGGCCGTTGTTTTATCTGAAAGGTAATTTGAGTGCCTATTTTAAGTGTTGCCCTGATAAGATTCAAAACATAAGAGCTGTGTTGTGAAGTGAGCTGAGGAGAAACATGACAGTGTGACAGCAGCATGTGATAAAATCACAACACTGGGGCTTAACCAAATATTACATATAGCCTACCAACTTCACCCAGTTTGGGGGCTGGTGTTCAGATTGTTGTCCCAGCTGTTATAGTGACTGTAGCTATGTATGAAACTATATTTTCATAATGTTTAGAACATGGAGAAACAAACCTGAACAATCATGTGCACAGGAGTCAAGATACTTTTTAATGTTCAAGATCACCTGCATTGATCTGCATTTCAAAATGGCAGCATAAAAGTATACTCTAAAAAATGCTGGGTTAAATATAACCCAGCGCTGGGTAAAATAGGGACAAAACCAGCAATTGGGCTGTTTTGACCCAGCGTTTGAATTTCAAAACACGCCCAGGAAAAAAAAAAAAACCCAACCGCTCGGTCAAAACAACCCATTTTGCATTTTTAACCCAGCATTTTTTAGAGTATAGGCCTACTTAAAATCAACATAAAGTGCAAATAAATATCTAGCTCTCTCTCAGATATATTTAACAGAATAATGATGAGCTGCAGTAGATTCTCTCTCAGAAGTAATTTCTTCCTCGAGTTTTTTTTTCTTTCTAAATCCAAACCTGCCCTAACACAGCAGTGAGACACTGGAAAAAAATCTATTTATAGACATTGATTTCACTGGGTGAATTGCTGGTGATGTCATCTAGTCACTTAGACACTGTATCTGTATGCGGTTTTTCTTCTTGATATAACACCCCTGTATTTCTATGAAAAGTTGCATCAATTCTCATTAAAATGATAAAGTGATTTTGGTGTGAAGGAAGTGGTGTTTATTAAAGCAGAATATTGGATAACCCAATGATTACTGCGGTTTTGTGAACTTTTCATAAAACTTAAAAACCAGAGAAGAACACTTTTCTTAGAAATAAAATTTATCAGCTGACTTCCAGTAATGGATTGCCTATATTTTTCGAGCAACTATGAATCCTCATCATGTAACCTGGGTGTGGTGTTTGATTTCCTGTAATAAATGATGCCTGATACAGGAGGATGGGCATTTTTCCAGTCATTCCTAGAACTGAAGAATACGGAGTAAAGTTTTAGCTTATTCTTAGAAGTGTCTTCGGTTTCTAACAGTGGAATGAGACAATTCAATAGAAATGAGCAATTTGACAACATCATTTACTTAACTTAATTTACTTAACATAATTTACATTAAATTAACAATCCTCATTTGTTATCAAAACAGGTAACACTATCTTCAGAACCTGTTGCATAAGAGATGGAAGTTGACACTGACAAACATTGTGATGTTCAACACTTCGGACAACTACGCTAAGATTACATCAACAGCATGGATAGTAAACTGACGTGATGTATCTGACTGCCTGACCTTTCTTTCAAAGCCAGTGATATTCACATCAGTAGATATCAGATAAGATTAATAACAGAAGTCTCTCAGATTCAATACGCTTCTTTGTTTATTGGTGTGCCAGCATGCTGGCTGTAGCTGACTTTGTTACAGGTAATACTTATTTTTAAATGATATGGTCTCTGACTAGCATTCATGGACTGATGCATAGATGAATCATTTCGTCTAGTTCATCAAAACAGGATCTGTAATATTCTGGGAATAACCTATTAAAGGGATAGTTCACCCAAAAATGAAAATACTGTTAAATACTCACCCTCATGTTGTTCCAAACCCGTAAGACCTTCGTTCATCTTCGAAACACAAATTAAGATATTTTTGATGGAATCCGAGAGCTTTCAGACCCTGCATAGACAGCAACACAACTACCACATTGAAGACCCAGAAACGTAGTAAGGACATCATTAAAATAGTCCATGTGACATCCGTGGTTCAACCTTAATTTTATGAAGCTACGAGAATACTTTTTCTGCGCAAAAAAGAAAAAAGAAAACAACTGATGTCGGTTGAACCACTGATGTCACATGGACTGTTTTACCAATGTCCTTACTGCGATTCAGATAGGATTCTGATTCTGGATTTCATCAAAAATATCTTAATTTGTGAAGTTGAACGAAGGTCTTACGGGTTTGGAACAACATGAGGATGAGCAATTAATGACATAATTGTCATTTTTGGGGGATTTCAATTTTTTATTTTTAACTTTTAAATTTATGAGTGATCTTGAGAAGCTTTTGAAGCCAGTAGAGATTTGAAATTCAGATATTGAAATGTGATAATGGGCTGATAATGAATAAGGATGGTGAAGAAATGTACAAGAGCTGAAAGAGCAGGTGGTGGATTTTGATAAACATTGTTAAATAAATATAAAAACAGTCAATATACAAATATGAAGATCTTATTAAAAAAGGTTTATCGTTGAAAAAGATGTCATTAATTCCATAAAGATTATTTTACACCAAGAGCATGTCAATGTGCACATATATGAGGGCTTTATATGCAACGATTCAAGAGGTAGCAAATAATGGTCTTGTGTGTATAAAGGTGACACGATGACGTTTCAAAATGGCACAGTACTTAACAAACCTTTGCCAAACATTTGTCTCTAAGCCTCAACCAGAGCCAGACACAAAAAAATCTAGAACCAACAAAGCTCTAGTCCTAAAATCAACTGTCAGCCTATGTTCTATCAAAACATACCATGAAATTCCAGTGTGGGCGTCATTATTACTACAATGAAAAGCCTGTTTCATAAATCTTAAATATTTACAGACCTTTCAAACAACAGCATTTTCCTGTTTAATTTTTCATTTACATGAAAAAACTAGCGTTCAGTTTGTGAACTTTTCAAACTGTTCAAAGTACAGATATCAGATATAATGTCAACCAAATTTAAATGTAGTTTTAAACAAACTAACAATTTCTTAGTAACATGCAAATTCTTTTGACTGAGTTAAGCAGGGCCTAGATTTGTTCAGTCTGACTGTGTTGTTGAGACTTCAGAGAATTTAAACCAGAACCTGGAGCTGGTCAGTGAAGGTAAAAGTAGAAGTCAAGTATCCTAATTTTGAACTTCAAGATTCAAAGAGAAGAAAATATGAAAGTATGATAAATTTGTTGAAATTTAAGAAGGACAGTGAAACACACATAAGATTTAAAACCCAAACCAATAAGCAATTAGTATCTATTCTGCTCATCAAATATTGCATGCTAAAATATTCATCAAACTATTTTCACTAGTCCAAGTAACTCATAGCATATGGCTTGCATTGTAATGCAGTTTGTGCTGCTGTCTTTCAAATACAATATATATTAAAACAGGACTAAACTTGTTTTTTCAGTTCAACTTGCAGGTTTAACTTTGGCCTGCTATGTGCTCAAATGTAAACATTGCAGTCCTTCCTTCATTTTCTTTATGGCACTTGATGGATTAACACCCAGACTGCTCATCTAAAAACGTTTATCATAAAAAAAGAACAAGCAGCAGTTTGGAAAACAAAACTCTCCTCTGCAAGGGTGAACTGTGCCCAGTGAAGAATCCTTGCTAAGCAGTGCTCTTTCTGTTCAGGATGAGGGAGTACAAGGGTGGGCAACATTGTAGGTTTCCCTAAAGCAATTTAGGTGTCTGGTTGTACACAGTCTAAGGTTTACTGGCACAGACAAGGCATATGGAACATGCACTAAAAAACCTAGTCAGTGAATTTGAATTCAGGATGCATTACATAAACCACAGGGAAAAAGAGGGTATGGAAAGTTCCAACAGTTGGCTTCAACACGTGCTTTCTTCTTCTTTGATGGATTTTTTAAATAATTGATGCCCATGTGAAACTCATGATGGGTGTTATGTGTCACATTGTCAGTAAACTGTTTGTTGAATAGGTCTCTTAGCTGGTGGAGGGATGCCCTGAGTTTCACGCTGATGGTCCTTGGGAGGCCAGTTTTGGGTGAATGGCATATTAAATGAGAGAGAGGCTCAGATTGGCAAATCCATGTGTCAATCATCTTTTGGCCTCGCCGAACACCACTATACCCAATCTGAAGCACCTTTCCTTGGCAGAGCCTCTCACATTCTCAGCTTGAGAATGACCGTTGCCAGCATAAGGAAGAATGTGTTCCAGCCCAGAGTGACTGCAAAACCTCGCCAGACCATCATACGGGACAGACCCCAACCTGAATGTTAAATAAGAGAATCGTAAGAGGATCAGTACCAGAACATGAAGACAGAAAACAAATCGATGTATATTTAAGGAAACTGTTCAATATTAAACACTTAAATTTGTGAAAGCCTCATGAACCATCTGATTGAATCGATTCACTAGAATGAATCAGACTTTTCAACACTACATGCACATGATATAGGGGAGCATTTAGGACAGCTGTTGAGTTAACCTAACTTTATGTAGATAGTAAAAAATCTGGTTCTACAAGACAGTCACAGGTAAAATTGAGGAAGACAATAATTACTCTGTACAGTATGTACAGACTCCTCCCAGCGCAGTGTTAGTTTAATATTATTCATACACTATTATAGTATTTATTAATGTTTTAAATTAGCTTTTATTTTTATACTTTCAGTTTATTACATTTTATAGTTTCTAGGTTACATATGTTGTCACATTTTTTATGTAACCTCTAATTTCTTTCCAATTTTAGTACTTCCATTTTAACTACTTTATTTCACTTAGTTGTCAAGGCAACAGTTCTAATTTTCATTTACCATTTTGTAAGTTTAAGTCTCATTTAACATTTTATTTTATTTCAGCTTTATATCAATTAACACATTTTTTGGAATAGGTTTAGTTAACAATAACACCGCCCCAGAGCAATGTCATTGTGGCGTCATAATCAAAAACCAAAGGGCTCAGGTAGATTAATGAAGGGGAAAACCAGGTTTATGTATAGTCTGTACAACATGACCAGTCTCAGCTCTGATCTAGCCTGTACAGTATCAGCAGTATAGATGCGTGGATGAGCTAAAACGTCAGCCGAATCCACTGCTTCAAATAAATGATCCACCCGCACCTATATTTTTCTCTGATTTAGACAACCGACCTAACCCACACCCGATCGTCACATTACACTTATTCTAATTCTTAGTTTTGTATGATGATATGATGAATAGGTAGTTCATTTTTAACAGCAGATTCAGTGACGTGAGAGCTTATCTGCACATCACTGCACACATCTGTGGTGTGTTACGGCTCCACGGCCACCAGAGCTGATCCGGCCACTAGGGCTGGGCGATATGTCAAAAATATCTTATCGAAAATCGCCTTTAAAATATCGCGATATTCGATAATATCGTCTACCCAAGCCCCACCTCAACCACGCCCTGCCCGTGCCGAGACAACATTGCTGACATGCACCATAAACACACCATAAACGACCCACTCGCAATTAATTAGAATGTATTTTTTTATTACCCGACCTGCAGATACAACCGCCATCCGCGCATCACTAATCAGCAGTCAATTAACATGTTTGAACTGGAACTTTGACTGTGTGTTGTCATCTGAGCCGCTCACTGTCTAACTAACCGGTTCCCGTTCGTGAGCAATGCTGGCAGGTAAACAACAGGGAAGCTGTGTGTTTAATTTAGGAATGGAGGCAGACGCTCCTCCTGCTCCGTGAATAATTGAGCGAGAAGAGTGTTAGGTGTCGTGAAGTCTGCTGTAACTCAAGATGTTTGTATCAGAGGGAAAATGTTAGCTGAGTGGGATTTCAGAGAGAATTGTTGTGCGTGTGTCGGTTGAACACATCACACAAGAGATGTTACATATCTGAGGTGTGTGGGTAGGGCAGTCCATTTGAAATGTGTGATGTGATGATAGAGACACGCTTCAGACACTCCGTTTCCATCTCCACAGCTCAACAACCACTACAACCTAACACACTATTTGTCATGTTTTTATGTACACATTTGAGTTTGTGATTTATACAGTCTCCTAAAGGGATGTCAAAATGACAAATACTTTTTATACCAAGTTGTTATTAATATAAAATAGTATTATTTTTTACATTAGATCATAAATATATATACATATTTTATATAATAGGAATTAACTACATTATATTAAATAAATTACTGACCTAAAATTATAGAATGTAGTTAAGATACATGTTATTATAAATAAATTATAATTAAAATGATCAATGTATTGTTGTCTTATCAACTAAAAAACACAATAATTTAGTTTATATTTATATTTCTAATAAATTGTAATATTTTAATTATTATTATTATTCTTATGATACCCAAAATACATAATTTATATCATAAGTTTTCTTGGTACCGGTGCTATATTAAATGAGTGTGTTTGCATGAGTGCACATACTCTACCTCTGTACATAATGCAGCGCAGGGCTTCAGATGCGTAGGTCTGGGGCAGGACTAGACTCAAATAACGTAGAGGATACGGGATACACTCAACCGGCCAAATAACACCTACAGGAGGTAAATTACTAATTTCATTCATGTAAAACTCTAATCTGTAACATCATCTACATATGTATATTTTTAGTAGTTACTAGTGTGTTTGTGTTACTTCAGCAGGCCATAAATGACAAATGTGACCCTGGACCACAAAACCAGTCATAAGGGTAAATTTGTCGAAATTGAGATTAATACATAATCTGAAATCTGAGTAAATAAGCTTTCCTTTGATGTATGGTTTGTTAGGATCGGACATTATTTGATATTTGGCTGAGATGCAACTATTTTGAAAATCTGGAATCTGAGGGTGCAAAAAAATCTAAATATTGAGAAAATCGCCTTTAAAGTTGTCCAAATTATGTTCTTAGCAATGTAGATTACTAATCAAAAATTAAGTTTTAATATATTTACAGTAGGAAATTTATAAAATATCTTCATGGAACATGATCTTTACTTAATGCCCTAATGATTTTTGGCATAAAAGACAATCAATAATTTTGACCCATACAATGTATTTTTGGCTATTGCTACAAATATACCCCAGGACTTAAGACTGGTTTTGTGGTCCAGGGTCACAAATGACTAATTAGATGGTGCGTTTTAATGTGAATTATGACCGGTACGTTGGGTCAAGGCCTCACTAAGGAGAATTTCCTTCCATTTCTTTACAATAATCATCTATATTTCCTTTCCATTTTCATCTCATCCATCAATCATCATTCACTCCGTTTATTCCACTCCACTATCAATCCACTGGACACACCCAGATAGTATGGCCCTAATACAGCTCTTATTATATTTTCTGGACTGCACCATTTTGGGGTGGAGGGAGAAATGACAGACAATCTTAACATAGAGGGCTGCATCAATACAAAAGAGTGAGGTTTAAGGGTAACTTAAATACAAATAATAGCAAGTAAAACAAGCCACAGTGTAACCTTATCCTATCTAATGTATTTTTTAACATCTGTGAGATCAAACAGTGTACCGCTAATGATGAGGTTGGGGTAGAAGATTCCAAGAGCTGCCTGATTGGCTGACTGTTCGTCATCGATAGCAGAGGAAATGACCAGTCCAAAGGAGATTCCCATCACTCCCTGCAGCACAATCAGTGAGATCACCAAAGCCAGAGATCCTTCATTAGGAATCTGCAATAGAGAAAGAGACATGAAAAATATGGTGATAATGATAAAAATATTATGAAAGATCTGTATTCCAGTTCACAGCATCCATATGAATCACACAGGGTATGATGACACTTTCAGATATGAAATAATGTATGTAAATATAAAATATGAGTGATCCTGCTTAATGTTTTTATGTGCATTATATTTACATGTGCATGTATTATATTTTTTCATCATACTATAAATGTACTCTTAAATGTAGAGTTAATTTACTATTGTATAATTGAACGTAATCTGTAACAAGAAGTACAGAATGACTACTGGGTAATTTTCCCTCTCCACTTCCTGTGAAGTGCTATTTTAGTCCCCGTGCTGTTCTTCAGGTCGCACCCCTGACATAAAGTGTCAAATATACCATTTTAACATTATGTTGCAAAAACAATACATATGTGTAATATTTAACAATAGGTTGTTTTTAAACAGTGATTCAATCCTATAATGTCTGAACATACCGGCATGACACAGACATCATAAGCGAGTGTGAAGCTCACAGCTCTTATTGGCTGATTACACAGAACATGTAAGTCAGTGTAGCATCTTTACTGCTAGAGTTACACATCAGAAATAGAATCGCTAATCTACAGCGGGGTCTGTTACCAATGCAATCCCTTTGTTGCGCAAATCACTAGACACAAAGCAAGGTATTATTTATGAATAAATTAACTTACATGGCTCAGTCCCAGGGCTGTTTCTAAAATTCACAGAGCACAGGACAATTGACAGACCCTAATTCAGGGGTTCCCAAACTTTTCCATTCCACGACCCACCTAGACAAGTATAATCTATTTCACGACCCACCAAAATATTTGAAATAAAAAAAACAACTGACATTACTTTAAGCCTAATCTTAATTAAAAGTTTAATATGACAGAAATTAAGTATTTAAGAAAAATAACCATTTTATTTTAGAGTACAACTGGAAAATTTCACTACTAATATTTAAGTTTTAATTTCTTTGTTTACAGATGTTAA
Organism: Sinocyclocheilus anophthalmus; assembly: GCA_018155175.1. Taxonomy (NCBI): domain Eukaryota; kingdom Metazoa; phylum Chordata; class Actinopteri; order Cypriniformes; family Cyprinidae; genus Sinocyclocheilus; species Sinocyclocheilus anophthalmus. The sequence goes on from JADLZN010009077.1 coordinate 197,632, forward strand.
AATATGAAACGTCCATAAAAACGTGAAACAGGCTCACTCCAGTGAGCTGTAATCTGCGCTGCGAGTGTTGCTAAACTCATCACGGGGTTCAGCGCAGAAAATGCATTCATGGTCTTTCAGCGTGTAGGGGAGAGCGGAGCACAACACAACACTTTTTTAGCAAAGCATAAGCAGCAAAGCAGAACCATCTAAAACAGTTTTGAGATTAAAATAATTGTGAAAAAGTTAAAAATAATAAACAGATGCATCTCATTTTAAATAAACACTAAAAACCGAGATGACAAATTTACTTCAGTCAGAAATGTACTTTTGCAATGGTTAAATAAATGTTCAGCAATATCTTCAAAAGATTTTTGAACTTTGGCACATTTTTTCTCTATATAGAGATGATATGTCAAGGAAATATTGTGAAATTTTGTAAATCTTGTAGTGTTACAATTAACCCTGCGTTTGTGCCCTGCTCACCCCGAACATGTGAAATGCTTTTTACAGACCGTTTCCCGAATGAAAACAGTGCCGAGTTCAAACAGACGATAGAATGGAATGACAAGACTTTAAAGGGATAGTTCACCCAAAAATGAAAATTCTGTGATTAATTACTCACTCTCGTGTTGTTCCAAACCCCTAAGACCCATGAGACCTTCTTAAGACATCTTCGAAACACAAATTAAGATATTTTTTATGAAATCTGAGAGCTTTCTGACCCTGCATAGACAGCAACACAACTACCACATTGAAGGCCCAGAAAGGTAGTAAGACGTTGTTAAAATAGTCCATGTGACATCATTGGTTCAACCTTAAGTATATGAAGCTACGAGAATACTTTTTTATGTTCAAAGAAAACAAAAATAACAACTTTATTCACAAGAGTACCACGACACATGCGTGTGAATACCTGTGCTTGTAAACAAGGCTGGCTCCTGGTTCAGCAGTATCACATGCATATGTTGTGGTACTACGTTGTCCTTACTACGTTTCTGGGCCTTGAACATGTCAGTTGTGTTGCTGTCTATGCAGGGTCAGAAAGCGCTCGGATTTCATCAAAAATATCTTAATTTGTGTTCCAAAGATGAACAGAGGTCTTACAGGTTTGGAACGACATGAGGGTGAGCAATTAATCACAAAATTTTCATTTTTGAATATCCCTTTACGGAATACTTCACCCAAAAATGAAAAGTCTGTCATCATTTACTCAAACTTAAGTTGTTCCAAACCTGTATGAATTTCTTTCTTCAGTTTTCTAATTGTAATAATACTTTGTGTTAGTACTTTTTTTGCTGTATTTTTTATCAAATAAATACAGCCTTCAGAGACATCTTTCAAAAACATGAATAAATAAAAATCTTACGAACCAAAACTTTTGAATGCCAATGTATAAACATATCTAGCTTATACATTGAAAAATATACACCTTTTCACAAATTTCTAATTATTTGTTAATAAAAGAAGAAAAAGAGATTCTGGTTAAATATCCTTCTAAAACCTAAGTTGAGAGGATCTGATTGCTTGAAATTTGACTTTAGATTGCTTTTGGTCTTGTGTAAATATTGTGTACAGTCCTGCACTACACTACACAGTGGTACACTACTTCACAGTGGACTACTAAGGCCTTGTCCACACTAATACGCTTTCGTTTGAAAACACATCTTTTTCTCTCCATTTTGGCCTTCCATCCACACTGAGACGGCGTTTTGTCAAAGAAAACCGAGCTTTTTGAAAATGCTGTCCAAAGTGGATATATTTGAAAACGTCGTTTTCGCACAGTCCTGCAAAGATGACAGAAAATTTACTCGCGATTGCTGTTTATGGCAAAACATGAAGGCAGTTGCATTTTAGATCTGACATACAATCGTGAGTGAATGCGACCTGGACATTGAATGGTGAGATATTTTCCTAAATAAAATGATCCTGCCAGAAGAATTGCACAAAAACGTACAGTATCATGTCTGTTCCCTCTGGATCGTGTAGTAAAGCGAATTTAACGTTTACTGGCGTTTCAGTGTGGATGAGAAATGTATGGAAAATGCTTGAAAACGCTAGTGTGGATGTAGACATGAATGTAAATTATTAATGATAGATAGACACACAGCTGACAAACAAACACACATCTCTCTCTCTCTCTCACACACACACACACACACACACACACTCACTTTGAAGACCAGTAGGATGAAGATCAGCAGAAGGATGATCTGAACACTGATAACAAACAGCTGTGAGAAGAGGTGTGCCAGCATGGTCTCCAGAGAACTTACGCCTTTAGAGAAACACACACAAAGAAACATATATTCACATACATCTATGAAATGCTTACCAGGTGTTTTTAAAACTATGCTGCTCATGTTTTTAGCTGCTGTGGGTGATCAGCTCCCTCTATTGGTAAATCTCTAAAACTGCTTGTTCATGAAGTCTTGATGAAAAGTAAGGGTTGAATTCAATAAATGTGCCCGCTTATTCTAATCTAAAAGTTTAGAGCTAAACATTATTTTTGTAAATAGGCATAATAGGCATTTCTCATTCTGCAGGACAGTTCCAAGTTTTGGGTTGTGAATGAGACAGCTCTTATTCACCTGGTTTGTGGGTGGTAAGGAAACAAGACAGAATTTTATGCTGAAATACTCGATTCAAAAGTGCCACGATTCTTTACTGAATTTATTCCTAAATCAAATGATGGCTATCTGGTTGATGTGAGCTGTCTCACCTGCCACCCAGCACCTGTCCAGCAGCCCCTCCTTTCTCTCTAACACAAAGGACAGAGCGGTCAACCCCACTGCCAGGTAAAATGTGATGCTAAAAAGAGAAAGAAAAGAAGAGATAAATGATATTGGAAAGAGGTCCATCATGATGCAGTAGTATTATCCGACAGTGTAGTAATACATTTGAATGGCTGTAAGTGTGTGTGTGTGTGTGTGTGTGTGTGTGTATTAATGTTGTGATTGATTTAATTAATGGCATACATGTGAATGTACTGCATGTGTGTTTACCTCAAAACAGCTCCTGGTGTCACAAAAGTTGTGAAATCTGTGTTCTTATTGCCATATATAGGTTCTTCAAACTATGAAACCACATGAAACAAGAAATAAGGAGGGTATTTTAAGAAAGGAAGAATAAAGCGAGATATAAAGAAAAAGAAGACAGATATATGAGAGGATAGTAGTAAAAGGCACACAGAGAAACAAAATTAGATAAAAGAGAAAAAGACAGAGATGAAGAGAAAAAAAGACAATAAAATTACATAAAGAATATTGAGAACAAAGGTGTATGACTCATTCGAGCTTTGAAATTCCCCATTGATTAAGAACATCAGTGCTCTGTACTCACTTTTATAGGGACGGCCACCATGTATGACAAACTCCCCAGCTTTGTCTCTATAAAAGCCTTTTGAAAGATCAGAATAAGACAAGGAAAAACAGTTTCTTGTGTTCAAAGGATGGGAAAAAACTTAAATGTGCATCTTTAAAACTAACCTCAAAGGCCTCATGAAGTTTTTTCTGCAGCATCAGGGCAATTTGTCGGTCTGAAATGTTGATGAGTACAAATGTTATACTGAAATAGAGTTTAATTGCTTAACTCAAAATTGTTTATCTAACCACATAAAATATGTAATAAAAAAAATCTAAATGCATTAATTAAAAACATGTAAAATAGAAGCTAATAATGGTCTCAGACATTTGAATCCCACTTTATTTCCAAAGATTCATGCAAAATTCACTGCAAATCAGTTCAACAGAGATTCAATTCAGCCACAGCCATAAAGGCTCTCAAGACATAAAGGGCACCCTCTTGTGGCAGCAATATGAGGTCAAGTTAAATCAAAAGTGAATAAAACTCACTGGTCAGATCCAGCCAAACATGTACTGATCCTCCTTCAACCACATCTCTGGAGACTCTGGGCTGCAGCATCCTGCACACACACAAGCACACAAACAAATAAGCATACATTTAAACAATTTTACTCATTTACCATTTAAAGCCACAGCTGTTACGTCGAACATGGGTCATGTTTAAACCAAATAAGAAAAATATAAATGTGTGATCTTCAAAAAGCTCCAGTCAGGACAGTGATGCACAAAACATGACACATATGGAAAGACTAACACAGAAAGGCAGGACAGACCTGCTTTTCTTCACCTTAAAAACACTGTGATTCACTCCTTTTAGCCTCTTCCAACACTCTCCCCATCAGTCGCTCTGCTACAGTCATTCTCACCTGACACGTCATGTTGTTTACATGAATGCTTGCGTTTTTTAGGCTGAAAGGAAAACACCTCATACAGGTAGTTGATGACGTAATCAGGCCTAATGTTTAATGTCAGATGGGAAAACGTTCACATGCAGTCATTTTTTGCCCATCATATTGGTATGTACTTGTGTTTGTGTGTGTGAATACACAGGGCTGGTGTGTGTAGGTGTGTGCAGTGACGCAGTCGAGTGTTTCTGACTATGAGGCAGGTGTTTGTGTTATGTGTATGATATTTGAGTGTGCATGATTAGCTGATGTAAGTGAACCCTTAATACGAGGGATGGGTCTAATATTGCATTAAGAACCTCTATGACACCTTAAGAAGATGCAGAAAAATCATCACCATGAGTTCATTTGAAGTCGCCCTCTAATGAACAAAAAAAAGAGGCTGGACAAAAATAGATCTACTTGCCATGTTGGTTAACAATAGAGTTTATTGGTTAAAATAGAAGTTGTAAATGAACTGGCCAAACAAGTCGCATGGTCCAAATTTTTGTTTTTATAAACATGCACAATCAAATGACAGCTTATTTGACAGAACAAACAAGTGACTTTCTCAAGGTGAGTTTTACGATCAGGATTATGAAACTTGGCTGACATTCTTTGGTCACAACATCAAAGCAAAACATGTTCTTTCAGGTCATTTTCATAAACTTTTTACACAATGGAGCTCACCTTTTGGTTAGATAGCTGGTGAAATTCTCCCCAAACTCTATGACACCCCAGTATTCCCCATTATAGATACCAGCAAAAGCTTCAGAATGAGACAAGCTCACCTGCAGAAAGGAAACAGGAAAATGTATTTTGATCTAGAAATGAACACTGAAAATGTACAGTTTTTTTCTCTTGACTATTTATAAATTTGTTTTTGTTTCTCCGATTTGTTGAAGTGAAATCAAGAAAAGAGGAAGTGAGAGAATAAGTCTCTAATTTCTGTTGTACTCTTTGTATTTTATATATTCTTTTTTAAAGAATAAAAAAGAAGACCTTATTTTGTCAAAATTTTAGTACTATTTACACAGGATCTTTATTTTGTAAATTTTATGTTTACCTTGTATACACTTGTGTTGTCAAGGAAGGACAGTAGTGATCTACTATAGGCACTGGGACTGGTTTCATTATTGACCACTGCCACATCAATGCCTTTGGGGTCTCCACCAATACACAAGCACATCAGACAGATCTGAATTACAGGCAACAAGAACTGGAAACAAATGGACCTGAGTACAAACCAGAGGACCGTACACAAAACTTTGTTTTGAGTTAAAATGCTTTGGTTATCAGAAATATTCACAGTGCAAGAGATTGTTTGTGAAGGACAACAGTAAGATATTTAAGTACATTTAAGAAAGTGGTTATTACGTTTAATTCCATTTTTTACTGCAGTCATCCATTTATTCAGTTTGCTTAATAATACGAAATAATATTTAAAAAAAAAAATGTTTTAAACTTCACAGTAAAAATCACAGTCTGTCCAAAGGGTCCATAAATACTTTAAGACATCAATACCCTGGCATTCTCCTCATTCGAACAATCGTCTTGATCATCAGCGCTGCAATGTTACGCCATTTTGGTATGATGTGTCTAGCTCGCACTTTCCAGTCAGCTGTAGAGACACAAGAACATTTCAACTGCAAGCATCACAGTCTCAACGGTGATCAAAAGCTGTTATTCTAAATACATATTTTTAGGTACATTTATGAAACCAGTGACATTTTATGTCAATACAAAAGTGAATTTCTATTTCAGTTTTAGTTTAACTTTTGCATGCAGTATTTTAGAGCAAGTGAATTTCTCCCTCTTTGTTGTACCTTTATATTTGGGTATGTCCTCTGGTGCGCTTGTTCTCAGTATGGGCTCTCTGCTCTCATCTCTCATACTGTCTGGAGATGGGCTGCTGTCCAGCAGACGGCCCTGAGGACTCTGTTTGGAGCCCATCTGATCAGAGTCCTCACAAAGTTGCAAGAACGCACTCTCTAATGTCTAATGCACAAACATTGATGCATTTGAAAGGTTAAATAAACCATTTTGCATGTACAGTACATGCATATGAGATATGTGCGTGTTTGTGTGCACTTACTGCTGCATTGTGTTGCTTCATAACAGCATCCGGGGGACCTTCAGCTAATAAATCGACCATTCCTCATCAAACCCACCTAAAGAGACAGAAAAAACACTGTTTTTATTGCTCATGTTGCTCTTTTATAGCTTAGAAGACCTAATGGTATAATGGTTTTAAAGGAATAGTTCACCCAAAAATGAAAATGTACTCATCCTCAGGCCATCCAAGATGTTGATGAGTTTGTTTCTTTATCAGAACTGATTTGGAGAAATGTAGCATTACATCACTTGCTCACCAATACATCCTCTGCAGTGAATGGGTGCCTCAGAATGAGAGTCCAAACAGCTGATAAAAACAACATAATAATCCATGAATAGGCTACAATGCCACCAGTCCATCAATTTATATGTTGCGAAGTGAAAAGCTGTGTTTGTAGAACAATCCTCATAAGGCATTTTTTAACTTTAAACCATCGCTTCTGACCAAAACATGATGGATTGGAGTCATGCTGTGGATTATTGTGATGTTTTAATCAGCTCTTTGAACTGTCATTTTGACGGCACCCATACACTGCAGAAAATCCACTGGTGAGCAAGTAATGTAAGTGATGCTACATTTCTCCAAATCTGTTCTAATGAAGAAAAAAAAACTAATTTACATCTTGGATGGCCTGAGGGTGAGGACATTTTCAGCAAATTTAAATTTTTTGGGTGAACTATTACTAGTTATTCATTCACGTATAAATCAGTCTAAGATGATTCACTTACAAATTTACTCAAGGAGAAATAAAGATATAAATAAATTAAACAATTGTTGACTTGAAGCAGGAGCAGTGCTATAATTTAATGTGGACAGCATTGCTCACATGATTTGGTCTTGTAGAAATTTGAGGAAAGATATTTGAGTACATTTTGAGACCTCTGACTTGGCAAACGTGAGCACAGTTTGTAACAATCTTTTGAAAAAAAAGAAGACACGTGAGATTACCAAGGTCTGTTTTTCGGAGAAGCTGAAAACTGAAGCAAAAGTAAGTCTAAGAGAAACAACAGAGATCTCATTACCTACGAGTAGAGAATGATGGCAGACAGAGAAAGGTGTGTAGTATTGTTGTTTAAGGAATGCTTCTCATTTTTAGAAATTCACGTCACTGTTCTGGGTCGGTGAGTGTACTGTAAATAAATGTTGTGATTGTGTCTTTGGTGTCAGTCTGTGTCATTTGTGCATGTGACTCAAGAGTAATATATCAACAGGATGTAGCAACTGTCTGGTTGACGTTATACAGTCAGACAAAATTATGCGCAACTTTGAACACAACTGACATCATGCCCTCAAGACAAACAGAAATAAAATTAAACAATAGAGTCAGTTGACTTAAATCTTTCCCAATTCTACAGCCGGAATCTCTTGTCTGATGTATACCAGTGCCTTTTTTGACACAATATACAGTAATATACCCTAATTATTGCATGAAATAAGTTATCATGTAAAAAATAATACCAATACCATGAAACAGTCTAGTTAAAACTCTAAAACCCCAGCATTTATTTTTAAAGAAAATGTCTGCTAATTCAAAAATAAAAGCTCTCCTGTACTTTTTTGCCAAAAGCTAGTTTTAAAGTTATGTAATAGGCCACAGTACAAAGTACATTTGGCAAATGAGTCACAACTATAATAAGGGATTACAGAAACAAATCTGTATGAGTAATGAGTTGAGTAGTTCGGCTGTCCAAGAAACACACACCCACACCAGAAATCTAAGAATGACTCTATTAAATCATGCACTTCTGTTCTATAGCTTTACATTTAAACTGAGCATCTTTATATTTTAACAAGAGTGGGAGTGAATTCTGGTACAGGTTTGTGGTCAGAACAGGAAGGTATCTTACCGTATTGGCTTGTCTGGCTTCCTCAATGTAATGTGTTGTAATAATGACAGAAACCTGTCCTCCTCTTACAATGTCTACTAGGTGCTGCCATATCCTGTAGAAGTGGAAAATAAGTTGCATGAGTTCTGTGCTTTTTATGGAACTTTTGTCTTTATGGGCATGTTTACACCTGGTCATTTCATGCGTTTTCGCTGATCGGATGATTTGTTAAAACGTTTCCATTTACACTTGGCCACAAATGTGTCGTCGCAAAACAGATATAAATCCGATCTTTCGAAGTTCATGTCAACGAAATTAAAAGATAAGTGCTGCATTTTATTAATTATCAGCTCATTTCAAGATCAAAGCCCGCAATAGGAGACCTTTAGGCCTGTTTACACCTGGTCACTTCATGCGTTTTTTCTGATCGGATAGCTATCGTGAAAAGACCAGGTGTAAATGCCCTCCGAAACGCATTCGAGACGGATATAAATCCGATCGCTCAAACCACTTCAGGACGTGGTCTGGGCCGCATTCCAGACGAAACTGGACAAGTGTAAATGCATCTGGTTGTTGAAACCACATAGGCCTATGTAAATTTTGCTCCTCCCAAAATGTTAAAATAATAAACGTGTGAGAGCGTGTTATAGGCTATATGACATTTTAGTTACTTAATTGCCGCGGGCGAGTAGCTCTTTTTATTACGTTGACGTGAACTTCGTTAAATTTAAATATAGCGCGGGAATTGAAAATCGGATTTATATCCGTTTTGCGACAACACATTTATGTGGTCAAGTGTAAATGGAAACGTTTTAACAAATCAGAGATATCAGATCAACGAAAACGCATGAAATGACCAGGTGTAAATAGGCCACTATGAGATTTACATGTTTGCATTTGGCTGATGCTTTTATCTAAAGCAACCTACCTTTAGTTCATATACTTATGAATAATACAAACATTCCTTGGGAATTAAACCTATGAATCCACAAGTGGCATGGGATAACACAACCCGTTATAAAGTGGAAAGTGTCAGGACACAGAGAGGGAGAAAAATGATCAGGAAATAAAATCAGGTGATTTTTGAGCCCAGATTCCTTTGACAACAATAAGTCATGAACACTTTTATGTCATAAAAATTGCAATGATTTACGCCACCTTTGAAATGTTTGGGGTCAGTAAGATTTTTAAAGAAAGAAATTAACACTTTTATTCAGCAAGGACTTAAACTAATGACACGTGACAGTAAATACATGATATTACAAAATATTTCTGTTTCAAATAAATGCTGTTCTTTTTATCCTTCAATTGATCAAAGAATTTAGAAAAAACATAATATTTCCATTAATATTTCTTTTTATCAACATTTATAATAATTAGAAATGTTTCCTGAGCACCAAATCAGCATATTAGAATGATTTCTGAAGGGTCATTTGACACTGAAGATAGACAAGCTATTTCAAATTGTAATATTTCACAATATTTCAGTTTTTACTTTATTTTTGATAAATAAATGTAACCTTGGTGAGCATATCTTACTGACCCCAAACTTTAGAACAGTAGTGTGTATGTGGTCTGGTCAATTAACATTCTTAGCATACACACAATGCTTAGGTTAGTATCTTACAAAGCAAAGCACCCCAAAATGGTTCAAGGTTTAGACAGGCTTGGCCCATAGTCTGTTATGTAAAAGGATTTCAGCAGGGTTCAACGGGGTATGACTGGAACCCATGTGATCTCAGCATAAAAATGAATTAATTTAACCTAAAAATTAAATATAGAAATGCAGAAAACATAAAAAATGTGTTTCTCTGGATATTAGCTTTTCTAAACAATAAAACATTCTGAAGTAATAAAACCACCAATAACAGAGGGCTGTGGTTAAAAATAATATATTTCTAGTTTTCACATACCATGCATCATATGCAAAACTGTGACACAGTGACCCTCTTTTAACCCATACAGACTCACTCATTTCATGAATACTGCTCCTTCTACATGTTCTTTACTTCCTTTTGTTCAAGAATTACTCAAACTCAAGAATAAATGAAGATTGTCACTGAGAATTTACAGCATAAAGCTTCTTTTCTTGAAAAGTTTATAATGAGTTGGAATCTTGAGCAGAAGGCAAAATAATCTTCAGCAAGCCACATACTCAGGATGCTCTCACATGGAAAGATCAAACAAAGGCATGCAAAAGAGTCCACTGGGATTTGTTTTGCCCATTATGCATTGTGAAGGATCTTCATACTACCAATTCACTGAGGCAAATCTTTGAAAAGGCCACTTGAATAATTATAGTACGAACAAATGAATAAGTTCATGAAATGAACTTCAAGGTGTGATGAAAACACAAGATACTAGGAAAGCCTTTCACTTAAGAGGAAAGTAACTGCACAGTTATGAATGTAAGCTAAAATGTTAAGCTGAGATGGCAGAGAGAGAGAGAGAGAGAGAGAGAGAAAGAGAAATGAGTGGTGCAGGGCAAAAACCTCATGCTTTTAGAATGCAGAACAAGGTTAATCCACAAACACATATACAGGACAGACAGACTGGTAGTGCTGGTAGTAGTATGAGTGCATTAGAAGGTTAATAAAGGTAATGGGAAGATGCGATGGAAGGTAAAGACGGATGAATACTGGAGATAGAGGTACATTTTTTGTTTTTTTTTTTTTTTTTTTTTTTTTATGCATACTTGGCCAGTAACACAGGGTCCACTCCTACAGTGGGCTCATCCAGGATCAGAAGTTGTGGGTTCTGAAGCAGAGCAGCTCCAAGTGAGACACGCCGCCGCTGGCCTCCACTGAACAAAGCAAATAAAAATGTACGGAAATAATCAGTTATGAACTTTCATCAAATAAATTAATGAATTAATTAAAAAATACAGAAATTAACCCAATGTTTTATTTGCCAAATGTGTAACAACATTGCAGACTGTGGAAGACCATTTTCACCACTGAACAAAAAAGGTCCAGAATTGCAAGATATAAACTCAGAATTGTGAGATTTTTTTCAGGCCTTCACAGACAACTGTATTTGCTGATGAAATGAAATTTGAATCTTTCTACAAGCTTCAATTTATAGTAAATATTAAAAGAAATTATTAAAAGAAATAAGTAAACACAAAAAATACATTAAAAATGGTCATATATAAAAAATAAGTAGTATAGATAAGCAAATAACAGTTTGCAATATAAAATATAAGCAATCAAAAATATGCAAAGTCTTCTAGTTTTCTATGGATTTTATTTAGCTAATACTGATGTGTGCAGCAATGGACTGTATATAGTGTACACTCTAAAAGCAAAATCAGTTTAATTTACTTTTTAGAAACAATATTTGGCACAGGAAATGCTTAAATTAATAAACAAATTGAGCAGTCAACTATTACACTAAACTACAAAAAAAAGAACATTAATTATTTAAAGGGGTCATATGATGTTGCTAAAAAGAACATTATTTGTGTATTTGGTGTAATGCAATGTTTATGCGGTTTAAGGTAAAAAAACCACATTATTTTCCACATAATGCACATGATTGTTTTCCTCTATGCCCCGCCTTTCTGAAACGCGTCGATTTTTACAAAGCTCATCGGTCTGAAAAGCGAGGTGTGCTCTGATTGGCCAGCTATCCAGTGTGTTGTGATTGGCTGAATACCTCAAGTGTGTGACAGAAATGTTACACCCCCTTACCATACTGTGTTTCCATCATACAGTCTATGGTTTCTATGTGTCCGGCGCGACGAGACAAAACCAATGAAAACCATTACAAAGAGGCATTTGTTGCATACAGTGGGGACATAACTATGGATTATAATGACTTAAACTGTCCTTTTACGCGTTGTGTTGCATCGCGCCACGTAAACATAAAACCATGTCTGCATTTGATCGGAGAAACGACAAACAATAAGCACTACTCTACACTGCACAAAACTCGCGTTTGAATCATCAGTGGCAAATTATTTAAATATAAAAAACGTACTTACAGGCTGTGAGTCAGAAGCACCAGACTGTCCTTGCAAAGTTGGAACTGCCCACTTTATAGAAACATATGTTCTCTTTGTGGAGTAGGCCAACCAAAGTAGTTTCGTTTTCACAACGAAACACACAGCGACTTGAGCGAGAGGCGCCCGGCGGATTCGAGAAAAGGAGGCTGGCGGCAACCACATGTGACGACCCCGGGATGGACTCCGCTTCGTCCACGGTGAAAAGCCGATCCGGCGATCCACAGCACAAAATTGTAGTATTTCCTCAGCAACCAGCACGGATCGCTCCAGGCATGACATAGTGGATATCGTCCTCTTTTGGAAGGTTAAACAAAGTAGTTTCGCTTTCACAAGAAACACACAGCACCTTCATGACATGGCGGCGGCGGCAACAATACTACAGATAGAATAAAAGTTACGCCTTCTTTCGTTGTGAACATTTGGGCGGCATTATGCAAATCTTCCCACATAGTGACGTAGATATGTGGGGGCGTGTTAGAACGAGACATTTTATGTAGGCGTGGTTGACTCTTAAATTTTAAAAAGAATATCTCTTTGGATTTAAGACTAGTCTTTGCAACTTTACAGATCTTCTTATGCACCAAGAGCTTGTAACACTCCAAAGAGAAAGGAAAATTAAAATCACATCATATGACCCCTTTAAATGAATCAAATGATCATTAGAGAATCACAAGGTATCTCACGACTTACCACAAATCCACTAACCTAAGCTAACTTAACTAACCCAACCTGTCAAAGAGAAATTGACCTTAACAAACTAGTGTGATCTTTAAGACCTTCAGGGCCATTGTCTTACTTTTCAGATGGATGAGCCCTGCCTAGAGCCAGCTCGTCACTGTAAAAACAAAACCAGACAGACTACATCTAGAGGACGGCAGGACACAAGATGCCTTTCTGCACAGAAATAAAAGTCTCATGATTCACATTCCTTGGCCTTAGAGAAAGACAATCTCCTCTGTGTAGACAGGCACTTTGTTTCATTACAAAATAATAATAATAATCATATTAATAAAAATAATAAACCTTATTTCCTACAAACAGTGCACACACAACAGTCATAAATAGCACTTGGGAATCTGTCACTTCATCTGCCAATATGACCTATGTCAGATTGCAAACAAATCATGTCAATGATCGTTGTCAATTAATCATTAAACAGATATTTTAGATTCCCTAAGCAGTCCATATAAAACCCACTGTAGTCACATGACTATTTGACCTCTAAGGCCCCTATAGAGGAAGTGTGAGAACTTTCAGAGCAGAGCGGCCAGATAAACGGACACAGGTTTTCCCAAATGTTTTGAATGCATGATGTCATTAGGGAAGCTCTGATGAGAACGCTGCAGTCAGAAGAGTCTACAAAGAAAACTGGGTCACACATGATGCCTCCTTTTGTTTTATCCTCCTCTCTGTCTCTTTCAGAATTCTGTCATCATTTACTCAGCCTCATTTTGTTTCATGCCTTTTGTTCCAAACCTCCAAAATACGATTTCCTTTCGTCAGTGAAACACAAAAATTTAATTTGTCTGTTTCTCACAAATAGCTATTGTAACACTCTGGAATACTCACATGGTTTGGAACGGTGTAAGGGTGAACAAATGATGACAGAATTTTAATTTCTAGGTAAACTATACCTTTGAAAAAAAACACTGCAATGACTGTTTAAAAAACAAACAAACAAACATGAATGAAATTAAACGTCATTCTACCTGAGATTTCTCACGAGGCTGTTTTTCTGTGGCAGGTCTAGGAAGTCAATGAGGAAATTCATCCTGGCTTCTGTTTCTTTAGATGAAAGGCCATGAATTCGACCGTAAAACCATAGTGTGTTACTGATAGTGAACTCATTGTACAGAGCTATATCCTGAAGGCAGAAAGAATGAAAAAAGAAAGAGGAAAATATATGAAACTCAAGAGGATTCATTTATCAGAATAATTATACACTAGGCTTTGTGGGTAAACACCAGTCTCTAATAATCTCTCACCTGTGGCATGTATCCCACCATCCTTCCTGGCACTTCATGTCCTGGGAAAGCAGGTGGTTTCCCCAGCACTGTGATATGACCATGTGAGATCTTTAGAGTTCCCACAATGCATTTCAACAACGTAGTCTTCCCACAGCCACTTGGCCCTAGCAGCCCATAACTAAGAACAGGAAACAAACATAATCAAAGATCCAGTCAATCCTCCAAAGCCCATCGAGTACAATGAGTAATTCAAATCCTTTTTAAATTCAGAATTTCAATTTTCATATTTAAATTCAAATTAATCAAAAGTGACAGTAAATACAATTATAATTTTACAAAATATTTAGTCAAACTAAATGCTGTCATTTACACTATTGCAAAACACCTGAACAGTATCCGGCTTTCCAGGACATTTCAGAAGACTCTTGATATTGATAAAAAAACATTTATTGAGCATCAAATCAGCATATTAAAATAATTTCTGGAGTACTGGAAGACTGGAATGACTACTGAAGATTCAGCTTTGCCATCAGGAATAAATTACATGTAAATATAAATATAATAAAATGTTGTTTATAGTATTACTGTTTTTATTGTATTTTTGATTAAATAAATGCAGCCTTTGTAAGCACAAGAGACATCTTTCAAAAACATGTTAGAGACCCCAAACCTTTTAACGTGTAAAGTTCTAAACAAGCAGCTAAAATGCAGACAAAAAAAATTATCAAATGACATGTGGGTGGATTTAGATGTCTGTGAGAGGAATTAGAAATAGGAAGTGAGAAATGTTAACTAAGACACAGAAATCAAGTTGAGAACAGCAAAAGAGTTACTAAATGCTTTTCAACACACTCATCATCAAAATAAGAGAGCAGTTATGCAGTTAAAAGTGGCTCAAACCCTATTTCTTTCCTCTAAAATCTTATTCCAACTACTGTCGGGTTAAGCTGGTCACAATGCTTTGAACAGACTTTCAGGAAAACTGCAGTCTCACAAACATAATCTGATCCACTTCTGCACATCCAGAAACTAAACATTATTTTAGAAAAAAGATAAGACTTATCAGATCACAAAAAGGTGATAAGAGGACAAATAGTCAGACCTAAGTTGATGTAAAAGTCAGTGAATTGTGCACTGCAGTAGCATCACAACATCACATTCACTGGTCAAAAGCCAGGTGTTAGATTCTTCAGTGCCTCAGTATAGAATATTTTAGAGGTTTGTTGTGCTACTTGTGCAGAACATCTAAGGGATGAGGTGGGGAAGATATATGCATGCATGTGCGTGACATGTCACATGAACATCAGGTCAGCATTTGGGCATGTTTTCTTGCTTAAAGTGAACATTCAAGATTGGTGTAACCAGCTAACATATTCAAAAAATATTTAGAAAGCCAAAATAGTGGACTCACATTTGGCCCTGAGGCACTGCCAGGTTGAGATTGTTGAGGACTTTAAGTTTCCCATATGAACGACACACATCTCGACAGTGGATTGCAGTGCTGCAATTCCCAGCCTCCAAGTCAGTCTTCATTGTACCGCTCTCCAAGCACTACAAATAAAGAAACTGAAATCAGCTCAAAATAAATATTTTGACCAAAGTAGAACAAAAATAAAAAT
Organism: Sinocyclocheilus anophthalmus; assembly: GCA_018155175.1. NCBI lineage: Eukaryota > Metazoa > Chordata > Actinopteri > Cypriniformes > Cyprinidae > Sinocyclocheilus > Sinocyclocheilus anophthalmus. The sequence continues at coordinate 213,394 of JADLZN010009077.1, forward strand.
AAAAATAAAAAATCCAAATCAGCTTTAAAAAAGAAACAAAAATGAAACTGCAGTATTTGTTTGTAGCTAATGTAATGTCTTCTAAGGAAATGTCTTTGTTGTGTTGTCTATAGCAACATCATACACTACATGACTTACATTGTTAACATGAAACAAAATATGATGCCTCTTTTGTGATCCTTATATCGGTTTCTTAGCAACAGCTCAGATTCTGTAACCTGAACTGTAATCTGTAATCTCTCTTTCTTTACACAGAATCTGTCATTCTCGCTCAATCTCTGCACACTTAATCCCAAGTGTTTCATCACAAAACACAAAAAAAAAAAACACCATCAAGGTCTCTAATTCTTGCGTTAAGGCCGTCCTGGAGAAAGGAAGGCTGGTGACGAAGATCTGGGCATATCTGATCGGTAATCAATGCTAATTGGCGTTTTATTATCATCATAAAATTATTCAAAAATACATCAAGAAATGCATTTAAAAATTACTTGAATATACTGATATTAAGAACATGTTTCCAGTTTCCAAATTAAAATCATTGTAATATTTTAGTCAAAAATGTTTTAAGTCAAAAATGTTTTTGTGGTATCTGGAGACTATACAAAATAAGAATAGTCTTTTTAATAAAAGGCTGTAGTTTTTTTTTTTGGCCATTTTTCATATATTATTATTATGTAAAATATATTTAATATTTTATAATATTATATTATATAATAATATCGTGTCAGCTACATCAACATCAGTGTGACAAAACCAAAATGTGCACTTATTTAAGTAAAGTATTCAATTAAGTTTCTTAGTACTTAATACTTTACATTTTAGGGTCAATAAATAAAATATTAGTAGAACTTTTTATTTAGTATTTAGTCTAAAAGATTACATTTCTGAGAACATTTTGGACATTTTTATTTGTCATCAACCTATGCGTGTATACTTTAAACCGCACTCTGAGATTTAAGGTCCTGATGTGAAAAGAAAACTGTCTATACACGAACCGGTCGGATGGAGACAACGTGGAAATCAGCTGACAATTTCGTTACAACAGCAATTTTGAGCAGCTGAACTGGTTTGGTTTTCTATTTCTTCATTGTTTCGGAGGAAGCGCCTCCCTGTCACTGCACCTGACAGGAGCTTCACGAGCTGTTTGGGTCCTTCAGACAAACTTTCCAACTACTTGGCTATTTACATGCAACCATCAATTCTTTGATAATAATTTATCGAATAAATTCAATTTTAAAGATAAAATACAACAGTTTTCAAAGCACAATATACCATAAGATGAAATAAGTTTCATAATTCAAGTTCAAATGAGCGTCTATACATCCTGAACAGCTGTTTAAACGGTTAAAAACCTATCTATACAAACTTTAGAAAGAAAAATAGTTTTTATACCAAGCTTTACAATCCTTGCCGGAAAATCACGTCGATTAAATGAACAGTCCAGCTGTCCGGTTGTGAAACACTCTCTTTTTTTGTCGCAGCGTTATTTCATGCCAGGTGCAGCGATGCGATGCGCAGCGCTTATAACCGCCGGCCACAGGCTGACAGTAGCTGCGCGTGTTATTTGTCTCTTCTACTCGTTTACCGACAAGCCCCGCCTCCTGAGCGGTCTGTCTTCCCTCACTAACCAATCCCATTCCGAGACGCTATACAGAAGCAGACTGTGATTGGGCAGTTGAGAAGTCGCTCAAATTGCCAAAGCAATCATAGCAAAAGCGGTACAGCAAAGGACAGTCTATGATCGAAATACAGGGGGAAAATAACGATGTCTGCATGCTGCATTTCTACAGACACAAGCAACAAACACCTTAAAGACAGAAATCCCTGAGTGTTAACAACTTACAATTACAACAAAGTTTTCCTAATTCAAGCGGTTTGTTAAAATCGTTCTCTTCTTCTCAATGATGGAGAGTCTGAATCATTTTCGCGAATCGGTTCTTTTGAACAGTCCGTTTAAATACCTGGCTCAAAACCCGATTCAGAAATTCTTTTACGTCCTGCCGCAATTACGTCACCGTGTGGCAAATGTAGACGTTCTTAACAGCCCCAATAATGTCATAATATATATATTTACTATATATAGGCACAACACTTTTTAATTGTACGGGCGTTTGCTTTAGTTTCATGTGTACCAGAATTTGTTGCAGCCATGATTCAGCGCATAAAATATATCAATTTGAACCTAATGTAATTTGCATTTCAAATATAGCAGTATTCAAATTGATTTACACCTCCTCGTTGAAATAGGTTAACTTTTTATTCGTTATCATAAAATGCTATAACCGTGTTTCTTATCTGCAATGATAAGCTGTCGTTTCTGCTTTCATTTCGCCGTCTTTTTAAACTAGTTCAGACGATTCAATTAAAAGATCCGACTCAAAAGAACAATTCGCTCGGTCATTTCTAGTTACATTCCGCTTCTGCGTGATGGGGAGACACTGCAGCAGTAGACCAATCCGTCTTCTATGCTCCGCATCTATATAAACGTAACAAACATGCACGAACGCCTGATTTTCATAGGATTCAAGTCTCAAAAAGACACCGGCATCACAACATATCGTACATTACATCGTTTACACATTGGCACGTGTCGTATCCACTCATGCAGGCTCAGTTACATAAAATGTAAACATAAAAATGAAGATTAAACAAGAACTCACTTTTTGCTCCATCTCCGTGCTGTCGTCAGGCGCTTCCTCGGTTCCATTACCGGACATGATTACCGTGCCGGCGATCGGGATGCTGCCGGAGAGGAGCGGCGCTCGGCTCAGTGCGCGCAGATGAGCCGTTTAACTCATTCTGCTCCAGATCAGAGTTTACCTGCAAGTTATAAACGCTCAAGGGCCACGTTTAAACAGCATTACATAGCATTCTGATCACTTGTGCGTATTTTCACCAGTGGAGCGTCTCTTATTCAGACCACTGTGATTAGCAGCTGCGCAACAATCTTTGGTCGTTTCCCTCTGGGAGAGAAAACCTCTCTGGAGTAGAAACATGTTTATTTGCATCAAATATACGCATAACACGTATGGGAGAGAGGGGGAAAGAAAAGTCACACATATTTAAAGATTAAACTGATATAGCTAGTAGCACTAATGTGAACAAACAGGAGAAAAGAACAGAAAACAAAGATAAACAGCAGCTCCCTCCTGATAGACAAATCACCAGAGAAGCTAGACGTTTCAGACACAAACAGAAGAGACACACAGTATGTGAGATCTTCAATGCTGAAAACCATCCAAAAGAAATAATACTAATTTCTGTGCCTTTTTATTATTGTTAAACTTTAAAATACAATGTAAAACATAAGACAAAGACACAACTTCCTTTATACATTTTTTTCCAACAGGACCAGTAGCTACAAACTATCCTTTCTTGAAGACTTCATAGCACTGCTGTCACATTCATAGTATATCAGATTGTGCAAAAGTTTCACCTTAAAATAATACAGTGACAACACATTAATAAAACAAACAACAACAAACAAGTAAAAAAGCAGGCATGCAAAAAGATGCAGCTCCCTTATTAAAATCTCCCTTATCAAAGCTGCATTATAATATAGTCTTTACTTGTGTGCTTGTCAGTTGTGGTAAAACAAATAAATAAAACAACTATTGGAAGTAAAAAGAAAAGGATGGTTAGAAGATAAAGGTGAACAACAGCCAAAAAACTGGTAGTTACAAATCAGTAAAAGGAAGCACTGAACTGAATGACATTTAAAACAATAGTAACATCCTAAAACATATATATTTATATAGCAACCAGGGGTCAGTTTTTATTTACAGACTCTGGTTTCAAGTAGTAAAATGTGCAATTCTGCATTTCACCTCAATGAGCGAGAAGTGTCATTTAAAAGAACTCAAATTTTCACAAACAGCACTCAAAAATAAAACCATAAAAAATAAGTCATGTATCAGATAATAGGTACTGTTCTAAATACTGTGTGTATACCAGATAAAGTATTTTTACTGCTAAAGAAAAATCATCAGGGACGAGCTGGATGATTTAATCCAGTTAAAAACATTTAACAACTGAGGAAGTGAAGAAATAGGCAGTAGGCAGCTTTTAAAAGATTAAATTGTTATATTAAATATGGAAGAAACGGTGACTTGAATTGTTTTTGGAGCTGTCTATAAAACCAGTGAATGATGAGGCTGTAAGGTGATTGGCTGATGCTGTGTTCGGTTATATGTGATTGGCTGCTGGAGTTAGGATGGAGGGGAACATTAGAACCCTGGCCTGCATGAAGGATAGGTCAGGGAGAAGAGAGATGACCTTTGCTGCTTCTTTGCTCATCTTTTCATCTTTTTCTGGCTTCCTGTCAAACACAGAAAGAATAAGCATTTTCTCAGTAATTACAGCAGAGATTACCCTATTTTAACCTTTCTAAACCTCCCTAGCTGTAAAGTAGCCATGTAGTTGTGCTCAACATGTTAACACATGTTAAAAGTGTGTGCACATGTCTAACCTGGCTGTTGTTCTGGTTTTCTCCATAGACTCCATGAGTTTTGTAAATGCATCTGCAATGTAGCGACCAGTGGCGTTGTTCTCCATTTTAGCTGTAGTCAGTTCATATATCTCTGGATCAACACCTAAATAAACCGAAATAAAAATGAAGAGACACAAATATGCAGACACATTGTTTTCATTTCTTTGTCGTGCTTAAAACTTACAGTTCATCATGATGACAGTAAAGACAGTGAAACTATGTAAACAGGATCTCAGAAACACTGTAGAAAAACCTTAAATGAAGTATAAAGGTCATGCAAGACTCTCACTTGCCTAGTAAAACTTTAAGATAATTTTCCAGAATGAAGAAAAAAAAGAGATACTCACAGAGGAAGATACTGTAAGTAAGTCCACAGAGAGGAAACCAGGGACAGAACAATAGACTACGAACAAATGCTAAAGATGACAAGCTTCTCTAAAGACTGATTTTGAAATCACAGACACAAGGGAAAAGGAAGAAACAAAGGTTTCAAAACAAACCACTCACTTCTCTGAGACAAACCCTTTCTGTTCTAACCTGGTAGTGGGGTGTCAGTTTCACTATCTGAGCTACATTCATCCACAGGGCCAAAATAGTCAAAATTTAGCTCCGATATTCCCCCATCTTGTGCTTCACATGAGAGCCGCAGCAATGATAGCAGGACATGGAGGGTTAGTATGTTGTTAGTAGTTAAACATACCCACAATATATTAACAGTATTAAATACACTACCATTCAAAAGTTCAGTAAGTTTTTTTAAATTAATACTTTTATTCAGCAAGGATGCATTAAATTGATCAAAAGAGACAGTAAAGACGTATACATCGTTACAAAGGATTTCTATTTTAAATAAAGGCCATTGAACTTTCTATTTATCAAGACCTGAAAAAACAATTATCATTGTTTCCACAAAAATGTGGAGCTGTTTTAAGCATTGATGACAATAATAGGGAAGGATGGTTGAACAACAAATCAGCATAATAGAATGATTTCTGAAGGATAATGTGACATTGAAGACTGGAGTAATGGCTGCTGAAAATTCAGCTTTGCCACAGAAATAAATTACATTTTAAAATAGAAACAGTTACTTTTAATTGTGTGCATTTTCTTTAAATACTAATAATAATAAAACTTACTGACCCCAAACTTTTGAATGCTAGTGTACATATAAGAAGCATGTAAGAAAAGGCAGATCAGCACCAGGGAATTTGTATTACACTCTTAAAAATAAAGGTGCTTCACGATGCCATAGAAAAACCTTTTTGTCTAAATGGTTCCATAAAGAACATTTAACATCTGAAGAACCTTTCTGTTTCTCAAAAGTTTCTTTGTGGCGAAAGAAGGTTTTTCGGATTATAAAAAGGTAAGAAAGAGGTGGTTCTTTAAGAACCTTTGACTGAATGGTTCTTTGTGGAACCAAAAATGTTTCTTCTATGGCATCGCTTGAAGAACCTTTTGAAGCACCTTTATTTTTAAGAGTGGAGTGACAGGGCAAGAAAAAATAAAGAGAATAAGAAAAGATAGAAAAGCAAGTGATGAACAGAATACTGTAGTATAATATATTTATTGACATGTTTAATAACAATTTGGTGCAACAAAACTGGAAAGAAAAATACTATCCAGAAAAAGAGATTAAGGTAGATAATTTTGGTTAAAGGAATATTCTGGATTTCTTCATTTAGTCTTGACAGCATTTGTGGCATAATTCTGATTATCACTAAAAATAATTGACTCATCCCTCAATAAAAAAGCAAAATATCAAGGCAATTGCACTGGGAGAAAGTCTTAAAATACACAATGTTTAAAAAAATACAGCCATAACAAACTGTAAACTATTTTTTTTTAGCAAAAATTAACTAGGAAAAAAAAAAAATCAAAATGATTTTCTGTGGTAATCAACATTATGAAGCAAATGTTCTTGTTTGAACTTGTATTGAACCCAGAACATTCACTTAAGATCAAGCAAAAGTGGGAAATCACAGTATGCAAGGTAAGTTTGTCAAAAAAGTGCATTAACAAATGTTTCACTGCTGGTCACAGTGAGTTTTGAGACAGCAAGGAAAAACTGTTTTGCTTTTATCTGAATTAAAACAGAATTACACATTTACATAGACTGTTGTTACAGAAATGACCACCTAATTAAACCTTCACAATTTTTTAAATAGCATCTCAATGTATTGTAGCATCTATATGTAAAATGTGGTGGTTTCCCCTTTAATTTCAGCCAAGCTGTACAATGGCTTCAAGTAAGCACCAGCAATAAGATCAGCTATTCCAAAAAAGATTTGCAATCTCTTTTTTAGTCAAACCTGAGACAGAAGCTGGTGCACAGGGACTGATTTGGTTGTATTTTTTTTTACAACACAACTGTGAACATACATGATAATGGGTATAGTTCTCATTATCTCAAGTCTTGCATATAATGGCAAGGTAATAAATCACAGTCGAAGCTGCATACTTATAGTCTGAGGTAGTATATGTCAGCCTCTGTGTAGCCAGCATGAGTCTGGACTTTAACAGTGAACAAGAGGGGAGAGAGGTATATAGATAAAAGGTATATTTATATAGATATAAACATAAATGAACATTTAAAAAGGAAACTGAGATGAATGGATTTATATCTTTGCTGACTAAATAGTGTTTCAAGAAGAAAGACAAAAAACTGGGGGGAAAAAGTTTCCCATTCTTTGGATAATAAACAAGATTTTGATGGCTACTTCTCAAATTGTTCTGCTAATGCTAGTTTGGTGTTGTTTTAAATCAACTCTGATAAAACAAGTGCCAGGAAAGAAACTTTGCTAAGTGGTGTGTGAATTGTGAAGGAACAGGAAGTTTGAAAAATGGAGAGAAGAAAAGTGTGTCATGAGAGAGGAAGGAAGTGCTCAGACAGGGGTAAGCGAGGCAGCATCAGGAGTAGGATTTCTGCCGTGAGTGACCAGTGGCTTTTTCTGGAACACTAGAGAAGGAGGCACGGCGAAAAGACATACCGTCAACACTAATGACCAAAGAGGGCGCCACCTGCAGGACAACACATGGAGTTAGCAAGCATTCAAAGTACGGTACTATTTCAATCAAAATAAAGAGTAAGAGAATATGAAAAAATACAGAAAATGTAAAGACTGAAGATTAGATCACTAATATATCTGTATCCATATATCTATGTGCATTTCTGCACTTTTCACCTGAGTGCATAGAATATTTCCACTCTCCACAGGAGCAGAAATGGAAAGTGCTGGACATTTTTGAGACTCTTTGGTGGGTTCCAGCATTCCCTAAGAAGAAGGGACAGATATTTGGTGAAAACAAAACATATATAAAAATATATATTTTTGTTTAAAAAGCGTCTCTATAACTTCAGTGTACGTTTTTTGGGGGGTTTAGGACTTTACTCACCAGTCCAGCAGCAAACATAGGCACGATCACTGGCTGCTTCTTATCTCCAGTGAACAACTACGAGAGGAATAAGAAGATTGTGAAAATAAAAAAAAAAGTAATAGTTAAAAACTACAACTCTAAATCCTGTGAATGTCTGTTTACTAGTGTACACTAACTAGCAATATACTTCACATTAGAGAAGAACAAGCTGGAATTAAAAGCTGGAATACACTACACGACTTTTAAGATCTGAACCGATTTTTAAAACACTAGGCATCATACACTTACCAACTTTGTAAATAGTGAGAGAGGAAAACTGGCCATCATACACTACACGACTGAGGATGATACACTAGCAGACTTTGAAGTCAATCGGATCACAACAAACTCACGCAGAAACGTGGGCCTTGTTGCTAGGAGACTATTGACATTTGAAAACAATAAGTGTTCTAAAATCAGCTGAAAATATCAATCATGTTTAATATCCTGCGACAGGATGTATTTAAAGTCTGAAGCAAAAAAAATCTGTGACCATCATACACAATGCGATTTTCTATGGAATCCGTCAACTCAAACCTGCAGACTGGCTTTGACTTTCAGCAACTAACGTCGACTTCTTCAGAATGTATTTCGATTGGAAATCGGGGGGGAAATCGTGTAGTGTATTCCAGGCTTAACAATACCGCATGTCTGTGTGGTATGTACTTTAAAGAACTTACAATATTCCTGATTCCTAGGCAATCCAGAAGTATTCTGTTGCTATGGGAACCAGCCCACTTGTACTTAAGGCCATGAGTGCCGTGGATGTCCTGAAGGTGGCACCACATGGCCAATGCATTCCTGCACAAATAATAGAGAACCAAGACCTTCATAACCCTGAGTTCTTTCTATGAAACTATAGGCAAACTAAACACAAAGGATATATTTAAACATTAGCTTATTCATGGAAGTCACCTCAGGTTAAAAAATATAGCAGGTAATTGTGAAATAAAGTTTAAATTAAGAAAGAAAGCCACACTGTGAGATGTGACGTTGCAATTACAACAAAGTCACAATTGTGAGATATAAAGTCAATTGAATTGAACTACAACTGCAATTAAAAGCAAATTAAGCCTGTGAATCTTGATTGTTGAGAGGCTTGTAGCCAAGATGAGACTCTTACTCCTGTGCAAAAGAGCTGCTTGGATCCCTTTCCTCCTGAGGATCCTGAGCCTGTAGGAATTTGTGGAGGGGCAAGACCTCAGTGACCCTGCTGGCCCTGTCTGAAGGGAAGGCAGTTCTGAAGAGATGCTGTGTTTTGCAGCTGAAATCAGCCTTAGAAAGACACAAAACAAAGGTTGCAGTTCATCTAAACTTCTTACATACTTTTCAAATGTTTGATTTTAGTTAGACAAAAATTCATTAATGGACTGCAATTAATTTGAACAAATGTATGTCACTGTGATTAACATCTAACAACTCACAGTGCTACTCTGGAGGTCGTCACTAGAGGGTGCTACTGAAGTCTCAACATCTTGTTCTTCTTTACCCAGGTAAGTACTCTGTTCATCCCCAAATGTGGCCCATGAACCCTGACCCTCTTCAGTGACTTCAGGTGGTCCAAATGCAGCCCAGTTGTCCTCCTCTCCCACCACCACACCTCCAAACGGAGCTGAACTAAAGTCGGCAAAACTGTCACTTGGAGGCAACTCAGAACAAAAAACTACTTCATCGTCCGCGGTTTCCTCAGCTAGCTCATTATCCGCCTTGAAGTCCTTCAGGGTGTCCGTGTCACCAAACTCATCATCCGTGGAGCACCTGGACATCGCTGTGACAAATTCAGGAAATCCGTCCTGGGTTATAGATTCAGTTCGGCTGAAGTCTGCAAAACCCTGTGTTGCATCTCTGAAATCTCCAAAATCCTCATCAGCTGTGGGGTCTATGTTTGTCTCAACCTCCTGATTTACTTCCACCTCTGCCTTTACAGATGATCCATGAATTTCCCTTGTGTCTCCGCTCAGCTGTGTGTCAGAGATTAGATCCACATCCACTGAGGGGTCCGTCTCTGTTTCGGCTATGTCAACAGAGTCCGCCGACCTGTCTAGACAGTCTGCGTCACCACAAACAACAAAGTTCTCCATTTGATCCTGCTCACCTTCAGCCTCCTGTGCATCTCTACTGGAAGTAAATGACTGGGATTCACCAGATAACTCCAGTCTCGTTTCCATCTCTCCAGGTTCAGATTCTTCTTTATGCAATGGCTGATTGTTCGAGTCTGGCAGGTTGTCCATTTGGTTAATTAACTGCTTTCTGTCTAACACATCTGCTACGTTGACGTCTAGTCCAGAGTGTTCCTCAGTGTCTGTGCTTTGTAAGCAGGTGGAAAGAGCAATGTCCTGCTCAAAATTTGCACAAGACTCACTGTAGCCATTACTGAGGCTGTGTCCATCACCCGTGCTGCTGTTTTGGACATTTGGAATTATCGAGGGAGAGTTCTGACCATATTCGACAGAGACCTCCATCTGTAGGTCAGAGGACGTCACGCCATCTGTGAGAAAGTCAGACGATTCCTTCTCGGTTTTCTCGACACTGCGGATTGTTTCTCCTACCATTTTTTTATCATTATCCCAGCCACTCCCCGATACAGTGACATTCTGCACGGATTTGATGTACAGGTCAGGTGGGGAGTCCTCCAGTGCGTTTGATTGGTTGAATGTTGTGGGCGTGTCGAGCTCTGAGAAGCTGAAACTGGACGACACCCCTCCACCATCGAAACCCCCGAACTCACCAAACTCATCCTCCTCTTCTTCCTCTCCAGCTTCATCCAGTGGAGGCGGAGAGGAAGAGTACAGATGGATGACATCGGGCTCCATGGTCCTCTTGCGCCACCTGTGGCCACATGCACACACAACCCTAGAGAATAAAAAATAGAAAGGACCAAAGGATAAATACACAAAGCTTGATGTTGAGACATGAATTTAAAATTAAAATTACTTTAACTATCAACTCTCTTCAATTGGCATCACGTATCTTTACATCACTTTTCTTTACTACATATTTAATACATATAATAGTGCACTGCTTGGCAGTTAGGTCTTGTAGTATAGTTTATGGCTAAAAGCAGGAATAACACAAAAGTTAAAAAAAAAGAGTGACAGGCTTCAGGCTAAAGTAGTCAGCACTGCTAGATCAGAGAGCAGCCCATTCATTATTTACCAGCACTTTAGATGTGACCCCTCTTTCATGGGCTAAATCTAGGGCACGGTTTAAAGAAAGCTGCAAAGAGTAACAACACTTTTTAGCTTGTGCATGAGCAGTAAGATGACTTGCAATTACAGTATTGATAGGTCCTCCAAGCTCAAAGGATCTGACAGGTCTCATGATGGCTAAAGTAGCAACAGCTACTAATATTTAACCGTTTGTCTGCATGATGGCTAAAGTAGCAACAGCTACTAATATTTAACCGTTTGTCTGCAGACTCATTACCCTGGTGTAGAGTGCAATGGTGGTGCAATGAGGAAATGTAATAATAGTGGTCATATGCAAATTCACTTTTCAGTACTTTCAAGTAGGCTCATGTTTCCTTGTTTCTGAAAGTTTCTGACACAGTCACCATTGTAAAAGTAAAAGCAAGTTGCAAGTTTGTCAAATTGCAAAAATCGGCACTAGTTTACACGGCTAGCTAATCTACACTTAGTGTAAACAAAACAGGTGACAGCTGGATAATAATTCTAGAACTCAAAATAACACTTGTAAAACATTAACCTCACAGAGACAAAGCATTGATATTAATGATTTATCAGTATCAATGCAATGCCCTCGATTACATTTGAGTGAGCCCTGAAAAACTCTATGACAAACATGATCAGTGTTTCAAACAATTCATGTGTTGAGAGGTCAGCTGGCAACTCCTTTGTCCTGTTTTACATTTCCAGCGAGAAAGGCCAGTGAGCAAAAACTTTTAAAGTCGGCATCCCATGGATGAGGCATGATGAATTATGTAAAAACTTTATTAGGTCACACAGTACCTTACATACTGTACACTACCATTCAAACATTTGAGGTCTGTAAGTCTCTTATGCTCACCGAGAATTCATTTATTTACAGTGAAACAGAAATATTGTGAAATATTACAATTTAAACAATTATTATTATTAATTATTATTTAATTATTATTATATTATTATTTTCTATTTGAATTTATTTTAAAATGCAATTTATTTCTGTGTTTCGAAGCTGAATTTTCAGCAGCATTTTCTCCAGTCTTCAGTGTCACATGATCCTTCAGAAATCATTCTAATATGCTGATTTGTTGCTCAATACACATTTCCTATTATCAATTTTGAAAACACTTGTTCTGCTTAATAGTTTGTGAAAACCTTAATACATTTTTTCAGGACTCTTTGATGAACAGATACAATTGTCTGAAATATAAATATTTTGTTACATTATACATGTCTTTGCCAATTTAATTTAATTCAATTTATCCTTGCTGAATGAAAGTATAAATTTATTTTCCAATAAACCAACAAACAAACAAATAAATAACTAATAAATCTTACGCCACCAAACGTTGAACAGTAGAATATACTGTTTTGTGTTTGGTGGGGTGTGTGTGTGTGTGTGTGTGTGAGATGTCATGTTTTTCTGTTCACTCATACCTAAAAGTAAATTGCACAGATGCTCTTTGATTCTGGAAAACCACAGTTTACAAATTTCAGTCAGTTACACAAGCACACAATACACTGATTCTGGCATTTATGATTTGAAATATTTTGCTTACTAGCCCACATACTAGAGTATTTAGTTTGCCCCATGCAAACAGACACGCTTATATACACATGCACACTGTGTAAACATTGAGATGTCCTCTTTGAAGGGAGTGTAAACTGATGAGGAAACCCAATCCACTTCCTTTGTGCTCTCAGACAAACAGCACAGACTCAGAGCCAGAGACCAAACACTGAGGGACAAAAACTCCAACCATTAAGAACCAAGATTTAGCCTAATTCAACATTAAAAAGAACTTTCAATTGAAAACAATTTGAATGGTATTGTCCAGCACAATTCACAAAACCAGGTTAGAGGGTTTTTTTTTCACCCTCATGAAAGACTGCTGAAGTGGTCATACCTGAGATTAACCAGTCTATGCTTGTTTGTAACAGAAACATTGAAATGTTTATGCTAAAAATAAGGATGTTAAAAAATCACAAAGTCAAGTATGAACCGATTACAGGGTCCCAAAACCTTATTTTGACCAATGAATTTCCAGGACTTTTTCAGTCATTCAAGGATTTTTTAGAACACTTTTATAGGTAACACACTCCCAAGAAATACTTTCTTGCATAAATAGTAAACAATTACATTCACTATGACTATTTCAATAATGGTTAAGAATTCATTCATTCCCATGACTATTCCAGGCCTGGAAATCAAGGTTGTCCATGACTATGGGAATCCTACTTTATTAAGTTATTTGTATTTTTTTTTTATTCCAGTAATTCCAGTGAAAACAAACCTTAATTCTAAGAGCATCAGTAAAGGCTGGAATACACTACATGACTTTTCAATTATGAACAAATTTTAAAACACCAAGTATTATACACTGACTTAAATGGTAACGGAGAAAATCTGGGCATCAAACACTAAACAAACACACAGTAACAGACTTATCAAATCATTCAGAACACAACAAACTCACATAGAAATATGTACATTGTTGCTAGATGCATGGCATTCACTACAATATGTATTCAAAAATCCGCTCAAAATATCAAACATGTCTGAAATCCTCAAACTGGACTTAATTCCATCATACACTACGATTATACACTATCTGTGAAACCTGTAAACTTGCTGACTTGTCAACTTGTGTAGTCAATTCGAGCCTGAAGGTAAGTTCTTCCACACAAGACAATCATTTCTTTATGGATTTCACTTTGTGGACAGGGGCACTGTCTTGCTGGAATAAGAAGGGCCCCCCTCCCCCCCCCCCCCCCCCTTTTTTTCCAAACTGTTTGCAACAACATTAATTGCACTGCAATTCTAAAATACTTCTTGAGTAACTCAAGAAGTATTTTAACTGAAATATGTATGAGGAGAAGACAAATTAGGCAATGCATAAATTACTCTTTATAAATATACTGCCAATGACAAGACTCCTGGGTAATGCTACAGGGCAGACAGCTGACATCTAGATACCACAATAATGCAAATCAGGTGTCTTTTGACCTCCTGTGACATTTCTAAATACAGAGAAATAAACATATATGGTAAATACGGATTTATAAAGAGTGTTTTTTCTTCTGTGGAACACAAAAGAGCTGTAATAGGATTGGCAAATCAATAAACGACAAAAAAGACATCATTGCATCTCTTCTCCATTCTAATTACAGTAAATGGTGACTGCGACTGACACCTGTCTTGACATTCATCTTTCCATAAGTCGATCAGGTTTAAACAATATGAGTGTGAAAAATATGACAGCTTTCATTTTTAGATGAAATATTCCTTTAACGTGCACTTCAACTAGAGGAAGTGTTTTGGCGAGCTGTCACATATCTTCTGACATTATGACACGAGACTGTCATCAGCCGGTGTGGTTTCTAATCCACCCAATCCCTCAGAATAACTTTATCAAGACTAAGCTATAAGAGTATAATAAAGTTAGTTAACCAGCGGGCCGTGGTCACATAATTGTTTAAGAGAACGCTCTTGGTTTGACACAGCGCATGCAGACATATTCTACCTTCACTATCCGCTATGGGATGATCATGACGGCCACTAACCTGTTCAGCGCGAGGACAAGCACCGTCTCGTCTCGTCTCGTCTTTTCAAGGTAAAGTCAAACCGGCTCTCGCTGCCAGTTTCTACGTTCATCCGGAGTTCCGTGTCCAACAATTATGCAACCGGAGAGCCAGACCTTTATTATCACTCTGCCAGATCAAGGAGTGATCTACCGACCCCTGTCGGTACGGAGCCGGGCAAGCACGACAGAGACAAGCCGCCGTTGACAGCAAAACAAACAGTTCAGCACTTTATCGGTCACTTCTACAGTTACTCAGAACGGTCGTGATGTTAAAATCATCGTAGTAGCTGACTCGAGCGCAAGATACAAAAGAAATCTAAGCCCCCAGGCCACCACATCCCCTAAATACGCTGCACTTTTGTGTCGCATTAAAAAAACTTAAAAGTATGTTTTAAAAATGTATTATTATGAATTTAGCACGATAATTAACTAGGCTAGTTAATGCATGTGCATTAATGCATTAATGCATGTGTCAAAAATACAGCTTATTGTAGTAAAATCACTTTTTAACTAATTTTAATCACCAAAAACATGATATTCAGTGTCCTTCATTTTGTGTAGCCTATAACCCGGTAACATCAATGTTTAAAAAAAGTTATATTGCTCAAAATTGTAAACCCTGTGTTAATGATGGCAGATCTCTGTCTAATATACAGTCAGGTCCATATATATTTGGACACATGCAGGGACACTTTTTTATTATTTTAGCTGTTGACCAAAACATATTCAAGTTACAGTTATATAATGAATATGGGCTTAAAGTGCACATGCTTTAATTTGAGGGTATTCTCATCAAAATTGGAGTATAGTTTAAGGAATTACAGCTCTATAATATGTACCTTCCCCCTTTTTTAAGGGACCATAAGTAATTGGACAATTGATTCAAAAGCTCTTTCATGGACAGGTGTGGGCTATTCATTCGTTATTTCTACATCAATTAAGCAGGTAAAAGGTCTGGAGTTGATTGTAATAAGTATGCCATTTGAATTTGGAAGCTGTTGCTTTGAACAAATCTATTAGAGAATAGCAGGAACACTAGGAGTGGCCAAATCAACAGTTTGGTTCATTCTGAGAAAAAAGAACGCACTAGTGAGCTCAGCAACATAAAAAGGCCCGGACGTCCACGGAGGACAACAGTGGTGGATGATTGGAGAATCCTGTCCCTGGTAAATTAAAACCCTTTCACAACATCCAGCCAAGTGAAGAACACTCTCCAGGAGGCAGGTGTGTTATTGTCAAAGTCTACAATCAAGAGAAGACTTCACGAGAGCAAATACAGAGGGTTCAACACAAGGTGCAAACAAGGCCAGATTAGACTTTGCCAAAAAAAAAACAGACCACTTCTAGAAAAGCATTCTTTGGACGGGTGAAATTAATATCAACCTGTACCAGAATGGCGGGAAGAAAGAAGTATGGAGGAGGTTTGGAACAGCTCATGATCCAAAGCACACCACCTCAAGTGTCAAACATGGTGGCGGCAGTGTTATGGCATTGCCTGCAGCGTTCCGCATGGCACTGGGTTACTGGTGTTTATTGATGACGTGACAGAAGACAGAAGCAGCCAGGTGAATCTGAAGTGTATAGGGATATACTCGGTGTGTTCTAAACGGGATATATCGCCCTCCGAAGGGCACTTTGGAGTGAAAACAATCATGGCTGCCACACTGAAGTGTTGTTCCAAAACGAAGTGCTCAAAACTGGCCACTTTAAAGTGCCCTTCGGAATGAAGGTTTTCGAAGGGTACAACTGATGGACACTTCTGGTTCCCATGATCCTTTGCGCAGATTCTTTGCATGACAATGGCGCCTCCGTGTGGGCACGTGATAAACACAAAAGGGCACTTCAAGAAACAGTTGTTTCGTCCCCTACACCCTTCAACCCTTCGAAGCTCTCACTCTGGAGGGTAAACCCTTTGAAGGGATTAAGGCATAGGGATGAGTCCTTCCAAATGGAACACAGGGTCTGTCTCTGCCCAGATTCAGCCAAGGAGCAAAGTTGATTGGACGGTGCTCATAGTAAAATATGGACGATGACCAAAACACAGCAAAAGCACCCAGGATTTTTTAAGGTACAAAATTGAATATTCTGCAGTTAATCTCCTGATCTCAACCCAATTGAGCATTATTTTCACTGGCTGAAGACAAAACTAAAGTCAGAAAGACCCACAAACAAGCAATAACTGAAGTCAGCTGTAAAGGCATGGCAAAGCATCACAAACTAGGAGCCCAATCTTTGGTGATGTCCATGAGTTCCAGACTTAAGGCAGTCGTTGCCTGCAAAGGATTCTCAACAAAAATATACATTTTTTTATTTATGATTATATTTATTTGTCCGATTACATTTGAGCCCCTGAAAATGAGGGTATTGTGTATAAAAATGGTTGTAATTCCTAAGTATTTTGTTATTTTTTTGTTTAATCTTGATTGTTTTATTTTTAATTATGTTCTGGTGGCATACAGAGTGTCAAAATATATATGGATCAGACTGTATAATAAACAATTATAGAAGTAATTATTATGAAAGCCTACGCGAGCCTACGTGACAGCAACTGTGATTTAAGGTGATTTCCACACAACAACAGACGGGTGATGGGGATATTGAAAGTAAAATTGGCTCCACTTTCATTTTGATAATCCATTTAAAGGGGTCATATGATGCTAAAAAAACATGATTTTTTGGTTGTGATGCAATGTGTTTATTTTGTTTAAGGTTCAAAAAACACATTGTTTTCCACTTAATGTACATTATTTTTTTCTCCTCTATGCCCTGCCTTTCTGATACGCATCGATTTTTACAAAGCTCATTGGTCTCAAAAGCGAGGTGTGCTCTGATTGGCCAGCTATCCAGTGCGTTGTGATTGGCCGAATACCTCAAGCGTGTGACGGAAATGTTACGCCCCTTACCATATTGTGATGCCCTGTCAGGCCGGAGCGAAGAGACAAAAAATTAAAACCCATTATATATTATTCCATCCAGTGGGACTACGTCATTACGATATATACTGTACTTACTGATAATACGGCCTTACACTGTCTATTTTAGCGGGGCATCGCGCCGTGTAAACATAAAAGTCTGCATTTGTGATCGGAGAAATGACAAACAACAAGCACTACTCTACACTGCTCAAAACTCGCATTTGAACCGTCAGTGGCAAAGTCTTTAAATATAAAAAAATTTATTTACAGTCTTTGAGTCAGAACAGCCGGAATTGTAGTCTACTCTCCAGGATCAGGAAACAATCCTCCATAAAACGCGCTGCACACATCTGAATATTTGGGAACTGTTCTGGAACAGTGTTGTACATACAACTTAACTTTTGGAAGGCCATATAAAGTAGTTTCGCTTTCACAACGCAACACACAGCGTCACACACGGCGGGCTAGAATGAGCAGAGGCCGGCGGCTAGAGTGACAGCAACCACATGTGACGACCCCGGACTGGACTCCGCTTCGTCCACGGTGAAAGCCGATCTGGTGATCCACAGCGCGAAGTTGATGTATTTCCTCAGCGACCAGCACGGATCAGCTCCAGGCATGATGAAGCAGATATCATCCTCTTTTGGAAGACCAACAAAGTATTTTCGCTTTCACAACGAATCACACAGTATCTTCACGACATGGCAGCGGCAACATCAATCCTACAGCGAGAATAAAAGTTATGCCTTCTTTTTTTGTGTGAACATTTGGGCAGCGTTATGCAAATCTTCCCACATCGTGACGTAGATATTTTGGGGCGTGTTAGAACGAGCCGTTTTAGGTAGGCGTGATTGACTCTTATTTTTTATAAAGAATATCTCTTTGGTTTGAGACTTTAGTCTTTGCAACTACAGATCTTCTTTATGCCACCAAGAGTTTGTAACACTCCATAGAGAAAGGAAAAATTGAAATCGCATCAGATGACCCCTTTAACACATTCGCTTAGCTATAATAATGCGGCCCTAACGCTCATTTGAGTGTTAGTAGAGTATTAGTAGACTGGTAAGGTTAGGGTTAGAATAAGTTGACATGTACTTGCAAAATTACTTATAGTCAGTAAAATGTCTGTTGGGAGACAATCACAATAAAAAGTTATCATATATTAAAGGCACAATATGTAATTTTCGCCGCTAGAGGGCACGTATTCAAAATAAACAAAGAGGCAAAGGCGTAGTTTGATGACACCGTGACTGAGGTGGAATCTGGGAGGTGTTCGTCTTCAGCCCACATCCGATCAACGACTGACTCCGGGCAGATCATCTCATGAGAGCTAATATGTTATTAACAGTAGAATGAAGCAGGGTGAGGCTGAAAGCCGTCGAAGCGAGACGAGGCGCTGAACGAGCGTGACATTTGCGTGGCTTTTATTATGCCACAGTCGACCGCTTCCGCTCCTTCCGGTCGTGCGTATGGGGTAAAGCAGCGCTGTTTTATCATACTAGATACATTTGAAAGTTCTGTTGTAATGCTATTCTGTGCGGTCGTCACCTGTCTAATAATATGCATAGCATATTAAAGCGTATTTGGTGTTTCCGTGTTTTCTACAAAACAAAAATCAAGGGGTTATGACGTCATTGGCAGCCGACACAATGACACTATGGACACGGTCCTAGTTCAAATTGCTTATTTCTCTGGATTTAAACTTTCTTCGAAACATTTGGGATAATGTAAGTACACAACTGCATGAAATATATAACACTGTGCTAGTGGTTTTTGGATATTTTAATAAAAAAATCTTACATATTGTGCCTTTAAGCAGACAGTCTACTAATACTCTAAATGAAGTAGTTACATAGGTGCATGTACTTACAGAAACAGATGTCAAAAGGAAACCTCCACAATAAAGTGTTCCCTAAATGTTTATTAAATCACTGTCAGGATTGTATATGAAATGTATAGGCCCCTGGGGAACCACAATTAAACTAAAGACAAAGGGGAGTGATATTTAATTGTGGAAAGATGAGGGTGAACTCCAAAATTACTATACTAATTTGTCAACTACTGATTACAGAAAGATGAGTTCTGAACAAGGGCCATTCAGATGGGGCGGCTGTCTTCTTAGCTTTGTTGCTTTGTCCAATAAATTCTTATTGCAAGAAAGAGAAGACTTTTCTTCACCACAACTTTCTAACCCCTACTAAATTTACTCATTCTGGGTAAAATAACATTATGTTTTAGTGTATTTACTACTAAACAAATCAAAAACACACAAGCAGTTTTTATTTTGATGACCATTTTAAGTAATAGATAGATAGATAGCATCTAAAATCACAAATTCACAGAAAATCGCTACAAAAAATCATTTTTCAATCAACTTCATTTTTGAGAATTTCACAATTACTCTGAAAAACTGTTTGAAATTACTTGAAGAAGTTAGTATATTCATGCCGTCCTTTGTCTTAAAGTAAATATAAAAACACCTCCTTTTGTATAAATCCACTTGTTTTTGTGCAAAATAAATATTCAAAGCAGCGGGGTCAACGTGTTGTGTGAGAGTGCACGTTTGCAGGGGGAGTTCCTCTCTTCAATCCCACCTGGAGCAGAAGGCCCTTCACCATCACATGACTGCATGTGTGCGTACGCGCCGTGGATGCCAGTGAACATGGCGGATGAGAACGCAGAAGCGGAGCTCGACTGGAGCGGCCGACAGAGCCTGCTGCTCGACGAGGACACATTTTTCGCTATGGAGGGTCTGCAAGCCACCTTTCAGCAACTCGAAGCCGAGCTTCGGCAGCAAGACGTTTCTGAAGAATCGTCCACGGAGTATTGCAATAACTTCTGCCAGGTACGCGCTGCATGCATGCGAATTGTTTATATGCAACGTTTCAGAGCAGTGGTGGCTCGCGTTAGCTGACCAAGATGCAAGTTGTGGCTGAAAACAACCATGCGTGGATGTTATCTCAACGTGTGGGCCGTTTAGTGAGCTATGCAAACGCAAAACTACCATAAGCTAATTGTGTTGGCATGCACGCCCAATAACTAGCAAATTTAGAGACGTTGCGAGCTTTAAGTTGATCATTTCAAGTAGCACGCTGTATTTGGTTGTGGTAGCTAGCTGATTCTGCATATAGTGTGTTGCACGGCTTACCATTTCCCTTAGTATTTGCGGCGGATATAAGCTTGTTTAAAATTGCGTATCTGTGGTCTGTAAAATCATGTATTCGAGATTTGGCTCATACGGCCTGCTTGGAACGGCGTTTCCATGCATTATGCGAACAGGTATATCTTGAACGGGGGTCCAGCACGATAGTGGGGTGGGGCTCCGTTGTGTTTATCTCATGCATGTACTCGGTCTCTAATAACTTTGATGCCCCTCTGTCACGTGTCACTTCTAATCAACCTTGGGAGTGTTTGCGTACTTGAGTTCAAACTCAGACCCATTTTTAGAGACCCAGTTCTCTTTGCATTCCCACTCAGATCTGTTTTTAGTTATGATTGGGTTTAATTTCCATTCACACCTTGTTGTTTTTGTGGAATCAGCCGACTTGAATATAATTGTTATATAGTGTTATTGATGGTGAGGAGAGCTGTTTTTAATTTTAAAAGTTAACAGCCAGTGAACAGTACTTTGTGTTTAGTAAAATTGTTGGCATCATTAAAAGATTGATTTAATTCAACTACACATACTAGGTATAAGTAGAGACAAATTTCAGTGCTGTACTGTTAATCTCTTTACTACAAAAATATTAATAATTTTTTTATCTACTCTAACTTTCATGGAGTATTTCAACAGTTCTGTTGAACCCTCAAGCCTTCATTTTGTCTGCTGAAGGAGCACATTGAGTTGCATTTAAGTGTAGTAGTAGTACAATAGTTTCTTTTTACACTACTGTTAACGTTTGGGGTCATCATATTTTTTTTTTTTGAAAGAAATTAATACTTTTATTCAGCAAGGCACATTAAATTGATCAAAGTGAGCAGTAAAAACTTTTACACTGTTACAAAGATTCTATTTTTAAAAAAAATTATATTCGAACTTCTATTAATCAAATAATTCTTAAAGGGGTCCTATTATGCTCTTTTACAAAGTCTTGATTTTGTTTTGGGGGTGTATTAGAACAGGCTCTCATACTAGGTTGTTCGAAAAACATGTTATTTTTCACATATTTTACATTATTACAGCACCTCTCCCCAGTCTAGCATGAACAGCTCGATAGGTACTGTACAATGAAGGCAGGCCTTCTGAACTGAAATATGCGGTGATTGGTTAGCTGGGGCAGTGGGTGCTGTGATTGGTTAGCTGGGCCAGTGGGTGTTGTGATTGGTTAGCTGGGCCAGTGTGTGTGTGTTGTGATTGGTTTGCTGGGCCGGTGTGTTGTGATTGTTTTGCTGGGCCAGTGTGTGCTGTGATTTGTTATCTGGGCCAGTGTGTGCTGTGATTGGCCTGGTTGGGAAATGTCATGCCCTTTACCATAGCCGCCTGCCGGCTTCAGTGTCCAATCAATTTGAGCGCGATTTACACCCGGATGATTGTAACCACTCTAAGACTAAGATCGTCTGCCTTGGGAAAGCTAGCATGTCTCCGACTTCAGTGATATAACACTCGTTGCCTTCTCTAGTGCAGCTCGACCAGGTCTCATCCCATTCGTCGATATCTGTGATATGACAAATCCCGGAAAATATGCGTTGTAGTCCAAACGAGTCGTTTGTTGTAGTTTTTGAAAAGTGATTTCTGTTAAATTAAATATCTCCTTTTGAATTGGACTTTAAGCTTTGTCACTTTGCAGATCTTTTTTATGCTCAAACAGCAACATTACAGACTAAGGTTGAAAAAGCATAATAGCACCCCTTTAAAAACACAAAAGTGGTTAGCAGCACAACAGTGAAGATGATAAATGTTTCTGAGCACCAAATCAGCATATTAGAATGATTTCTGAAGGATCATGTGACACTAAAGCCTGGAGTAATGACTGCTGAAAATTCAACTTAGCCATTACATGTGTAAATTGCAGTTAAAAATATTAAAGTGGAAAACAGTTTAACAGTTAAAATTGTCACAATATTAATATTTCACTGTATGTTGATCAGCCTTGGTGAGCATAAGAGAATAAGAAAATATTATGAACCCAAACTTTTTAACAGTAGTGTATATGCTCTTTGTTCTGTCATATTCATAGAAGCTCCACCATGTGTCATCATTAGTGTTGTACAGTAACAGCAGAATTGTTTGGTTTAATGCAAATGTGAACTTAAGTGAACCGAGAGAGTGCACTGTGTTCCAATTTGTGTTATAAACAAACCGTACAACCGCCCAGACCTGGCCTTGTTTTGATTCATTTTAAAGTGGTCTTTAAAAGTTGGGAATATTTGTGTATATATAACAATTTGATGTGAACTGCTTTCAGACTCCTGAAACGAACTTTGTTTAGTACAGATAATTTGGAGAGGTTTAAGATCTCTATATAAATTCTAAATAGAATTTAGGCCTAGTTGTTTGATTTTTTTCAAGAATTTAAAGTGGGGTTTAAGGGGACACTTCATTTTGTATCAAGTTTTTTTTAGAAATGTTTTGCATTGCAACTTTGTTAAAATGATTGCACACATGCCTTTTGGTGTGATTTTTGTCATTGTTGAAGATTAATAACTGTTACTTGTGACAGCAACACGTCACTCATGCAAAGACATTTTTTTAATGTGACCATAACACCATAAAGCTAATCTTTCAGTGTTGGTGCTTCACTTGTAATTTGGTCATAACAAGCACATTAACAGTGTTCCGTTGGGAACCTAAAGGCCCCATTTAGGTTTATTTGAAACCTCAGCTCTCCCCCTTTTTCCTCCGCATCAGTGTTGCTGTGGCAACGACTCCAGTCAGGCTCAATCCTGACAGATGTTACATGCCACACCCTACCTGTCTGCCTTAGAAGATATTTAATAATTTGCTAAAAATTGTTGTAATAAACGTTCAC
Source organism: Sinocyclocheilus anophthalmus (assembly GCA_018155175.1). Taxonomy (NCBI): domain Eukaryota; kingdom Metazoa; phylum Chordata; class Actinopteri; order Cypriniformes; family Cyprinidae; genus Sinocyclocheilus; species Sinocyclocheilus anophthalmus. The sequence continues at coordinate 236,929 of JADLZN010009077.1, forward strand.
TTTTCATGTGTGCATCATGGGTCCTTCTCTTTGAATGAAAACGTAACCCATGGGCAGATGTTTTGTGGAGCTGGAAGAAATTCTATGTTTTCACGAGAGCAGCCATGTTTTGGTTGAAAACAAGTTGGAACAAGTTTGCCGCTTGCTATTAGGGCTGGACAATAATTCAATATCAATATGTATCGCGATATAATTTTTTTTCAATAACGGTGATATGATTTTTAAACACATTTCCGATATTTCGATATACATTACCAGTGTTTCCCATACATTGATTTATTTGTGGCATTTGACTTCGTTGAATAAACATGAGCACCGCACGTTTCAAAATCATAGCACGGCGCGGGTGTTTTATATGAATGTATCTCTGAAGGGAACCGACTGTCTTCAGAATAGTTTAGATGGCATTTTTATCTGATAAAGTAGCGTTCATGTTTACAGCCATTACTGGAGAAACCGCTAGTTCCACCGCTCTCACAGCGCCACCTGCAGGCAGACAATCAGTTTGCATTTTCAATAAGAAACCCATTTCCAGCAACATGCTTTTGTTGTTGCTCTATTTTTTTGTTTTCTGAAGCAACTCGGAGCATGTTTCATACTCGTTATCCTGGTTAATGCAGGTTTCAATCTATAAGAATAATAAGCCTACACTACCAGTCAAAGGTTTTTGCACTGCAAGATTTTTATAAAAAAAAAAAAGAAGTGAAGTGACATGGGGACAAGTATGGTGACCCTACTCGGGAATTAGTGCTCTGCATTACCCATCCCAAAGTGCAACCAACACAGCAGTGACACACACCCGGAGCAGTGGGCAGCCATTTATGCTGCGGCGCCGGGGAGCAGTTGGGGGATTGGTGCCTTGCTCAAGGGCACCTCAATCATGGTATTGAAGGTGGAAGAGAGAGCTGGTATATTCACTCCCCCCACCTACAATCACTGCCAGTACGAGAATTGAACCCACAACCTTTGGGTTATGAGTACGATTCTCTAACCATTAGGCCACGACTTCCCCATTCTTTTAATGTTTTGAAAGAAGTTTCTTCTGCTCACCAAGCCTGCATTTTATTTGATCCAAAATGCACCAAAAGCAGTAACATTTTGAATATTTTTATTATTTAAAATTACTGCTTTCTATTTGAATATATTTAAAAAATGTAATTTATTCCTGTGATCAAAGCTAAATTTTCAGCATCATTAGGCCTACTCCAGTCTTCGTGTAACATGATCCTTCAGCAATCATTTTATATGTGTTATCAATATTTAAAAAACAGTTGCAGTACATTTTTTCAGGATTCTTGATGAACAGAAGACCAAGATCAGGCATTTATCTGGAAATAAAAGCTTTGTAACATGATCACTATACCATTCAAAAGACGTTTTAAAAGGTATATTATAGACTTATACTTTCATTTAGCAAAGGATATTGTAAATGATCAAAGTGATGATAAGACATTTATACTGTTACAAAGATTGCTATTTCAGATAAATGCTTTTTCTGAAACCTGAAACACGTTACTCCGCTGGTTTTCAAATAATTAAATAAGAAATGTTTTTTGAGCACAAATCAGAATATTAGAATGATTTTTAAAGGATCATGTGACTGGAGTAATGATACTAAAAGTTCAGCTTTGATCACAGGAATAAATTATATTTTAAAATAGAAAACAGTTATTTTAAATCGTAAAATATATTTCAAAATGTTACTGTTTTTGCGGTACTTTGGATCAAATAAATGCAGGCTGGTGAGCAGAGAGAATTCTTTAAAAAACATAAAAAAATCTTACTGTTCAAAAAAGTTTGACTGGATGGTAAGCCTATAAGTTTGAGTAAAAACTATTAATATAAAAGGAGAGTTGAGATTATTTGACAGTGATTTCACATTTATTGTTTGTATGAAGGCTAAATACCAATAAAAGGTGAACATTATTTATTTGCGCCATTTTTTTCCTAAAATATGATATAGTTTTATAGGAGTAGGTTTCAAATTAATTTTTCATAAGTTTGTATGCACAGACATCTGTTGTGGCCGTTCTTGGCCGTTTTTATGAGGCTTTTTTAATAGTGTTCATATATTGATATCGGAATTATATCGTATCGACCAAAATTAAGAAATATATCGTGTTATAAATTTTGGCCATATCGTCCAGCCCTACTTGCTATAAATCTTGAACTGCTACTGATATATCTTTGTTTTACAGTTAAAATACACTTCTGTAACCTTTGGAAGAGGCTTGTTTTAATGCAGGCAGATGGTTAACAATTACACTAGTTTGAACCCAAAGAGGTCTATGTTCTTGTGAAACTGCAAATTGTAATGTCCTATGTTGTGCTTGTACTATTTAGACTATATTTTGACATTACCAGAATAAATATCAATTTCTTTTTTTTTTTCTCAAGATAATGAAAGCCTCCGAAGGAAGCACCCAGTTGCTCTGGGGTGAGTCTGGTTAACAGGGCTATACCCAGTTACCCAGAGGAAGCTCTCCTAACCTTAGATTTATAGGTTAAATATGGCATGACGTTTCCTCTCTCATTCTCTATAATAAGATATCAGCTGGGATTTAACATCCCAGAGGCTTGAGGTTTGTGAAAGGGAGTTTGAATGTTTATATGAGGTTATCTGGAGTTGCTCTGTGCTCTAGGTACATCTGCTTCCATCCCTAAGTTCCAATCAGTGCGCCTCAGCACAGATGGAGTTCTTTGGAAGTGATGTATCAGGGGTTTCTCCTCACATCCTCCCCTGTGTGGACATGTAGGTTTGCAGCAGAGACAGCGTGTTGGAGCCAGGCTCTCAAAAGACCCTTGTTGGCTCTCTGAAGAAGTCAAAACTCTTCCACCTTTGTCTTGTTTCTTGATCGTAATGCGCTACCGCTCAGATGTTTAGGGTTGGGAAGATTTTTAAAATGTTTTTGACAAAAGTCTCTAATGCTCACGAAAGCTGCATTTAGGCTATTTGGTCAAAAATGCAGTAAAACAGTAACATTGTGAAATAATACAATTTAATGCATACAATTAAAATAATTTTTGTATTACATATATATGTAAAATGTAAAACTTTCCTATGATGGTTAAAGCGAACAAGTGTCAGCGTCCGTGATCTCAGAAAATCCTTTAATATTTGATTTGGGGTAGGAAACAAATCGATATTTTACACAGATATGCTGCTTAATATTTTTGTGGAAACTCGATTTATGATCTTATGAGGAATAGAAAGTTTAACGAAGAGGAATTGAATTTTTTGTGACATTGTTTAAAGCAGCGCTATGTAACTTTTGGTGCTCTAGCGGTTAATGAACAGAACTGCGTGCGTCTTGCAGAAGAATATTGTAGCCGGAGCTACTTCTCTCTTTTTATGTCTATGGCGAATCACGCAGATACTGGGCTACTCTGCAGCGTTACCTACCCGAACCAGTCTAAAATAGTCCAAATATAAACACTTGTCATAGGTGTACCGTAGTGATTCAGGACAAGCCAAAAACACGGTTTGGAAAATGGATTCATGGTGTACTCGCTTATTATAAAAATTGTGTAAATTTTGAACACAAAAAAGTTACGGACTGCAGCTTTAAATATCTTGAACTTTTACTTTTGAATAATTGAATGCAACCTTTTGAATTTTTTTTTCCAAAAAGAAAATCATACTGACCCTAAACTTTTGAACGGTTGTGTGCATCTGCACATAATTTGTAAAATGGATTAGGGTACACAGCCTTTTATTGTTATTAGTGAATTTTAATAGGCCTTTATGTTGGATATCTGAAGAGCACTTGACTCTCAAATTATATCTGTGTGGTGTTTAAATAGCTTAATGATTTTTTTTTAATGATCTTGTTCATTTCCCTTCTTCTTGTAGGCTCTAATGCATTACGCTGGGAGCAGGAATTCAGTGGAACACGGATTACCTCTTTTGGAGGTTTACTGTCTGTCAATCAACTGTTTTGCTGCTGCCCGGCCGCATCTCACAGGCGACTCCCCCAATGTTGCCCTTGTGCTCAAAAGACTTGCATTGTAAGTGCAAATTTTAGGATGCTAATATATAAAGGCAGCCTATAACATAATACCCATAATTTGTGTCTGCAAATATCTCATTCTTTTTTTCACAAACAGTTAGAAACAATTGAAATCCTGTCCAGTTGTTTGCTGGCTCACCTGATCATAGAGCATTAAAACCATATTGATTTATTCCAAATGTTGTGATCATCTGCAGGAGTTGCCTTGAATTGTTGTTATCAGTGCCTCAAAATGAAATACCTTTGGAAGCATGGCTGCAGTTCCATGGTTCAGTTCAGGTAAGATCAAATTATTGGGTTTTTATGTGCTAAGCTAAATTTATTGTGTGAGATGAATCAAAAGTTAAATTTTTACTGAACAAAAGAGGCAAAATTAAAATAATTCTTATTGTGAAGATTAGGGGAACCTTTTTTTAGGGGTCAAACCATAATTGCCAGGCCCTCAAGACCCTTGTCGCAGATGATGGACAGTCTGTACTGTTGTTCAAGGACAATAGACAGGGATGTACTCTTGGTGTATTAAACAGAAAGAGGGACATGCAATATATGGCGCTTTTCCACTGCATGGTACGGCACTGTACGGTTCACTTTTGGGGGGTTTTCCACTGGGTACAGTACCTGGTACTTTTTTTAGTACCACCTCGGTTGAGGTTCCAAGTGAACCGTACCGTTACCAAAATGTAACGTGACGTGTGAACTCTGCTGATCACGGATTGGCCGGAGAGAATCGTCATACCTGTGAACTTGCGACACAAACACAACAGAACCGCTAGATTTAAATCAGCACAGCCAGCGAAGGATCAAATGCAACTGTTTTGAACAAGCGCACCTTTTTTAACAACCAAAAAGTGGCTGTTTCGTGGTCTGATGAGGAAGTACAGACGTTCCTCTCGTTGATAGCAGAGGAGCGGATCCAGCGAGAGCTTGATGGGGCGACGTGGAATGAAAACATTTTTCAGGAGTCGCGACAATAGAGGCAGCGCAACTATAACGACATGTGAATAATCCCTCCCACTCTAAAGCGATACTAAACTGCAGTGGAAACGCAAACCGAGCCGTACCGTACTGAGCTGTGTCGAGTCATACCACGCAGTGTAAAAGCGCCAATAGATTCCCAATGTGAAATTCAATTTACAATCACCCTAAACAATACTGAAAAAACTATAGTGCCATTTTTGCCTAACAATCAGTGTGTTTGCTGCACATGAACTGCAAGCAGTATACAGATGTGATCTATACCATGGACCACAAAACCAGTCATAAGGGTCAATTTTATAAACAAGCTTTCCATTGAAGTATGGTTCGTAAGGAAAGAACAATATTTGGCTGAGATACAAATATTTGAATATCTGGAATCTGAGGGTGCAAAAAAATCTAAGTATTGAGAAAATCGCCTTTAAAGTTGTCCAAATGAAGTCCTTTAGCAATGCATGTTACTAATCAAAAAGGTTTGATATATTTATTGTAGGAAATTTCTTTATGGAGCATGATCTTTACTTAATATCCTAATGATTTTTGGCATAAAAGAAAAATGGATAATTTTGAACCCGTTGTTGCCTATTGCTACAAATATGCCCATGCTACTTAAGACTGTTTTTGTAGTGCAGGTTCACATATGAGATTTTCTATGTACATATAATTTTTCATGGTGTGGTTTGACTCTTTGTACAGGCGGCCCATGAGGCCATGCTGCAGTATGGCAGTACAGATTTGCATGCCCTGCTGAACATTACAGGTGAAGGTGGAGCTTGGAATAATCCTGTCCTGGTTTCACTTCTTACCGGCCAGTCAACAGATCGAGAAGAAGGTAACACCACATTAATACAATTTTGGCCATTATACCCACATTAAATGTAAACAAACTCAGCATTTCACTGCTTTCATGTAGAGAGTGGTTGAACAGTTTGTTGTTAGTTTATTCAGCTATGTGGACAGGCTGACAATTGATTACACAATATTAAGTTTGATGTTTCGCCAGATAACATGTGATATCTAAAGTCAGACCTTAAGACAGTGTTGATATCTGCAGATAAACACATTCAGCTGTTTACTTTTGATTGTCTTCCTCTGAAACAGTGAATGCCTATCTTGCTTTGGAGGGAGAAGGTTTCATGGAAATGCGCATCAAACACCTGGAGAAAGTAGGGGAGGTAGAGAAAGCACTGATCCTCAACAAAGCCTGTGCTAACTGTAGCCTCCTGCCTAACCGATCTACTTTTCGCCAAACCTTTGTCACCCAACTGTGCCAGCTGCTGCCTAGTGAGGAAGCTATTTTAGAGGTAAAGTACCCAGTTTTCTTTAGTGATTGACTCTGATCGTGATATGTTTTAATAATAAACTAAATTATTTTACTATCTCTCCCTCGGTCTATAAGATTTCTAGATTAGATTCAAAAGATGTCCTGGACATTATTTGCAACTTGGATGCTGAGGGGGAAGAGAGCACAGCTTTCATCCTGTGCACCACGTATTTTACACAGCAGCTACAGCAAGACAGCTTGGACTGTTCCTGGTGCGGACTTGTTATATTCAAAATACACTGGACTGTCTTTGTACTTGTATTTAGCTTTGTTCACTTGTGAACGGATCACTGGAGATAATGCTAATACCAGGTGTACATGAGATCTGGATTTCCCTGTGAATGGCATCTCTAATGAAGTTTCTTTATTCCTGTGGTGTTTGTCAGGGAGTTAACCCTGCTTTGGAGCAAACTGCAGAGAAGAATTGATGTGTCCCTTGAATCATTTATTGAACGGTGCCTCCAGTTTGGAGCCATTGCTAGGACTATCTACCATCTTCTGTTCCTCATTCGTGTAATTCAGACAGAGGTGAATAGACCTGTTTCCTCCCTTGTTACTTGGTTATTCCTTTTAATGTATGCTATGCTGTTCCTGACTTTGTCTATTGTATTTTTTCAGGCAGTGCAGCTTGGCCTAGCAGTTTCAGTTGAACTGTGTGTGAAGGCTCTTCGACTTCCAAATCAAGATGTAGACGCGAAAACAATGGTCTGCAAAGCTGTTGCCTGTCTCCTCCCTGACGATCTGGAGGTTATACGGGCTTGTCAGCTCACAGAATTCCTCTTATGTCCTGCTCAGGAAGCCTTTGGTGTCCTTGAGGAGCTCTACACACGTCCTGATCAAAAATATGATGAGGAAAATGCCATTATTCCAAATTCCCTGCGTTGCGAGCTGCTACTTTCTCTGAAAGCACATTGGCCATTTGATCCTGAATTCTGGGACTGGAAGACATTGAAGCGCTACTGCAGTCAGTTACTGGGGTTGGAACCGGAGGAAGAAGTAGAAGATGAAGCAGTACCAGAGGAGCTGTGTAATGTTGGAGCAGTTTTGAATGAAGAGGCTGGGAAGGAGGAAGAAGTTGAAAGTGAAATTAATGTATTTAGCAGCACTGAGCAAGAGCAGATAGTGGAAAAAGCAGAAACCGAAACAGGCCAAAAAGTCTTAAAGAAACAAGACTCAGAGCATGTCTCTAAGAGATCCGACAAGCAAGAGAAGAATAAATTTGTCTGTCAGATATGCCATAAAAAAGTGGTTGAGACACGAATCTGTCACCATGCCAGAAAACACATGGAAGATGATGTGTGGACATGCCCTGTGTGTCTACAAAGGTTTAAAAGTAAAAAGGAGTTTGAGCCACACTCTAAAACACACATTCAGATTCCTGCAGAGGGTCACTTGAAAAAGAAAAAAGTGAAGAAGGTGGACCCGAAACAATATTTCAAGGAGGATAGTTTTGATGAGTTAGAGCCAGGTCAAATTCCTTTAGACCCTTCTCTAGCCATGTACTATCAGTCCACCCATGACCCTGTTGTATTAGAACATATATTAGAGAAAGCCGCCAGTGTGCCTGATAAGCAAGTAGAAAATGACTATATTACATTTGACTACATTAAAACACAATATAAGTTACAGAATCATGACGTTTACCAGTGTCCAGCCAGTAACTGCTCAAGAAATTTTAAACTTTTCAAATATTTGGGTGTGCACATCAAAAATGAACATGATAGTGAAGATCCCAACCTGAAACATTATCTGGAGATGAAAGATCGTCGGGAGAAGTGCACTTTCTGCCGGAAGACCTTCATGACTGCCTTTCACCATCGCCAGCACCGTTGGGTCCATTATGGAGAGCATCCCTACATGTGTGTGGTCACAGGATGCGGTGCCCGTTTTGACACCACCAATGAACTTGTAGCTCATAAGCATAGTCATGGGTTCCATTTGTCCTACGGCTGTGAGCTGAAAGGCTGCAGTTTCTCCTATTGTGACCTTGGGCAGCTCTACCACCATGAGGCGCAGCACTTCCGCGATGCTGCTTACACTTGCACCAGTCCAGGGTGCAAAAACTTTTTCTACTCTCGCAAAGAATTTCTTCAGCACTTGGCAACCCATGACATCACCTTTACAGAGAAAGACTTTGAGACACAGAGAAAAATGAAAAGGAAACTCTTGCTCCCGGTTGTGGAGAGCTCTGAGTCAAAGGCAGAAGTAGAGAATGGTGTCCAAAAAGGTTCAGGTTCTTCACAGCTGTTGGCCAACAGGGAATCTAAGGTCTCGTTGACATGTGTTGCTGTCTGCTTTGATGGTAAGAAGTTTACGTGTGGCTTAAAAAGGTGTGGAAGGACATTTACTACTGCAAGAGAACTTCAGAAGCACTTGAGAATTGCTCATCCAGACAAATTTAATGAGGAGGATCAATTATGCAAGAAGAAAGTACAAGCAAAGCATTCTAAGACTCAAGCCAATGAATTGCATAAAAGTGGTCAGGATAACACTCTAAGAAGGTCATCAACGGAGGAATCTAATCATGAAAAAGCTCCCTCACCTGCTCCTGAGTCCATAGACTGTGACATAACCCTTTCAAGCGTGGAACTTGGTGCAGCACTAACCGAGATCATGCTTGGATTGAGTCAGCTAAGCCTTAATTCTCCCAGCACTAGATATGCTACGCGTAATTCACAGAGCACTTGCACGCCTACCTTGAAAGCAAGGTCACCTGCCAAAGCATCGAACAACAAAAATGAGGTGAGATCTCATGTATCGAGTAGTGATTCAAAGAAGCTGCCAAGCAAGCCAGAATCACAACAAGCACGTGACAACAATAAAGACCCTGAGAAGGAGCAACTGCAAAGCAAGCTCTCAACCAAGCCTTACACCTGCGAAGCCAAAAGCTGCCACTACCAGAGCGTTACCAGTAGTGCTTTAATGCAGCACTACATTAAGATTCATGGCTACTCTGAGGAAAAGGTTAAACAGATTGAGGTGTTTCAGTCTCAAACATTCAAGCCTTCCAAAATCCTTGACAGCACTGAAAATTCTGTCTTGGAGGACGATCAACCACACAGCGAGTTCCTTGTGCAGGCCACAACGAAACCTTACATCTGCGAAGCTAAAGGTTGCCGCTACCAGAGTGTTACTAGTCATGCTTTAATGCAGCACTATATTAAGGTTCATGCTTACTCTGAGGAAGAGGTGAAAGAGATGGAGGTGTTTCAGTCTCAAATATTCAAGCCTTTCAAGTGCCATCTCTGCTCCAAGAGCTACAGAAACAAAAAAGAATTGAGGATCCACTATATACATATGCATCACATAAATAAAGCTGTTGTTGAACAGATGAGCTGCTCTTTTAAAAGAAAGCTAGTTGATAAAGCACCTGTGGTGTCATCATCTAAGGTGAGGACCAGGAAGAAGTCACAGTCTTTGAAGATGGATGATGTTAAAACACAAAGACGAGAAAAACACCTGTGGCAACAGAAATGCCAAAAACAAGATTATCGGTTGTGGAAGCGCAAGCTTCATAGAAAAAATGGACAAGCTAAAGCTGAAAAGAAGAGCCAAGTCCCTTCTGAAACTGATGCGCATGTAAACCACTCAAATGTTAATGTAAGGGGAAGTCGCCGCTTGGTTGCTAAAGGGAATCTGAGCTACATCCTCAATAAATACAATAAACCCTTTCATTGTGTGCATAAAAACTGCAGTGCTGCCTTCAATACTCAGAATGCTCTTGTTGGCCACCTTCAGTTGGTGCATCACTATAACCGCTCACAGTTGTGCTTCCCATGTGAACACAAAGGATGCGATAAGCAGTTTAACAACTTGTCTAGTCTTACTAAACATTACCGTAGAGAGCACAACAAGAAAATTACATCGAAAATGCCTTGCAAGTCTAAGAACATACCAAAAAGACAAATGGCTTCATCAGAGGAGCCCATACCAAGGTTCAAGTGTACCTATGCTAACTGCAATGAGTCCTACCATCTCAACAGCAGCCTCTTGCGTCACACAAGTCAGTTTCACCAGAACCAGACTCCCCTGAATCCAGTTGCTACATCTGTGAACAGCGAGTTTAAATCAAGCTATAAAAAGCATGTTTTCTATAGGCATTGTGATCCATCTGATTCCCTTGTGGTGCGTCTTCAGAGTACACCTAAAAAAGATGAGTCAAATAGTGGATGCCAAACAAAGTTAATCATCTCACCTTCTTCCCAGTCGTTGAAAGATTCCCAAAAGCTGCCTCTTAAGCAGCCTATGAGGTGCTGCCTCAAAGATCAGGAAATTTCTCGTTCTGACAAGAACTTTGAGTCAATTGAAGAACCCGCAGAGGAGGAGCTGGAAGAAGTACCTAAGAAACCAAAAATTAAACTAAAAAAAGGATTTGACAGGATTGTCTTCCGAACGCATGAGGAGGCTTTGCAGATGTGCCAGGACCGCTGCCTTCCTGTGGCCTTCCCTTGCATGGTACAGAATTGTGACTCTGTAGTCATGAGCATGCATAGTTTAAATCGACATTATATTAGCGTTCACAAAGTTAGACGCAAACAGTTGACTGACAATAAGGACAAATTATGTTACACAGCTGAAAAGTTAGAGGAGATAATCCAAAAGAAATCCGCTGTGTCTGCTATCCCTGATTTAACAAGAATTCCAAATGGCGTCCTTAAAATGGAGTATCAGTCTGAGCCTGCGACCCCAGGTGGCCCATCACTGCCAATGAGCCTCCATTCGATCAAAACTGAATCAAAGGGTCAGGAAGTGATTGAGTTTTCAGGTGAGCCACTCCCTGACAGAAGTTTGCTTATTGCTGCTGAGGATTTGCTCTATGGCTCCCCAAAGTCAAGCAGGCACCCCGAAGAGTCTGTTTCCGAGGAGAGTACAAGACACAAAGACAGGTCAGATTCGGAGTTAACCACACCTCCCCTTATTCGCCCTCCACCGCTTGACCTCTCTCCACCATCTACCCTCAGAATCGCTGTTGATGAAAGTTCAATTGAACCCTCTTGTAAAGACAGTAAATCTATTAACATTCCTTCTACTGTTTCCATATCAGTTCCCACCCCAACTCGGCAGCCCCTCAGATGGAAGAATGAACTCTCTGAACCATCACCTCTAGTCCCTCTTTTACCCATCTCAAAGGATCCTGTAACTCACAGTCTAGCCCCACGAGCTTTTGACATCGCAACTTACAAACCTATGGGTTTTGAGTCGTCATTCTTGAAGTTCATTAAAGAGAAGGAGGAGATCAAATGTGAAAAGCCATGGACTGCAGTAGTTACTAAGCCTGATCCTCCTCGACGCCGTGATTGTTTCCGGCGAAACTGCTCGGTTAAGGAGAATACTCAGAGAGGAGCCCCAATCTCCCGAAGCCGCAAGTTTCGCTCATCCCCTCTGAGGCACTTGATCTCTAAAGGAGAGTGTACCTCTATCCAGAATCTCCGTCTGATTTTGGAGAGAGCTTTAGGGGGCTGTGGGGACCAAGCTATAAAACAACTTCAGTTCTTGAAGCCTGTGGTGGTTCTAGAGAGGCCAAAGTCCTTTACCTCCATTCTCGATCTCTTACCTTCTGAAACTAACGCATAATCTTCCGCTGGGCACCAAGGCAGTTAAAACTGGCCCACTTTTTTATTTGAGAGACTTTCATAGTATTTTTTTATATCATTGATACAATTTTGGTTCTTTGATGCCAGGATTAGGTACCTTGATCGTGAAGTTGTGAATGTTTATATCTGTAAATAAGGTCAAATAAAAACGAACGACAAATGATTTTGAAAATTCATATTGTATTATGTTGTATACACATCACACCAATCACTGTAAATGACTCCACAAGATCCATGTTACATTTAGTTTTTTTTATATACACTAAGAAAACACAAATGCAGAATTAGAATCGCAAATAAATTTATTCAAGTTTTATTCAAATTAAACAGGGACATCCTTGCTTGTTTATGAGGCTTACAAAAATGTTTGGAAACCATTGAACAGGAGACAGGCCTGCATGTTGATATTCATCCTCAAATGCCAAGCCCGAAAACACTAACAATGCAGTATATAGTTTTATTCTCCCATCGTACCGTGCAACTCCCTGTAGAAAAACAAAAGTCAGTATCATTAAAAGCAATTTCTTGATTATGCTTGGATTTGGGCCGTTTTGCATTAAAGTAAGAAAACTAAATCTGAAATACTTGCCCAGTCTTTCAATATGTCTTACCATCTGTACTGTTGTCCCAGAAACATGAGCTGGCAGTGTGCAAACCTGCCCCATTTTTTTGGAGTATGATGCATGTCACTGGGTGAACAAACATAAGAGATTGAATTTGGGGGGAAATTATGGGTACTGTACCTTTACATAAGTATTATTGTAGTTTTAACGGCCTCTTACCATACCTATGTACTTGAAAGGCTTTCCTAATTTAGTTAGCTGGCTTAGACTTGACTCTACAATGCTTGACATCCACTGGTTGATTTTACTGTGCTGGTAAGAGCTGTTTCCAATGGTGCTTTCAACAGCCTGTTGTCAAAAGACCCCATAATACACTAGTGATTATTGAAAAATAAAATATCGATCATTTACATTTCTAAGTATTTACTCCTACAATCAAAGTTATTTAATTTACTGTCGAAGATTGACTCCATGTCTACACAGTGTGGTGATGTAGTAGAGTCTTACTTCTTTGATAACTGTGGTAATCTCGTCCACAACAAATGTAGTCTGTGAATGAAAATAATTAAGGTCGCAGCTTTGAGGTACGTCTGAGAAAAAGTTAGTATCTCTACTGCGTACATTTAGAAGTAGGAATCACACGTTACTATTATAATTTTTGTGTCAGTTACCTCCTCTGCAGACTGATCCTCGTCCATTGCTGGATTTGAGTATTTAGTAGTGTTTTGTAGTATCTATGGAGACAGACCAGGGTCACTCCCTGGATAGTAATCACGGCCACAGACTCGCTGCTCGCAAGATTGTGTTCTTCATTGTTTTGTCAGTTTTGGTCTAACAAAGCAACGACAATAACGTTTAACGTTTTTGTCGAGGATGTGGCAGCAAATTCTTATTACGCTTTGACGTTTGCAGCACACTGCAAAACTGGAAAATATAGTTGGGAAATATTTTTATTTAGCTTTCGTGCATGAAGGGTTATACTATATCTATAACGAATACAATTGCATAAAAGTATTGTGCTTCATTTTTTTTTAAATGATGCACAATAAAACATTCTGTTCCTTTTTTTTGTTTTTCTTCAACTACCACGTCTCATTTTAACGCTTCAAAAACTGAAGTTTGTTTGATTGAATACTGTATAAATACCCGTGTGCATAAAGGTGCCCAAAGATAAAGAAACACACGCAAGTGTCTGACAAATGTTATTTTTAATGATTACTCTTACTCATTTTTGTGTATTTATTATTTAGCCATGACTATCTGTCTTACTGTAGTAGAATAGGTGAATTAAACGCAGTATTTGATTAACCTGTAATTGCTTGTGTAAATAAATCGAGTTTATCACTATACGTATTACCTCATAAATAGTGCATTTTAAATTTCTGAACCATGCATTTAGGGGGAAAAATCAGGAACCCGTTTCGTTCTGCTGTTGTGTCTGGTCGAACACAGTTTCTGGTTACACCTTATTTCGCATGAATGGGAAAGGAAGTGATAGAGCATGAGTTATCATTATTTGTGCATTCCTGCTAGTAGTTTTTCAATATATGGACTTAAAACATACACATTCTCGTAAGGTTCAAGTCTCGTATTGGGTTGGAATAGGTACGAAGATTATCTGTTGCCTTGAATGACTATCAGACAGCCGAATCACTGGATATCACGGAGCTAATTAACGGTGCCAACAAATAACTGCCAAGCCGTAATAATGCTGCTGGAAATTCTTGCATTACCAGTTGAAGACAAAATCTTTTACGCTGTCCTGGTCTTCTCATGGACGGTGTATATTTGGGAGGCCTACCTCGCATATAGACAGGTCAGCATATGGTTATTGTTTATCTTGGTCGTGTTTGCGGAAAGCATTTAAAGGCAGACACTTTATGCATTTATGATTTTCTATTCTAATTGGTAGACTTTGGGAAAAATTTATATTCCAAAACCCATCTCATCTTAGAGCTTTGTGCACATGCATAGTAATGTATTGAAATAATGAACTACTCTAGACCTTGTATAAACAAAGACACATTTTACCTTTCACAGAGGAAAATCTACAGCGCTACAATGCATGTGCCCACTGAGCTGGGCAAGATAATGGATTCAGAGACCTTTGAAAAGTCTCGCCTCTATCAGTTGGACAAGAGCAACTTTGGCTTCTGGTCTGGACTCTACTCCGAGGCAGAGGGCACGGTGAGCTTCATGTCAATTTCAAAGTTTTAAATTAAATTAAATTTCCAAGTGTAATGCAGAGTCTTTTTTCATATTAGCTAGTATTTATTTTATGTTCAGATAACTTTACGTCTGTAGGTTTCAGTTGTAAGTTTCTTACAAGTCCTATGGGTGAGAAAAAAAACATGCACCTTAAGGTTTCGTTCTAATTAATCCTGGACTGCAAATCTTTTTTAATGGACTTCATTCAAGATTCTTTTCCACTTGCATCTGTTTTTTCCTCTTTAAATATGTTTAATTTATTTCTGTTTTGTAGCTGATTTTGCTCCTGGGAGGAATCCCGTTCCTCTGGAAAGTGTCAGGGATTCTCACAGCTCGTTTTGGTTTTGGTGCAGAGTATGAGGTAGGTATATTCTCTGGAAACCTTTTGGTTGAAAAGACTCTTTTTTTGTGTGTGTGTTTTTAGATAATATTTCTAGAATTTGTTCTCATTATGTGTGAATTTTGGCCCACAAAAGTTGTCTAATGTCCTAGTTCTGTATGTGTATATGGTGCTTTTACTTATGTTTATGTAACTTCAGTTGAATTCGACTCCTGTGAAACTGAAGGCTGGAATACACTACACCACTTTTGAACAAATTTTAAAACATTTTGCATGTTACGCTTGTCGACTTTGCAAATGGTGACAGAAAAATCTAGGCATCACACACTACCAGACTTTCAAGTCTTTCCAAACACAACAGACTCACACAGAAACATGTGACTTGTTGCTAGCAGATGCATAGCAAATGAAAATAACTTGTGTCCTTATCCTTAAACTGGCTCAAAACATGTTTGATACTCTCCAACTGGATGGAGTCATAGTTTGGAGCTAAAAAAAAGTCTGTGCGCATCATACAATACGCAGTTTACTGTCTAGCCAAAATCTGCAGTCTTGCTCTGATTTTCAGCAAATAGCATTGACTTCTCCAGACTGCACAAATCTAGGTAAAAGTCATGTTATGTATGTTTGGAATGAAACATCAGCTTACTGCATGCTGAATATTGTGCAGTATACACTGTGAAGCAGTAGGTATTATCCTATTGTCACTTGACCTCGTCATGCAGCTTGTGAGTGGTGTCCTGTTAACATCTTGAAAACAAATTTGGTTGTTTTCATTTTTAAGGTTTTTGTGTGTAAATGTCTTGCTTTTTGGCAGTCCAATCAAATTATTAGTCAAAAAAAAGAGATTGTCTACTGTACTTTAGGAGTATTGTACTAGTATGCTATTCTGAACATTTTGAAAAGGTACTGCATTATTTAAAATGGTTTTCTTTCCTTCAGATCTCCCAGTCTTTGGTGTTCTTGATGTTGGCAACTCTCTTCAGTGCTCTCACTGGCCTTCCCTGGAGCCTCTACAGCACTTTTGTTATTGAGGAAAAGCATGGATTCAACCAGCAGGTAGATAAAGGCTGGCTCGTATCTATTTACTGTCATAGCAGAAATAAAACTAATGGCAAGATGTACTGAAATGTCTCTATTGTGCCTTCTTTATAGACAGTGGGTTTCTTCCTGAAAGACACGCTCAAGAAGTTTGCTGTGACTCAGTGTATTTTGTTGCCAGTGACATCATTGCTCCTCTACATCATCAAGATCGGTGGTGATTACTTCTTCATCTATGCCTGGCTCTTCACACTCGTCGTCTCGCTGGTCAGTTTTCCTGGCTTTTACTGAATGTTATCTGTGAGAAAAAGAAAAAGTGAGTTGAACTGTCCCTCCCATTTTGCTCTACAGATTCTGGTGACTATCTACGCAGACTACATTGCCCCTCTGTTTGATAAATTCACTCCGCTGCCAGATGGAGAGCTGAAGAGTGCGATTGAGAGCATGTCAAAGTCCATCTACTTCCCCCTCACCAAGATCTATGTAGTGGAAGGTAGAGCAAACCATACTCATCTTTTCAATTTTATTACTTTCTATAGAACTTTAAATGTATGTGAATATAATCGCCCTTCTCCTAATATATGTGCTCTCTTTTCTAGGTTCAAAGAGATCTTCCCACAGTAATGCATACTTCTATGGTTTCTTCAAAAACAAGCGCATTGTGCTATTCGACACTCTTTTGGAGGATTACTCCCCTTTAAATAAATCTGGAGAGAAAGAGCCAGGAACGGGAGAGGAGAACGATGCAGCAGGCAATGAGAGCAAGTCCAAACCAAAGGTCAGAGCCAGATCACTAACAAATTAGATTTAAATCGCTGTTTTTTTTTTTTTTTTTTTTTACATTTTTGTCTGTATTCAGAACAAGAAACAGGGCTGCAGTAACCCTGAGGTTCTGGCAGTTCTTGGACATGAACTGGGGCATTGGAAACTAGGCCATACAGTCAAGAACATTGTCATCAGCCAGGTGAGTTGCTGTATGTGCGGCTGTGCTTTACAGCTTAAACTCCAGTGTTATAGATTCCTAACAATTTTTTTTTTTGATTTTTCCTTTCTAACTAACAGCTGTTAACCACCAGATTAACACAGTCTTAACAAAGGAAATGTGTTCTTGTCTTGTGTATTTCTCACAGCTGCTATATCAGTTGTTTTTGTCACGGCACATTTCTGCAATGTTGTTTTGTCCGGTTGTTCAAGTAGAATCTGATTAGGTTGAACAGTAGCTGATAAAAAACATAAGACACCAAAGGCACAGAATTTTAAGGGCGCATGATCCGAGGACCATAATTTGAGGATGCTAACGACTCCGTTTCTTTACAGATGAACTCCTTCCTGTGTTTCTTCCTATTTGCTGTCCTGATTGGTCGAAAAGAGCTCTTCATTGCATTTGGTTTTCATGACACCCAGCCAACTCTTATCGGGCTGATGATCATCTTTCAGTTCATCTTCTCACCTTACAATGAGGTACCTCTTGCATTTCTCTCCTTTCTTCTTTCTCTCTGAAAAATACATGAGGATTTGTTTGCTAACTATGCATATTCTACCTTCTATGTGAATATTTCTGCTTAGAATTACATGCAGGACATTACAGTGCGTTTGCAAATGACACGGTCAATGTTTAGGGTAATCAAGTTGTGTATACAAGGTGTTGTATAGATATACTAGATTGATTCTAGGACATTGGCATTTATTAAAAGACAAAGAACCACCAAAATGTCAATTTTGTAGCACTAACTTGTCTGTACATTTTTTTAATTTATTTATTTATTTATTTTTATTGTCATGAGATTATTAATCATTATTTAATAAGTACTTATTTTCTAAAATGGGCCCAGAAAAAAACTTATACAGTATTTATCACAAGTACATTTAAAGAATCTTTTATAAAGTTGGATATATAAAATGTAGTCTTTTTTTCTCCAAGTTTAATTTTATAAAATATTTGTACTTATTCAATCTGTTGTCAATTGTTTAATCTGTATCTGCCATGTAATAGCCTGTGAAGCTGATATGGCAATAAATGTAAAGAAATCTAAATACAACCATTTTCTGGATATTCATATGTATCTGATCCAATTCACCTTCTTTTTCCCACTTCAGTTGCTGTCGTTCTGTTTGACGGTGTTGAGCCGAAGGTTTGAGTTTCAGGCAGATGCATTCGCGCGCAATATGGGCCGATCATCTGAGCTGTACTCTGCTCTCATCAAGCTCAATAAGGACAACCTAGGCTTCCCTGTAGCAGATTGGCTCTTCTCTATGTGGCATTACTCCCATCCTCCCCTGCTAGAGCGGCTCAGAGCCCTCACTGGACCCAAGCAAGACTGACGGCTTTGCAAGGGGGCGCCACGTTCACCACTCGCTCCCCCGAGAAAGGGTTTCCACCGGCCTCTAATGGCCCTCTGATATCGATGCCTATTTCTCTCTCCTTCTCTCTCTTTTATTTCCCAAGTGTTTGGGTTTTGCCATTTGTTTGTTATCGCCCTGGAAAGAAGTCTAAATTGATTTCAGATGGCTTCAGATAGCTCAGTGTACAAGATGGTAATGATTTTTGAGTCTGTGTTTTCAGTATGCCTTTTGCAATTGTTCTTGATATGGTTTTGATTGTTTTAATTCGTTTATACATTTTAACTGTGAATTGCCCCCTCCGGTTCTTTAGATCCATGCATTTTGACTTTAATTTTGTGTCATCCACTTGAACCGTGAGAGAGAGGAGGTTAAAACATTTCAGAGGGGCCCTTAGCAGTGTATGAAACCAAGAGATTCTTACCAAGGGATTTAATACTGTGTGCCAGCTGGTGTACTTTAAATAATGTCTGTTTGTTGAAACTGGAATGAGAACTGTCTGCAGTATAGTCAGATGAAATTAAATGGATTGGATGACAGATGTTATGGACTACCCAATTAGACTGCTATACTGAACTCGTTTGGCTCAGTTAGGCCAATTAAAATGTCTATTCCAATTTTAGTTCTTTCAACCTTTGGAACCTAAGTTGTCTTGTTTACAATTAAAGGTGTGAACATTTGTGTGTGGGTGGTTATATATTATATATATATATATATATTTACATTTTTGAAATGAGAAACATACAAGGACCAGGTTGACTAAAAATATTTAATGAGTGGTTAGAAATGTTGTTTTATTTAGTTAATTTTCTCTGTGCCTGTGTGTGCAAGATGTTGCTATGAGAATGTGTAGAAAAATTATGCTGTCACATTTCCCCCATTTCCTCAGAGAATTGAAGCCCTTAATAGTAACAGAGTTCTGCTGGTGGAAACTGCATTTATGAGGATTCTGTGAGTTTTCACATTAAGAATGTTAAATTTGGCATGCAATCTTGTCAAAATGTTGAACTCTCAAGGCTTTTAATGTGACTGACATGTAAATGGATTAATGCGGAGTAGCAGTGGCTTGAAGAGTCCATAGAATGCCCACCTGTTGAAAATAAGCCCTAAACCATAACAAATCCTTAGAGAGAGTTATATGGCTGTATGTTCAAACTTACTCCTCAAGGAATGTGTCTTGTGACATCTGGAATGTTTGGACTGGAAAGATGAACTTGCATCACTATGAATAAAACGGATCACAACAGCTTTGCTTTAAGCTTGTTTATGTTTCCATTTAATTTTTCTTTTTAATCTACAGGCTCTTTAATTGCTCTTCACATTTTTTAGGAGTACAAAATGATCAAAAGAGAAAAAAATTTGTACATTTACTGGCCAAAAATGAAGTTTTGATATATTTGCTCTTCATTAATCTGCACAGACAGATACATACAACTGCAATAACACATTAAACCCTGAGACTAATATTTTACAAATCTTAGCTTTTCTGATCATCCCATTTTTTTTTATTGCATCTATAACAGCATAGTTGCATATTAAAAGTGATATTGTCAATCGGTCGTAGAATGTTTTTGAGTGGCTGTTCAGTCTTAAGATTTAAATCTCATTAAAATATTTGGTGGGAGGCACAGTTTATTGTAAGTTATCAAGAATAAAAGATTCTATACAAAATGTAATGTTTGGGGGTTGAATACATTTGTACATAAATGTTAGAATATTTTTATTTACTCCGAATCACTCAAATGGTATTAATAAACTTCCTAATACAGTTCTCTGATGCCTTGGTTAAATAGTTTTCATATTTTTTGTTCAGGGCAGCAGAATGTATTGCAGATCAAAGTAGAATAGACATATATATGGCAAGCCGTTTTATCTTAAATTATTCCCAGTGTTACTCGTCATAATTGCATTTTTACTAGTAACAATTAAATTAAAGAGCTCTACAGTTTCATAGTAACAAGTAATTAGGCTCTGCGATTGCCTTCTATAGTAAGAAATGAATTAGGAGCTCTGCAATTCCAGTGTTACTAGTAACACATTCCATTATAGAGCTCTCTAATTCA
Source organism: Sinocyclocheilus anophthalmus (assembly GCA_018155175.1). Taxonomy (NCBI): domain Eukaryota; kingdom Metazoa; phylum Chordata; class Actinopteri; order Cypriniformes; family Cyprinidae; genus Sinocyclocheilus; species Sinocyclocheilus anophthalmus. Next base: position 257,387 of record JADLZN010009077.1, read on the forward strand.
ACTTACTACGTAACTATGGAATTAGAGGTATGCAAGCTGTTTATCTTTAAAGAATTCCCAGCCTTGTCGTAATTGCCTATTGAAACTAGTAACAATTAAATTAGAGCAGCTGAAATAATTCTTACTAGTAACAATGCCAATTACAGAGCTCTCTAATTCAATTATTATTAGTAACAATTTAAATTAGAGAGCTCTACAAATGAATTTTTACAAGTCATGTGTCTCCATTGACTGCCATTCATTTTTAATTGTAGAGCTCTACAACTGAATTTTTACTCGTAAGACTTCTGGCAAGCCGTCTTAGCTACGGAGTCATATGATGCAATTTCAATTGCCTTTCTCTTGGGGGCGGTAGTTGTTTACCAGCTATTGGTGCATAAAGGACGATCTGTAAGTGCAAAGACTAAAGTTTCAAATCCAAATAGATATTCTTTATAGAAGTTAAGACTTGTCCACGCCTACCTAAAACTGCTCGTTTAAACACGGCCCCACATGTCTACTTCACTTTGTGGGAAGATTTGCATAACGTCGCCCTTATGTTCACGCAAAGAAAGAAGGCGTACTTTGATTTTTGCTGTAGTATTGTTGTTGTTGCTGCTGCCGCCATGTCGTGGGGACGCTGTGTGCTTCGTTGTGAAAGCGAAAAAACTTTGTTTGGCCTTCCAAAAGAGAAAGATATCGCTTCGTCATGCCTGGAGCTGATCCGTGATGGTCGCTGAGGGAATACATCAACTTTCACCGTGGACGAAGCGGAGTTCAGCCCGGGGTCGTCACATGTGGTTGCTGCTCATTCGTCGGATCCGCCGGGCGCCGTTCTCGACCCCGCCGCCTCAGCTCATGCTAAGCCGGGGCTTCCGCTCAGGCTAGCCCGGCCTCAGCTCACACTAAGCCACGGCTTCTGCTCACGCTAGACCACCGTGTTTTTCATTGTGAAAGCGAAAATACTTTGTCTGGCCTTCCAAAAGAGGACACGACTACAAAGTGGTTGTAAATTTACCAACACTGTTCCAGCAGTTTTAACCCAACTCCAGATGTGTGCAGAACATTGTAGGAGGACGTTTTTACGTCCTGGGAGCGAGAGGAAAGTTAGCTAAAATGCGGCAGTTCGGACTCACAGTCTGTAAGTACGTTTTCATTTAAAGGATTTACCACTGATGATTCAAACAAGAGTTTTGGGCAGTGTAGAGTAGCACTTGATGTTTGTCATTTCTCCGATCACAAATAAAGACATGGTTTTGTGTTTACGCGGCGCGATGCAACGCAACGCGTAAAAAGACAGTATAAGTCATTATAATCAGTAAATATGTCCCAACTGGACGCAACAAATGCCTCGTTTATAATAGGTTTGGAATGTTTTTGTCTCGTTGCTCTGGCCGGGACATGGCATCAACATTATGGTGAGGGGCGTAACATTTCTGTCTCACGTTGAGGTATTCGGGCCAATCACAACGCACTTGATAGCTGGCCAATCACAGCACACCTCGCTTTTTAGACCGATGAATTTTGTAAAAATCTATGCGTTTCAGAAAAGAGGGGCATAGAGGAGAAACAATAATGTACCGTATGTGGAAAATAATGAGTTTTTTTACATTTAAACCGAATAAACAAATTTCATTACACCAAATACCCAAAATAATGTTCTTTTTAGCAACATAATATGACCCCTTTAATTAATTCCCAGCGTACTTGTCGTAATTGCATTGTTACTAGTAAGATTGAATTGTATAGCTCTCTAAGTCCGTTATACTAGTAACCAATTATAATTAGAGAGCTCTCTAATTCAGTTCTTACTAGTGAGAATGCAATTGCAGAGCTCTCTAATTGAATTACTGACTGTGTTCCACTCCCTCTGCTTCCTCTACACTAATTTCCTGTTTGGTTGCTTTATAGCCAGAGACTGTGCTCATGCTCATCGCGAAGTATTGCAAGTTAAACCTGCCTTACCAAGCATTCTCTATTGTGTTTCTGATTGCCTGTTCAGTGTATGATTCTGCCTGTTTACCGACCTAACGTTTATCTGGATTATTCCCCTTGCTTAGTTTGCCTGATCGGATGGATGTATGTGTTTGGACCTTTTGCCTGCCTGCTCACTTTAGCCTACTGGATTGCCCCTGTAAGTATTGTTAAATTGGACTGTTATTCTGGTTTCGACCCTCTGCCTGCCTTCACATTTCTGCTTACTGAAATTGCCCTTAATAAACTCCCACACATGGATTCAGACTTGGCTTCAGCATCCTCATTACAGAATACTTCGCCACCAATGAATCCAGCAGAAGTTTCAAACCTGCAAACAGTATTTGCCTAACAAAGTGAGATATTAAAGGGCTACCAGGAACAACTAAACCTTCAAGCAGTTAACAAACACCTGACTCCTAACTACAATCGCTACCACACAACGCCGAGACGGGTAAAAAGCGGCCCACCTTTTTTTTTTGGGGCTCTAAGGATAAGTTGATGGCACCGTCCGAACAGTGTTAGCGGGCTTTGTCGCCAAGTAAGGATCTATTTGATCTCAGGAGAGACGATTTGAGTCTGAGGGGAGGAAATGTGTATTTCTGATGACTTTGCTGACGGGTAGAGCGATCGACTGGGCGGCAGCCGTTTGGGACACCGATACAAGATTAAAAATCTCTGTAGATTATTTCATTCAACAGCTTCGTGAGGTGTTTGAATATCCCGCGGGGGGCAAGAGTATTTCTACTCAGATTTTAAATATCTCACAAGGTAATCGCACCGCTGCTGAGTATGCGGTGGAATTCAGAACAATCGCCGCTCAAAGTGGATTTAATGATACTTCTCTTAAGGCGATCTTTCAGCAAAGCCTGAACCTCGAACTGCAATCTGAACTTGTTTGTAAAGGAGAGGGTCTATCTTTTTCTGACTTTGTAACGCTAACCATTAAGATTGATAACCTGATGAGACAAGCACCAAAAAGAAGAAGATTTAGAGGAGTCCAACACGAGCCATTAAGTCCCTCTCAGCTGTTACCCCCAACCGAAAGCAACGAACCCATGCAACTCGGTACATCAAGATTATCTGAGGAGGAAAGAACAAGGTGTCGGCAGCTTCATTTATGCTTTTACTCTGGCAGGCCACCACAGCCCTGGATGTCCACACAAGCTCCAAGCAGCTTCGAGGGTGAATATTGAACATTTTTCATTGTTAAGTAATAAGTCATTCATACTACCCGTCACAATTAAGACTGAAAATGTCTCTCTTGAATTCACAGCGATGATCGACTCGGGAGCTGCCCTGAACTTAATAAACAAAAGCATTGTTGACAAGTATAATTTTCCCACTCAACCTTGCACTCCCCCGATCAAGATCAAGCAACTGACGACACACTCCTTGGAGAGGGAATTACTCAACAAACAAGAACTCTCTCCCTCCATGTTGGTTTATTTCATCAAGAGTCCATTACCCTGTATGTTGTTGACTCTCCTAAACATTAAATCATTCATGAAGATTTCATCCGTCCTTCCACATCACCAGCTGCCACAGGGTTTTTCTTCGTTGAAAAGAAGAATGGAGGATTAAGACCCTGCATTGATTACAGAGGACTCAACAACACAACAGTTCAATTTCGCTATCCACTACCATTAGTTCCATCCACCCTCGAACAACTCCGTGAAGCCACCATCTACACCAAGCTTGACCTAAGAAATGCGTACAATCTGATTAGGATCAAAGAGGGAGACGAATGGAAAACTGCCTTCCTCACCACTATGGGGCACTATGAATATCAGGTCATGCCTTATGGACTTGCTAACTCACCCGCTGTAATCCAATCCTTCATTAATGAAATCTTCAGAGACCTGCTCAACCAGTATGTAGTAGCCTACATTGATTATATCTTGATTTACTCTAGATCTGAAGAGGAACACATCAACCACGTCAGAACTGTTCTCACTAGATTATTGGAGAACCAACTCTGTCAAGGCTGGAAAATGTGAATTCCATGTAAGACAGATGACATTCCTGGGCTACCATATTAGTCACGAGGGAGTAAAGATGGACGAGACCAAAGTAAAGGCAGTCACTGAATGGCCACAACCAACCACGTTAAAGGAACTTCAGCGATTCCTGGGCTTTGCTTATTTTGTATAGACGTTTCATCCGAAATTACAGCATGGTTTCCTCCCTTTTGACATCTCTCCTGAGGGGCAAGCCCTCAAAACTAAGATGAATGGAAGAGGCTGACAATGCTTTTCATACCCTGAAGGAAAGATTCACCACAGCGCCCATCTTGAAACATCCTGACCCCAATCTCCCATTCGTGGTCGAGGTAGACGCCTCAGATTGTGGAATCAGAGCCGTACTCTCCCAATATCATGGCCAACCAGGCAGGCTGTTTCCATGTGCATTTTTCTCACGAAAGCTAACAGCAGCTGAACGTAATTATGACGTGGGAAACCAGAAACCAGGAACTTCTCTCCATGAAAGCAGACATCGAGAGATGAAATGCACAATGGCGCCGACGCTGATAGCTGCCTCCGTGGCGTGCTCCAGTTGTTTTTATGTTTTTGTTAGTTAGTCCTGTCTTTAGTTATATCCCTGCAAACAGTTTCACCAGAGACGAATTGCTGGAAATTCGAAGTAGTACAAACCACACGATATTTCAGGTTTTTTCGACGATATTCGGAATGTTTTGCGGGACATTGTGTCGGGGGGAGCTGTGGCGTGTTCACGGGCTTCAGGAGCGCAGACGGGGGAAGCGAGCCGGACTCGCTCGGAAGATCAGACAGCGCGGATACAGCCGCCGGTGCCTAGCATCCATCTGGCGAACCTCAGCTCTTTACCCAACAAAACAGACGAACACCTTCTGCTCTCCCGGACAAATAAGGAATTTTCAAACTCTGCTGCTCTGTGTTTAACGGAAACCTGGCTGAAAGACGCCATACCGGACAGCACGTTGAGTCTCCCGGGCTTTCAGCTGTTCAGAGCAGATCGCGACGCAGAATGAACAGGGAAATCACGCGGCGGCGGGACATGCTTTTACATCAATGGTGGTGGTGTACAGACGTAACTGTGTTAAAGAAGATGTGCTGCATAGATCTAGAAGTGCCCTTCATTAACTGCAAGCCGTTCTACTCGCCGCGGGAGTTTTGCTCGTTCATTCGCGTCAGTGTCTACATTCCTCCGCAAGTGTACGTGAGCTCAGCTTTACAGAAACTCGTTGATCTGATCACAGACACAGAACAACAACACCCGGACTTGTTTTAATCATTCTCGGGGACTTTAATAAAGCCAATCTTTCCCGTGAACTGCCAAAATACAGACAGCACATCACTTGTCCCACCAGAGACAGTAATATATTTGATCACTGTTACACCACAATAAAGAATGCATATCACTCTGTCCCACGGGCAGCTTTGGGGATCTCTGATCACTGTTTGGTTCATCTTATACCGACCTACAGGCAGAAACTGAAATCAGCTTAACCTGTATTAAGGACTGTTAAAAGATGGATTAATGAGGCAGAGCGGGATTTACAAGCCTGCTTAGACTGCACTGTTTGGAGTGTTTTTGAAGCTGCTGCCACTGATTGGGACGAGCTCACAGAGACTGTAACATATTATATCATTTCTGTGAAGACGTGCATTCCTACCAAGACTCATTTAACCTACAACAATGACAAACCATGGTTCACTGAAAAACTCAGACAGCTCCGTCAGGCCAAAGAAGATGCTCACAGGAAGGGGATAATGTCTTGTATAAACAGGCTAAATACACACTGGAAAAGGAGATCAGAGTGGCAAAGAGGAATTATTCAGAAAAAATAAGGATTAAATTCTATTCCAGTGACTCGGCATCAGTGTGGAAAAATCTAAAATAAATCACCAATTACAAGACACCATCCACAGGCACTGCGGAGAATCAACACCTGGCAAACGATCTGAACGAGTTCAACTGCAGGTTTGAAAAAACACCCCACAACCTCCCTGAACAACTTTCCACACAACCATTCACACCTCCAGCAAACCCACTCTCCCCCACACCTGCAATTCAGATAAGCGAAGAAGAGGTGCGCCAGGTCTTCCGGAAGCAGAAAAGGAGAAAAGCACCAGGCCCAGACTGTGTTACACCAGTCTGTCTGAAATCCTGTGCTGACCAGCTGGCCCCCATCTTCACACAGATCTTCAACAGATCACTGGAGCTGTGCGAAGTACCTTCATGCTTAAAACGCTCCACCATCATCCCCATCCCAAAAAACCCAAGATAACAGGACTTAATGAATACAGACCTGTGGCCCTAACGTCTGTGGTCATGAAGTCTTTTGAAAGACTAGTGCTGGCCCACCTGAAGGACATCACTGGAACCTTGGATCCTCTTCAGTTTGCCTACAGAGCAAACAGGTATGTGGACGATGCAGTAAACATGGGACTGCATTATGTTCTGCAACATCTAGACAGACCAGGGACTTATGTGAGGATCCTGTTCGCGGACTTCAGCTCGGCCTTTAACACCATCATACCAAACCTCCTCCTGCCCAAACTAACACAGCTCTCCGTGCCCACCTCCGTCTGACAGTGGATCAACAGCTTCCTGACAGAAAGACAGCAGCTAGTGAGGCTGGGAAAAAACACATCCAACACCTGCACCATCAGCAACGGAGCTCCTCAGGGCTGCGTTCTCTCCCCACTGCTCTTCTCCCTGTACACCAACGACTGCACAGCTAAAGACCCATCTGTCAAGCTCCTGAAGTTTGCAGACGACACCACACTCATCGGCCTCATTCAGGACGGTGACGAGTCTGCTTACAGACAGGAGGTCGAGCAGCTGGCTGTCTGGTGCAGTCTCAACAACCTGGCGCTCAAAACGCTAAAAACTGTGGATAATGTTGAGATGAAAACCGTGGACTTCAGGAGAAACCCCTCTGCACTTCCCCCCACTCACCATAATGGACAGCACTTTGACTGCAGTGGAGTCATTCAGATTCATGGGCACCACAATCTCTCAGGACCTAAAATGGGACACTCACATAGACTCCATAGCTAAAAAGGCCCAGCAGAGGTTGTACTACCTTCACTAGCTGAGGAAGTTCAACCTGACACAGGAGCTGCTCAAACAGTTCTACTCCGCCATCATTGAATCAGTCCTCTGCACTTCAATAACTGTCTGGTTAAGCTCAGCTACCAAATCTGACCTCAGAAGACTTCAGGGGGTAGTCCGGACTGCTGAGCGAATCAGTGGTACAACCCTCCCTTCTCTCCAAGAACTGTACTAATCCAGAGTGAGCAAAAGGGCTAGCAGAATCACTCTGGACCCCTCACATCCAGCACACTCACTCTTTGAACTGTTGCATCTGGTCGTCGTTACAGAGCACTGAGCACCAGAACGACCAGACACAAGAACAGTTTCTTCCCTCAGGCCATCCATCTCTTGAACACTTGACAATAACTGTGGAACAAACACTATTTATTCACTCATACACTTAATTATCTAACACACACACTCAGTCTACAATTCAATTTGCACATAATATACCTGTACATACAACTGTCTATTGTGATATACCTGTACATACAATTGTCAGTTTATATATTTTATTCCTTATTTACTTGTTCTATNCCTTCACCAGCTGAGGAAGTTTAACCTAACACATGAGCTGCTGAAACAGTTCTACTCCGCAATCATTTAATCTGTCTTCTGCACTTCTATAACTGTCTGGTTCTGCTCAGCTACCAAATCTGACCTCAGAGGGTAGTCCGGACTGCTGAGCGACTTGGGAAACCCTCCCCTTCTCTCCAAGAACTGTACTCATTCAGAGTGAGCAGAAGGGCTGGCAGAATCACTCTGGACCCCTCACATCCAGCACACTCCCTCTTTGAACTGTTGAAATCTGGTCGACGCTACAGAGCTCTGAACACCAGAACGGCCAGACACAGGAACATTTTCTTCCCTCAGGCAATCCATCTCATAAACACTTAACAATAACTGTGGAACACACCCTATTATCACTCCTACACGTTTTTATCTTTAACAAAAAAAGAAAAAAAAAAAAAAAACCCTTTTTGCCCCCCCAATAAGAAAAACTCATTCTACATTTCAATTTGCACATAATATACCTGTACATACAACTGTCTATTGTTATATACCTGTACATACAATTGTCGATTTGTATATTTTTATTCCTTAGTTACTTGTTCTATTTTTCTATTTTTTATTATCTGTGTTTTTGTTCTGTCACTGTCATTCTGTTACACTGTGGAGCTTCTGTCATGAAAACAAATTCCTCGTATGTGTAAACATACCTGGCAATAAAAACTCATTCTGATTCTGATTCTGATCCAAACTGTATGCTAAGGTGTCAATCATTTGTTGACGATAGTGGTCCTGACCTAAATCTTTTTCTTTTTTTCCTTTTATTTATTCCCTGAAATCCATTTAAATTATTAAATAATTTAATACATTCTTCTGGTGTTGCATACTTAACCCATATACTTAAGATCACCAATGCTCCTCTCTAGTCAAGTGCACTCTGACTATACTGTATACAGTAGTGATGCCCTTTTACCTGTTTAAATTAATTTCAGGAGGTCAAATTATAAGGAATTACAGCCTTCAGAAATTTGTGATGTCTGGTGTGAAGTCTTATGGACTACTGCTACAGTAGCTTTTTTATTTTTTGCTTGTAGATTCTTAAAAGTATAAATGTTTTAATTCTACAGAATACCATAGTGTTGGGTAAATAATTTTTGTTTTTTGGGGAAATATCCCGTTAAAACATAGGGCCTACTGTTACTGTTCTTGAATATCAACAAAATGCAATGGTTTAAGTTCAATGCACTTTGTTTCCAGCTTGCAATTAACTTTTTATGTCTCTTACATATTTAATCTCTTGCTCAGTGAAAAGTCGTCCAGTCATGAACATGCGCAGAGGGATGGTAATGATCAGGACAAACGGTAGAGCCAGTGACACAGGGCTTGATTTCACCATCCACAGGATTGCCAGACACACGATCTGGATCGCAGTGAACACATGCCTCCTACTGGTGCTGACCTGCAGAGGGAGACAGAGACCAGGATCAATTGGTTTCACATGCAAAAGGCAACCAACCTTGAGAATGTAACATTTACAAGAAGGAAAAACCAAAATGCAAAACACTCCAACAGAGTAATGGAAGATGTGAGAACATCTGAGAGACACATACTTTTGTAGCATAGGGTTCATTGGGGTGATACTTTTTGGGAATAAGGAGGAGCAGCATTCGATCCCAAAGCTGAATCCCACTGAGGGATGTGACTCCCATGTAGAGGAAGATTCCAAAGAGAGCTGTAATAGGAATCATTTTTAGAATGGGCTCCATGAGAATGGACAGACCTGCAAACAAACAGACAAAGAGGATGTACCTTTAGGAAGTGTAGTATTGTGAGAACCATGTTTAGAAGTTTAGAAGTCCGTCAACATACCAACAAGCAAAGCCACCACTACTCCACTGACTCTCTGTTCCAGAACCTTCTCAATCTCTGGGCCTTTGGTCATAACAGTCAGAACATTGGGGTGAGATACGGATCGTACAGTTGCAGCACTTAACCAAGGAATGCCAAATATGGCACTCAGACCTCCCATGCTCACCAGGATGAGAAGATCCATGTGGAAGCCAGAACCCTTGACCATTTTTCTCTCACAATTAGTCTTGAAAAAAAACAAAAAAAAACAAGAGGCAAGTGAAAAGATTTGTTTATTAATTAAATCATTATCAATAAATCAAACCATTATTCAAAGAGGATTTTTTGTTTCAGTTTCTGCCACACTGTGTCATCCTACTCCTATGGAGCCTGTTTCTGCCATGGGATAAAAGAATAAAAAAAGTAATCGCAACTTTTTCTCTCACAATAAAAGAATTGCAAGATATAAACTCGCAATAAAAAAAACAATACTTGTGAGATATAAATGAAAAACTTTTTTCTCATATAATTCTGTTTTTACATCTCACAATTCTGTTTTTCCACACTACAGAATAAAAAAATTTAATTACTTTTTTTTTCTCAAAATTGCGAGTTTATATCACAATTATGACTTTTATTCTCAGGAAAAGAGACAAATTTCACATGTTATCTTTTTTTTATCTGTTTACTCTCCTGTCGCTGAAACAGCTTACCATGTTCTCCCACATCACTGTTACATTTTTATTATTAAATCTAGGTAATAAATATATCTGCTGATTGGCTACTTTTGTTATGTTTGCTGCTCTTAAAAATACAGTTCCAAAGGTTTTTTGTAGCGATGAATAAAAGAAACCTTTGGGTTCCACCAACTAACCTTTTTGGGATGTCTCAAACAATAACCAACACCAACATTCTTATTCCATCTATACGACATACTATAGTTGCAATGGCGATGATTCCATCTGCTGTGTAAAGATTCTTCATGTAACATCATAACAATAAATCCTGATCTTCATTACACCCAATCTTCTCTTGTCTGAGTCCTTGTCAGTTCGGTCAATCTCTTCCTTCTGCAAACCATCACTCACGTGTCGTTACATCTGGACTCTAGGAAGATGGGATGAAGACCAACATCTGTCTGTGGGACAAGAAGGCGTGAACATCCATGCTGTCATATGGGAAGGTGCTTCGGTCCGTCTTTTCCATCCCTATGTGCTCTTGCGTAATTAACCATCGCCCCCGTACCGATGTCTCTAGTGGCTTGGACACCTAAGCGCGACACCCTTAGCCTACCAACCCCCTTCTCTCTTCCGTGTCTGTACACAGTGCGCCAACGCACGTCAAGACTAGTAAACTTTATAGTCTATTGGATCCTTCTGCGCTTCTTGTGTGACATTCCGACATAAAGGGTCTAATTGGCTTTAAAGGCACCATCATCCCTCATTCATCATGCAGCATTCTCTACCAAAAAAACGCAATTCGACCCAATGCTCTCTGACGCTACAATAATTACATAATGATACAGCATCTTCCATTCCAGTGCTCCGCTATCCCACACATCTTATCTCGAGTCGCATCGACAGCAACCGGTGATCGGAACAGATTGGCAAACGGCTGGAACGGCCCAACTGTCCACGCTGTTGTGAGCCTAACTCGGAAGCTATTCACTTCTCCAAGCACTTTTCCGGCTGCCTCTGCCTCTACGCAGGCAATCCGGGAACCCCTCACTCTGAAGCTACTGCGTCACTCAAAACTTTAGCAAGGTACGACTCACCACTTCTTCCAACCTACGGCCAAATCTATGTTACCCTCCTGTAGAACATGCCAGTCGTGGAACATGCGTAGTGTAGCCCCTATATCACATAGAGAAGCCAAGCCAAACACTGAGCACATCATGGACCCCAATGACAGCGGTCTGTCTTCGTGCTGATGACTAGGCCCCAGCGCTGCTCGACCACAGACCCCTCAGGACAGCACTTACCATTGCCTTTACTCACTCTGTCCACGTGAATTCCTGTCTCGAGATTTCTGACTACTGCAGGCCAACGTGAACTCGCATCAGCTGTATCGTGAAACCTGCTGGGATGCAGGATCTAAGCAGGGTGTCCGCTTCCGCTTTGAACCCTGGAATGATGGCCTTCTACAATTAACCTGTCGGGTGATTTAGTAAAAATAAATTCCCACAGACCCTCCTTTTAACTAACAGTTGAATAGCTGATTTTTTGTACATTGTTTTATGTTTAACAGAACCAAGGGCTGCTTCTCATCTTTAATATAAATAACACAGTTACTAATATCTTCCCAAATCTGCTTTAAACATGACTGTTCTTTGATTTAAAGTGGACCCACTGGGTCCCATCAGATCGTTTAATTAGCTCGTATTCACCTTTGCGTGTGCCCTACAAGAAACATCTTACTTATTATCACATATTGACAACTTCTCCTTTTCGTCAGGAATAATTTTTGTGGAAACGTGATACCCGAGCAGGCAAAGTTAGGTCAGTAAAAGTAATCCTTTTCTTCAACATGGACGCATTAAAATGGACAAATGGCAGTAAAACATTTATACTTTTACAAAGGATTGCCGTTCAAATAAATGCTGCTCTTATTGAATTTCTAATTTATCCTGGCAAACGATTGTATCATGGTTTCCACATAAATCATAACAAAAACGGGTTTCACATTAATAAGAAGACCTATTGCAACGCCCTTCTGCTTACTAAATTGAGCCCAATAATATAATTACTGCTAATACTGTATCACAACCAGCATATGGGAAGGATTGCTCAGGACTTAGGTGACACTGAAGATCTGAAGTAATGGCTGCCTAAAATTTCAGCTTTTGCCCTCACAAGAATAATTCACATTTTGATATATATATATCTATATATATATATATATATATATATATATAGAGTACTACTTAAATTTATATATCTATATATATTATATCTAGTGTAATATATAATAACAGAAAGCAGTTATTTTAAATTTGTAATATATTTCACATTTTGACTGTACCTTTGAACAAAGACATAAGCCTTGGTGATCAGAAAAGAAACTGTCAATCATAAGAACAACATTAAAAAATCTTATGGATTCAAACTTTGACTCTAGTAGCATGCGCAGAAGTGGACAATACATAAAGATATAAAAGGAGGCCTCTTTGGCTACTTAGTATCTACTGAATTAGAACAAATCTGTGATGCAGCACAGGGCACATGGCATATAGAGTGCAAACCAGTGAAGTAGACAGCAGTGCAGATATAATGATTTGTAGTGCAAAAGAGCTTATTCAGTCTGATTTAAAGTGACAGTGTGTGTGTGTATTGGGGGGGGGGGGGTGGGAGAGTCCGTCAGAGGGTCAGATTTCAGTGGTGCGTGGGGCAAAAGAGGTGAGGGGGGGCAAGGTCGGGAGGGAGTTCAGCTTCCTGACAGCTTGATGGATGAAGCTGTCCTTCAGTCTGTTGGTCCTGGCCTGGAGACTCCGCAGTTTCCTCCCTGATGGCAGCAGACTGAAGAGGCTGTGTGTTGGGTGGGTGGGATCACCTGCAATTCAGAGGGCTTTGCGGGTGAGACGGGTGTTGTAGATGTCTTGAAGGGAGGGGAGAGAGGCACCAGCGATCTTTTCAGCTGCTCTCACTATGCGTTGAAGTTTCTTGCGGCAGGACGCGTTGCAGGCGTCATACCACACAGTGATGCAGCTGGTCTGGATGCTCTCGATGGTGCCTCTGTAGGTGCACATGATGGGGGCCAGGGCTCTGGCTCTTCTTAGTTTGCGGAGGAAGTAGAGATGCTGCTGTGCTTTCTTGGTCAGTGCTGCGGTGTTGTCAGTCCAGGTGAGATCCTCTGTGATGTGCACACCCATGAACTTGGTGCTGCTCACCCTCTCCATAGTCACACCATTGACGGTCAGAGGAGTATGCTGAGTGTGCACTCTCCTGAAGTCGACAACAATCTCCTTCGTCTTCTCCACTTTCAGAGAGAGATTGTTGTCACTGCACCCCCCGGCCAGGCGGCTCACCTCGCTCCCATAGTTTGTCTCATCTCTGTTGCTAATGAGACCCACTACAGTCGGGTCATCCGCAAACTTAATAAGGAGGTCGGAGTTGTGTGACGGTGTGCAGTCGTGGGCCAGCAGAGTGAAGAGGAGGGGGCTCAGCACACATCCTTGGGGGGCCCAGTGTTCAGTGTGATGGTGCTGGATGTGTTGCTGCCGAACCGAACTGCCTGAGGTCTTCCAGTCAGGAAGTCCAACATCCAGTTGCACAGCGAAGTGTTGAGCCCCAGCTGGACCAGTTTGGGAATGAGCTGTTGAGGGATGATTGTGTTTAATGCTGAACTGAAGTCTATGAACAGTATTCTGACGTATGAGTCTTTTTTGTCCAGTTGTGTGAGTGCTGAGTGGAGGGTAGTGGTGATGGCGTCATCGGTCGAGCGTTTGGTCCGATATGCAAACTGGAAGGGGTCCATGGAGGGGGGGAGGGCAGACTTGATGTGGTGCATGTCTAGCCGTTCAAAGCACTTCATGAGGATGGGGGTAAGTTCAATTGGACGGTAGTCATTGAAGCAGTATGGAGACGACTTCTTCGGGACTGGATTGATGGTGGTAGCTTTGAAGCATGTGTGGACAACAGCCTGACTTAGCGAGATGCTGAAAATGTCTGTGAAGACATCAGTGAGTTCAACTGCACAGTCTCTCAGTACACGCCCATGAATGTTGTCAGGACCCGGAGCTTTGCGTGTGTTGATCCTGCTGAGGGATCTCCTCACGCTGTCCAGGGACATCGTCATCACCTGGTCGCCGGGAGGAGTTGGAGTCTTCTGTGCAGTGGTGCTGTTTGTGCCTCAAAGCGAGCGAAGAAGACGTTCAGCTCGTTCAGCAGAGAGATGGTGCTGTCACAGGTGCGTGGTGGGGGTTTGTAGTCCGTAATGGTCTGTATCCCCTTCCACAGGCTCTGAGTGTCTCTGCTGTTGCTGAAACGATGTGCTATCCTCCTGGAGTACTGACTTTTAGCCTCTCTGATGCTGCGGGATAGATTGGCCCTAGCTGTCTTTAGGCCCACCTCATCTCCAACTCTGAAGGCAGCGTTCCGCGTCTTCATGAGTCCGTAGACCTCCCCTGTTAGCCTCCCCTGGTGGTGTAAACAAAGTCAAAATGTTGTTTCCCCGGGTTGGAAAGTCTATGTGTTGGTGTATTTTTGGGAGCACACTCTTTAGGTCTGCATGATTGAATTCCCCAGCCAAGATGAGAAAAGCATCGGGTTGGGCTGTCTGCTGCTCACTGATGTGTTGGTACAGTTCATTTAGTGCCTCGCTCTTGTTGCTGTTGTTGGAGCTGGGAGGGATTTATACAGCAACGAGCAGTATGGCTGTGTATTCCCTTGGTAGATAGAACGGCCGGCACTTAATCATAAACTCCACCAGGGGTGAGCAGTGTTTGCAGACCACAACAGTATCGCGGCACCACGCGTCATTGATGTAAACACAAAGCCCTCCGCCGCGGGTCTTACCTCCCTCGACGCGAGCTCTGTCCGCTCGATAGTATGTCAGCTGATCGAGATGAATAGCGCAGTCCGGAACGCTGTTGTTGAGCCATGTTTCCGTGAACACAAAAACACAACAGTCTCTTACAGTCCTCTGAGTTGAGCGTAGTAGTCGGATGTAGTCCAGTTTATTGTCCAAAGAGCATATGTTAGCCAGTACGATGGTGGGGATAGTTGGTTTGTGTGGGTTAGCCGTTAGCCTAGCCCGGATACCTCCGCGCTTGCCCCTCTTCTGCTTCCTCTCACGCCGTTTGTGGCGCCTCCGCTGTGGGCGAGATGCAGTAGTGGGGGTCGGTGATGGTGTGGTCCTCCGGAGCAGACCGAGATCCCGCAGCTCTTCGGCGTGCGCAGAGTTTAACTCTAAAAATGTGGTTCTGCCGACATCGAGCAGAAACTCACGACTATATGCGCGCTTAGAAACAAATAGACGCGACGAATGCGTACAAAAACACTGCGACTCACAAGACAAAAAACACGAAAACACCTTTCTGTCGGGAGAGAGAGAAGCCGCAGTGTGTGAACACGCCACCATCTTTCCAGTATAATATGTACAAATAAGTTCCTTCAAAACAGTCCAGGCAATACGTTCTACAAAAACCTGTATTTCCAGCGTTGTTTGGCCGTTGCCAACAATTTTGTCCCAAGCGTTCCAATACCGGCGATGGCACAATGAATCAGTCAATGAATAATCCACAGACCGTCGGTTTTTAATCCATTGGCATCTCTCACATGCATTTCGCGGTTGAACTTATCATACAGTCTAATAGAGTAACTTGACTTAAGACCTCGTGTAACATACACTTAATTTAACATAAGGCTCAGAGATTCAATAGAAAAACATTTTCCCATCTCTGGCCTAAAAAAGGATGCAAACGGTGAGCCATCCCTCAAACATCCTGCCTCTCTATTAAAAAAAAAACCCTCCTTCACTTACTCTCTCCACTTATATTGATGTCATCACCCTCATACCTGAGGATGTAGCCCCCTAGTGTTGAGGAGACGAACTACAGTAACAGTAATTCAATATATAGAACTGTTATCATACTCTGCAAGCCAGAGGGAATCTGTACTGTACAGAAGCATGATTTTAATAATTTAATAATAATTTATGCATTTAGCAGACGCTTTTATCCAAAGCGACTTACAGTGCATTCAGGCTATAAATTTTTTACCAGTATATGTGTTCCCTGGGAATTGAACCCATGACCTTTTGCGCTGCTAACACAATGCTCTACCACTGAGCCGTAGGAACCTTTTAGGTTTTAGATTTTAGGCCAATTTATAACAATGTAACAACCCCCAAACAACTCATTTGTGTCCATATGACAAAGTGTTATGAAGATACATCTTTGTTTGCTGTTGATTCTTGACTTTTAAATGTTTCAGTAACTTTGTTTTGTGCATGGTCCGAAGATCACCTCTAGCCAAATGTAGCAAAGATATGCACAAATTAGGAGGAGCAGCAAAAACGTCATTATGTAAATGTCAGACAAGTTAGGCTGAGACTCTAAAATGGGATATCAGTGGACTTCGCATAAGATAAAGAATAAGAAGAAACTGTAAGTTTATTAATCAGATTGTATGATTTATGATTATTACACATTAATGAAAATGACCTCAATATGCTTTATAAGCTTGGTCTGAACATCTGAGATAAATTCGGTCAGAAGATTTGTAGGCAGAGTATGGGTGATAATGAAAACACAACGTTCAATCAGCTATGAATGCGGGAAGGAGGAATTTTTCTCTAGTCTACACCAAAGGATTTTAAACAGAAAAGAAGTCAATTTTTGAGCTGATAGGGGCGCTTAAGTGTTTGACTGGGAGACCACCAGATGACCATTCAGACTGCTTCCAATATACTTAGCTTCTTGGACCCTAATAATAGTTCATTTAAACTAAGATCAGAGAAACAGACAAGAAGATCAATTGGTCTTCGCAGAAATTATTAAAAAGCCTGTGAGGAAACATTTTTACCTCCACCTGTGACATAAATGATGCTTGATGTGGCTGCAATAAAACTTAATGACCACTCAATAATTCATGCAGTGCTTGAAAACGCCAGGGTTACAGGAGAAAGATATCTCGAAGGATACGCTTTATGTGTCTGGGAAGGGTAGAGAGGCGGAGAGCTGTGATTCAAACAAAGTACTTATCAAGGACAAAGCTTCTTGAACACTTATATGTAGGAGAGAGAGAGAAATAGAGAACAGATGCAGCACTTGGTTGTACTCTACTAGACACTGAAGTCAAATGGCTCTTGTTTGTAAATTATCTGGTGCTGCTGTCACAAAAGACGTACAACTCCTAGCATATGCCATTTAGTTAAAAAAATTAATATATCTATATATATATAAAATATTATATATATAGGTACAACACACAAAATCCACACTACACACATTTTTGATTAGCATTTTAATTTTTTTACATTTTGAATGCGTGTACAAAAACTTAATAAAATAATTACTGCTATCAAAAATGTTTAAAAAATAATCGAATTCAGTCTAACCAACCCCAATCCAGGGGTCCAATAAATCGAATTTCCAGGGCAGCATTAGTATTAATAAAAATAGCGATAAATAGAATATAAAACCATTAGTTACCTTAATCTGAGATTGATAGAGACATACAGAGAGATTGGGAGCATTCAGGTAACGACTGGAATGAAGAGGCGTGTCTACGGTGCGGGGGCGGGGCTACGAGCTCTCATCTGAAAAGCCACTATTATAAAGACTTAAAGGGACTCACAGGTGTACAGTAGTAATACGTGAGTCACACAGCGCAGCCGTTCGCAGAGAAGCGATTAAATGTTTACTATTAAGTCAGAGTGAGAAAAAGGAGCGTTTTTGCGCGGTTAGGGTCACACTGGGAGCGTTTCTTTTTCAGACTACAGCCATGTGATGGCATATGAGTCGAGTGTAATGTAACAATCCCCACCGACGCTTGTGCAGTGTTTGACGCTCAGTGACATGACATGGACGGCGGAGTGTCCACTGAGAGCAGATAACTGAAGCACGATGTCGGACCAGTAAAATCATCGCTTCTCTTGTGTTATAATAGGCTACCCTTGTGTGTTTGTTTGTGTGTGTTGTGTGTGTGTGTGTGTGTGTGTGTGTGTTGTGTGTCTCTCTTGTGTGTGTTTGTAGGGTCCTTCACATGTTTGGGATGTTCGCCGGTGTGTGTGAACACACCCTCTCTTCTTCTGCAGCCTTTGTGTTGACTTTGTTTCTGTAGGAGTGATTGTGTTTGAAAATATTCCTGTGCTGAGACAATCCTAGGTTTATTTCTAACATTATAGTTTTATTATAGTTTAGTGTCCTTGTAATGATAAAATGGTTAAAAATAGCTATATTGATAATTATAATCACTATTTGCAAGTCCTCCTATTATAGTCTGGAATTTATTTATGATTTGCATACTACTTCAAAATTCATGATTCAAATTCAGATTTTTTTTTATGATTAAGAGTAACTGTTTAGAGCTGGCCTCACCCCAAGCATCATACTACATCATATTGCCTCACTGTCTGTCCCACAATAAAGTCTATGACTAATTAATTACCTCCTTTCAATTAGTATAATTGGCTGTCTATGTGTGTCTTGCATGTCTGACACCGGATCAGGCGTACTAGGTCCCCAGCACACCTGCAGTGCTGCGGCTAGATTAATTGTCATATTAATATTGATGCCAGTTGCCCTTGCAAGCAAACACAGTAAACAGTTTAAGAGCTCTCTTGGCGATTTTGCTTGATGGAGATAGATGGACGAAGCCCTCAACAGCCTTGAGCCTGAGAAAACTCATTAGGTCCCTCGTCGTTTTGGACTGTTGGGATGTTTATGCCACTCCTTTAAAGCAAGTGATGCTTGTTCATGTGAATGGATGCACTGCTCAGTGTTTTGACCCACTTTTGTATAGTGTGCACAACCCTAAAGTCCCAGAGGATCACGATCCTCCTTCCTTGCACATGGATTGTTTCTATACATTATTAAGTTAGATATCATAAGGACTGCCGTTGTTCTTGATGTTCAGATTTATCGGGTGAAAGTCTTTGCCTCTGATGTATGTTTTTACTTGTCTTCAGTTTTCACAGGGTTATGGCTTAACTTTATCAGCTGCGCCCCCGCTTCGCAGGGGCAGCACCCCCCTGCCAATCAAGCATCAGCTGAGGCGAGAGGAAGCTGTGTCTGAGGATTACGATTGGACGCCAGGGCGCGATGAGGCTGCTACTCCGCAAATCAGCATCAGCACTATCCAAGATTCTCCTTCAGCGAAACCGCCGCAGCAAAAGTACCACGGACCCCTTCGGATAGTACTACTGGGCCAAAACGGAGTGGGCAAATCCTCTCTGGCACTTTGCCTTGCTGGACTGTCAGACAGATCACTCTCTATAGACTCTGAAACCCAAGCAACCGGTAAAGATTATATTCATACACCCTTCTTATGCTCAGCATCAAGCATCAGGATGCCAAGGACTGTAGTACTATATTTAGATTTGCTTTGGATGAAACACACTTATCACCTCACAGACACCTGAGATCACTAGTGTAAGGCTCTCAGGATTTGATTGGAAAAAGCGGAGTGGGTGCCGTGAAGGCATCCATCTTATTTCAGGTCTTTCATCATCTTGTGTCTTAATGAGGTGGGAGAGAAGCAGCAGAGTACTGCCTCTACACAGACACTTTCTGCACAAACAGAGCATGTAATTTACTAGGGGATAAAGAGCCAATCAGACACACAGATAGGTTTTTTTTCCTCTTACCTGAGCTGACTGTCTTTGTGCATCGATTCTGCACTGGATAAATTATGGTTATGCAACTGTCTCGAGTCCAATTCTGAACTTACCTTTCAAAATTCTTTTGTATTCTTCCCACAGATATATTATTATACGTTTGATCCCGTGAAATTGCCAGTTTCTGCTCAACTGTAGGAATAAAATTAGATGCTAATTAGTGATTTAGATAACAAGTGATTTCGTTTTATGCTTGAGTGTCGGTTTTTAAAAGAAATGTTTTTGTGTGTGTGTGTTGTAGATGAGGGTTACCAGCGGCGAGTGACCGTAGATGATGAGGACAGCACAATTTTAGTATATGACAGCTGGAAACAGGTGAGTCAGACACTCAAGCATGCTGAGGTTTGCGTGTTTCGGATTCTTTATTTTGTATTTTATTAAATGGCTTTCAGAAAAAAACATAAAACAGGGAGTTAAACTTGTGCAATTGAGCCAGAACAGCCTGTAGACTCTATACATTTTTTAAATGTATTATTATTTTCATATTCTAATGAATTGATTTGAAGATTACAGTAGTTTCCCTACTGATTTACATTCATAGAATGTTTAACATTCAAAATGTAACCAATAGTGATTTCATCATAATATATGAACATTAAATAGTGATTGGTCTTGCCTTCCCTGTGTAAACGTAAACATGTATTGCTGTTGATTCTTGTATTCACCCAACAGAAAACAAGATGCATACTTATTGTCATGACAACAGCAAGTGACTGATGCAAAATTTCATTTTTAACATAACTAAAGTCCAAATTCTATGCTTACCAAACACGATTCTTTTGCAACCTTTTGAGAGCTGGTATTTGCTTTAGGAAATGCAAATCTTCTATTCTAATGTCTTCACTGCACTGTTTGGGAACTGTAGTTTGTCAAGCTCCAATTTAAACACGATGTATGTATGATGTCTCAGTCTTTTCTCTTCTACCCAGACATTTTTAAAATGTTTCAAAAATGGAAAAAAAAGGAAGAAATACATTTTTGGAGTGACAAAGTTGAGCACATTATTAGATAATTTTGGGGTGAATTATTCCTTTAAAATGCTAAACATTTAAAAGGAATAATTGAATTGAACTGCTACATTTACATGAACCATTACATAAATGTAGGTGTTTGGTGTGAAGTTCTATTAATTGTCCAGGAGCACTCATCATATGAGAGTTGTTAAGAAAAAAGATAGGGAAAGATGAGAGAAATCTGCTCTTGACCTTCCAGCTGAGGTTTGTCTGTTGTTTGTCCTTTCTGTTTCCTTTTACTTTATGGCAAATTGTTTTCAGTTTCCCGTAATTTGTTCAATTTCTGCTGAGTGTGACTGCCGGGTTTAAAGATCCTTTTACAAGCGTTTTATGTGTATCCTCTATAAAATCAACCAGGTCCTGGTTTCCTTGTTATTTCACAGTGAATTGACCTCTTCTTTTCCCCTTTAAAAGCCACTTATTTCAGAGTAATCTAAAATGATCTAATGGATCAATACACTGTGTCATGTATCATTATGCTTTTCAGTCACGATTACTGCATTTGCATTAGTGTGTCTACATGTACTGTCAAGTAAAGAAAAATATTGCTCTTGCGATATATAGTACTTTGTCAAAACATTAATATCATACACTGACATTCAAAAGTTTGGGGTCATACAGTGTTTTTTTTTTTGTTTTTTTTTTTTTTTTTTTTTTTTTTTTTAATTCTTTTATCAGCAAAGATGCGTTAAAAGTGCCGTAAAGACTTTTACATTGCTACATTATTATACATTTCTGAAAATGACAGAAATAAATTACATTTTAAAATATATTAAAATAGAAAACTGTTATTTAAATTCTAATATTTCACTATTTTTACAGACATTTTATTAAATAAATGCAATCTTAGTGAGCAGGAGAAAATATTTTAAAAATCTTACCAACCTCAAACCCTCTTATCCACTCATCTTGGAAGGCTTTCCACTATAACATGGCTTTAGGGATTTTCTGAAATGGTCAAACACAATAATTAATTCACTATGTTATCATGTAGTGTATACTGTTCAGAAAATATAGCACTTTCTAATTTGGGTGAAAATATTAGAGTTTTGTCTTTTGATGCTGACCCTTGTGGCTAGTGTCATCTCATCCGAAGCATCTGTGAGATTGAATTATTTACATTCATCTTCCTCTGGGATTGATGCCTCTCTACTAGTTCTGACTTCACTTGTCTCTTCGCTTATCAATCACCTTTTCCTCTTTTCCTGACGATACAAGAAGGTACAAGCCATTTGACCTTCATAGGATATTCACAGGGGAACAAATACCAATTTGAAAGCCCCTCATGTTGTTGGATTTTATGTACAATGCATGTATTTTCCTCACACCCGCTCGTATGACAGTCCAAAGCATGTAGTGTGGGTGTATCATCCACTCGGAGCTCTGTTTATACTCTGAAATATGATGATCATTTCGCCTGGAACACACAGATGTATCACAGTGATATCATGAGCACATGCTTGTGATTTTCGTATGAATCACAGAGTGTCTTTTCTGTGTCACAGCTGACTAGAAATTATTCAAACACCTGTGAATGCTATGTGATATTATCATTGGGTTGTGCACATAGATGTTTAGGGTATTAAGTTGCCTTTGTAGCCGTGATGAATATTCATATTCATTCAAATCCCTGGGCAAGACTGATTGACTTTGACTGGTCTGTTCCCTTTCCAAATGATGTTTATGTGTCATCAGATCTCTCCTAAATCAGATGCTGTTTGTTGCAAGCATGAATGTCAATAGTGATCCTGCTATCACAGAATGACTGCAAGTTTTGGATTAATTCCAGGGCAGAGATGGAGAGGCGAGAGAGCAGTGGCTGGAAGAACTCCAGACTCCCCCCATTCCATTTATCTTTCTCCATCTTTCATTTTTCTCTTTCAAAGCATCCCTCATTTTTTCTGTCTAACCATCCGGCTCTTTTCCTCAGTGGCACGTCGTATCACGTGACCTCTGACCTCACCCACCGTTCCCCGGTTGCCATGGTTACCAGTGGTTACAGCAAACAAAAGGATCCCAGATAAACTATGCCGTTATTAATTGTAATTTTATAGATGCAGAGATTCAGCGCTGCCCTTACAGCTTGGTTCACTGATTGCAGTCTGTAGCTCATGGATTGAAGCTTGATCATGAAGAATGTTTAGCAGAAGTCTGTTAGTAATGCAGTTACTTTGTTTATTTTAAAGGTTTATTTGAGTAGTGGTTGGAGCTGCACAATTAATTCAATCAAAATTGATATTTCCTTGCACAATAAACAGACTGGGATTTAATTAAATAAAGATATAGTCTGCGATGCACTGCATACTTCAAAACGAATTAGTGACGTTCTGTTTTGTCTGTAGTCTACTACAGTGAATCCCATGCAGGGGTGATAGGAAAGATTTTCTTTTTTTCCCCCCTTTGTTAAACCTGTTCAACAGAAATTGACTATAATAGGGTGAGATTAGGGTTGTCAGAAAATTATAGCAGTAATCGTTTTTTATTTTTATAATGCCTTAGCACATTCAGTTCCTTTTGAAAAAAAGAATGTGACACCTGTACATTACTGGTAAGATTTTTAAAATGTTTTTAAAAAGAATCTCTTCTGTTCACTTGTTTGTTCAGGATTCTCCAAGAGGTACGAAAACATTTTGGCTTACATCTGACCACTCAAACAAACAGCCGTCTAAAAGCAAACTTAACTCATCTCAGGAAGATGGTGTGAGAACTTAAGTAATGTTTTTGGAAGAAATCTCTTATGCTCACCAAGGCCACATTTATTTGAATAAAAATACAGTAAAAACAGAAATAGGTGAAATCGTTTGGTTTTATTTGAAACACTTAAATATATTAAAATTCTAATAGATATTTATATTTTAAAATGTATTTTATTCCTGTGATGCAAAGCAGAATTTTACTCCAGTCTTCATTGTCACATGATACTTCAGAAATCATTCTAATGCTGATTCGGTGCTTAAGAAACTTTTCTTATTATAATCCATGTTGAAAACCTTTTTTTTTCCAGATTTTTGAATAGAAAGCACAGCATTTCAGTTCTTACTTTCAACTTTTGATCATGTATTGCATTTTTTATTTTCTATCCTTCTGGTTTGTTTTCCTGTTTGTCTGTCTGTCTGTATAATCGAGGCAACATTTTTTAAATGGACTGTAAGTGATGTGTTGGTTTGCTCACAGAAATATTGCATACTTGTTATCCTTGATGTTTCTGATTTTCAGATTTTTCAGAAAAAAAAAAAAAGTTTGTGTTCTTTTTCCTGAATTGCCCCAGAACTTCAATCTTGTGATAGACAACCATGCTCAAGTGGAGCTGAAGCACAGTTTTCACCTACAGTATTGATTGTTTTTATTTAACAAAAGGAGATTATTACTGATAGTGTAAAATTATATCTAGTATGAGTTCAAAGGTATACGTTTTCTTTGCACTTGGTTTGTTCAGGATTCTCCGAGATATACAAAAACATTCTGGCTTATCTGCACTGTAAAAAGTAATGAGTTGAACTTACTTGGAAAACTTGTGGAAACTGATTGCCTCAAATTTCTCAAGCAAATTAGTTTATCATTTTTGAGTTAATAAAACTTACTGTAACTTTGTATAGGTAACTTGTGTATATGTATAGGTTACCAGAAAACTTGAGTGTTGCTAACTCAATTTGACAAGTTCATCCAACTTAGAGATGTAAGTTAAGCTTAACTCAAACAAAGAACTCAAACAAAACAGTTCTCTTAAAAAGTCTGCTTTGTTCACATTACTAGAAAAATGTGTGGAAACAGATTGCCTTAAATATCTCAAGTAAGCTGTACTCAAAACTTAAAAGTTGTTAATACAAAGACAGAAAACAGATTGTTAGCACAATAGGGCATTTATTTGTTTAAAACAATGTTACTTCAAGTCATTCTTTTTTAGGCATGCTATCAAATCAACAATTTAACACTAAGAAAAATTGCACATACTGCACTCAGGAAATAAATAGAGAAAAAAAACATCAACATCCCTTTTATGACACCTTGTAAATCTAGATTTACCATCTTCTAGAAATTACATTTTTCTAAATCAATAATGATCAATCATGAACAATTACACCGAAAAATGCTCCATCACGCCACAATGACATCTTTCTACATCAGAAGATTTTTCAGAGATTGCATTCTAGGTTCAGCCATTGAATGAAATCAAAGGTGTACTTCAGTACTGGAGGATACTATCATTTCATAGCATAAATCCAAGTCCAAAGAGCAGGCATATCTTGGGGAGGATTTTCCAGATCATCCAATACAATTGTACCTTCCATAATTATTGCAGTAGATGTGGCATTAAAAGCAGTGCGTTAGGTATGGCTCTCAGTATGGAGTCCTCAGCTCAGGGATCACGGTCAATAGGCCGACTGACATCTCTTCTTCATCATAGTCCTAGAAACAAGAATACAATATGACAAAAATAAGTAATTACATTTTAAGAGTACATATTCAGGTTAAACATTTGCAAACAAATTAATATCTGTTTATTATGTTTAGATATAAAGGCCTTTTCAAACTGAGCACAGCAGTGGATCCCAGATATAAAAAAAAAAAGACATTCAATCTGTTTTACAAAAAGACAAGACAAACTGAACAGTATGCCAGCTATACAATAATCTATTTCTGAAACTGCTGCTTTGACATTTGAAAAGTGTAAAAAAAATTAAAAAAAACAAAAACAGCATTTTGGTTCAATACTGACATATATATTCTCTTTTGTGTGATTTCTAAAGACTGACCACAAAACCATGATCAAGAGCACCCTCATAGGCCATGTCTTAAACGAGTGGTTTTCACGTCTCTATCACTCATATATTAGACTCTTTGTTTTTGTTCTCTTGCTTATCTGATTTCTTTATTTCTTTCAAACCTCCTTTTTGATTTTTATATTTCTTTCACTTACCTTTATTCTTTTCTGTCCTTCCTTTCTGACTTCTTTCCTCTTTGTGTTGTTTCCTTTACTCTTCCTTCATCTAAATTGTCAGACTCCTTGTTACCTAATTTCTATTTTCTTTCTTCACATTATAAAAAGGGTTCACCCAAAAATGAAAATTCTGTCATTAATTACTCTCTCATGTCGTTCCAAACCAGTAAGACCTTCATTCATCTTCGGAACACGAATGAAGATATTTGTGATGAAATCTGAGAATGCTTGTAAACAAGGCACAGTGCATGCGTGTTCTACGTCAGAACGCCGGCTCCTGCGTCAGCAGCATCACACGCATGCGTCGTGGTACTCTCGTGAACGATGTCCTTTCTTTCTTTCTGGGTCTTGAACGTGGTAGTTACATTGCTGTCTATGCAGGGTAAGCTCTCGGATTCCATCAGAAATATTTAAAATTGTGTTCAAACATTAACCAAGTTCTTAAGGTTGGAACGACATGAGGGTGAGTAATAATGACAGAATTTTCATTTTTGAGTGAACTAACCCTTTAAGTATTTTTTCTCTTCTTTCCAACTCTGTTCTTTTATTATACATTCCCTTTCCTTTTTTCCTTAGAAGTTTTTTTTTTTCACTTTCTTTATTCCTTTCTATCTTATATTGTTTCTGTGTCCTGATTTTTTTCTTGCCAGGTCTCAAGAATTGTCTGCATTACACTAAATAACCAAATATAACAGACAAAATTACTTACAAAAAATGTCTTGTAAAATCAGTAAGGTCCTTTTTCATGGAATAGTTGAAGGCCGTGGAGAACTGCTGTTTATCGCCCATTGATGTCAGATGTCTGTGCAATTATTTAAAAAACTCATATTTAATTTCACTCAAAGCACAAGCATTCAGCATAAAATATAATGAATATCTATTTATTCTGTGCAGGGTTTCACAAAACTGTAAAGTATGATTTTTCATTAAGCACACCTTAATAATATACTATGTGGAAACATGGAATTGGAGAATTTTCATATTCCATAGCTTCCATATTTTAATAAGTTTTTCAGCAGTTGAGCTCTCTTTTCACTAATTAAACAAGTATAACTTCCACTTCCACTGCATGAGTTTAAGTCCCCAAAAAAAGAGCACATAGAATATGACAAGAAAATGGTTATAATTAGTGCTGGGCATTGACGCACATTTAAACTATTTTAAATGAAGTTTCTACTCCAAATAATTTTCTGAAATATAAACATTTAAACAGTGGTTGTGATGATAACTTGTTTTCATGACATTTGTTCGAACATTAAATGCTGAAAAACGGATTACATAAGACATGATAAATTTCATTAAGTTGTACTGTATCGCTCAACATACTTTATGATGCTTACTCACGTTTATTTCATGTTATAACTAGCAGTAAAGAGGAAGATGATGTTTGTAATCTAGCTTGTAAGCCACTGGCTAGCTAGTACGCTAACTGACGGTTACAGTAATGCTCGTCAGTAAAAACTAATATAATCTGCCTTTTCTTTTCCTCAAAAAAGGTAGCACACACTGTGACAATATAGTTTATAAGTAGATCACCAAAAACTTACCTAATCTTGCGGGCACATTTCAAATACGATCTGACTCTGAAGTTCAGTTAGTTGTCTTCTTCTGGTGATGTTTTGTTTAAACCAACCTTCCGCCACCTACTGGTATAGAGTTATTAGGGCACATAGTGAGATTTAAGATTTGAGATTTCCAACAAACTAGATGCTCTTAAGTACTGTTTACTAAAGTTGTTTAGTTTAACTATTTCATCCACCTGAAAGTTCACATAACACAGTGTAAATTCAACAAATTTGTAAAAATCAGGTATGTTTACTTGCTTTTATAGCTTTTGTAGATTCAGTGATTACTTTTTACAGTGTGACCACTCAAACAAACGGTCCTCTAAAAGCAAACTTAACTCATCTCAGGAGATGGTGTGAGAACACGATGTGGTTTGCTTAAGAGTAACTCTATCTATTGGCAGGAGAATGCGGGCAAAACATGACTCAAATGCACGAGGCGTTGCTCCAAATTGAGTTATTGCTTACCCGTTTGTTGTTTCGCACACTCATTTGAATGCAAGAGCTGCTTATTTAATTACTTCATGCCTTTTGTGGTTTGCTTTGATCCAGGAAGCAGCTAAATTAAATGTTAAATGTTTATCAAATTGTGATTTGAATCACAATGTGTTTAAAGTAATTGCAGTGTGATTGTTTTTGTCCTTATCCTTGTAGTGGGATAAAACACCCTCTAAGCATTTCTCCCTTGTCTGTCTTTAAGAGAATGTAAGCATTACTAATTAATGGGACAAGTATTAGGTGATTCAGTGAAGGTCAGCACTTTCCTTATTGTGAAACAAGGTCAGCATATCTGGATGTGGTGAAGACGTTGCAGTAAGTTTACAGTCTGTTCTGCGGACTGCAGCCTCACTGTCAACTTACTTTGTATACCGAACCATGGAGAATTGGAGAGAGACCGTGAATGAACCCATTCTCACACAGTACTGCATCAGTAGTAGCTGCAGAGGATGCAGGTCTATTTTAGTTCTGTAGCAGACTCACCAACTACACCCAATCTACACCTGACACATCAGCCCAATTAGAGCATGGGTTACGCACAGGCATTCATTCACATGCAAACGCACACATGCTCACAAATGTACAATCACGCACACCGCCCCGAGCCTGCCTCGGTTAGCACGGTTAGACTTGAAGTGGTTGTGACAGCGGGGGGAAAAATGGCTTTAATAAGTCATTCTCTTTCCTAAAATAGCACATGGTCAGCCATGTCCTTATGCACGCAAGAACGTATTCCGTCACCCGTTCTGCCATTGGTCGAGATTGGGAATTGCGTCACACGTCGCTGCTCCCTTTTCCGTCTTACTGCAGGAGTTGGTTCCAGCATGGAGTTGTATCAGCATGCACTAACCTGTCTCTGATCACCTGTGTCCAATACATTAGCCAAAAACTCACCTTGAAATCAATTCCGCCTTAATGGGGTGTGAACTGGATTTAATTATTCTATTGGATAATTGAAACTGAGGACTTTAGTCAGTTAAAAAAATAAAACGAGGGTTTAAAATAGTGCACTACTTGACTGTTGTGCTGTGCATAGTATTCATGTTTTTTTTTTTTTTAGATTGAATATCAAGCTTATCAACTATATTTGTCTCAGTTGTTGTGGATACTGTGGCCCACAATGCAATGGGAACTGACCCTTCTTTTTTTCATTGTGATGAACTGAAGAAAGGAACTAGAGGGGTAGCAATCTGGTAACTTTTTTTTTTCTATTTGAATATATTTTAAAATATGTGACCCTTGACCACAAAACCAGTCTTATGTCGCTTGGGTATATTTGTAGCAATAGCTAAAATACATTGTATGGGTCAAAATTATTGATTTTTCTTTCATGCCAAAAATCATTAGTATATTCAAGGGGTCATATTACTGCGATTTCAATTTTCCATTTCTCTTTGGAGTGTTACAAGCTGATTGTGCATAGTTAAGATCCCTGAAGTTGCAAAGACTAAAGTCTCAAAACCAAAGTGATATTCTTTATAAAAGTTAAGACTTTTCCTCGCCCTCCTTAAACGGCTCGTTCTAACACTCCCCCACATATCTACGTCACTATGTGGAAATATTAACATAATGCCGCCCAAATGTGCACACAAAGAAAGAAGGAGTGGTTTCAGTAACAGCAGTTAGTGTTGAAACAGCCATGTCAAGGAGACGCTGTGGTGTTTCAGTGTGAAGCAAAAGCACTTTATTTGGCCTTGCGAAAGTAGATTGATTTAGGAATCTTAAGATTACTTACAACAGAACAGCAATGCATTTTATGGACTACCGTTTCGTGAGCCTAGGAGAGGAGGTGTTTCTGACTTTGCTATGACAATCTGGCGCTTCTGAATCAAGGGCTACTGTTTTGGTTATAGTTTTTTTTAAGTATTGCTATTGCTATATGGTTTTGCGCATCGTTTGTGTGTGTGTGTTTGTGTGTGTGGGGTGTGTGTGTGTGTGAGAGAGAGAGAGAGGAGAGAGAGAGAGAGAGACAGAGTCTTAACCGTGGCTTGTGTACTGCACACATACCAGCTTCAACACTGTCTGTCACATGACTCTGTTCCCCTTTCGGGCTCTGTCTTTGCATTTATTTTGAAAAATTAAGCTCACGATTATGGTGAGGGACGTTACATTTCAGACGAGTGCTTGCGGTGTTCGGCCAATCCCAATGCACTGGGTCAGCTGGCCAATCAGTGCAGACTGTGCTTGTCGGAAGGAGGGGTTTTGTAGAAAACGAAGCGTTTGAGAGATGCGGGGCATAGAGGACCTACAATAATAACAGTATTTGAAAAATAATGTGTTTTAAACATTAAAGCATGTCAACATAATCTGTTACACCAAATAATGATCTTTAAAAAAGCATCATATAATCCCTTTAAGTAAAGATCATGTTCCATTAAGATTTTTTGTAAATTTCCTACCCTAAATATATCAGAACTTAGTTTTTGATTAGTAATATGCATGGCTAAGAACTTAATTTGGACAACTTTAAATGGGATTTTCTCAGTATTTAGATTTTTTTACACCCTCAGATTCCAGATTTCAAATAGTTATATCTCGGCCAAAAATGGTCAGATCCTAATAAACCATACATCAATGGAAAGATTATTTATTCAGATTTCAGATGATGTCTAAATCTCAATTTTGAAAAATTGACACTTAAGACTGGTTTTGTGTGGTCCAGGGTCACATATGTGTACTATATAATATGTACTGTTTGTGTGTGTGTATGAATAATTATTAAATATATATAATATATATAATCATATATTATATACACAGTGGGTACGGAAAGTATTCAGACCCCCTTAAATTTTTCACTCTGTTAATTGCACCATTTGCTAAAATCACTCAGTTAATTTTTTTCCTCTTAATGAATACACACCGCCCCCCTTTGACAGAAAAACACCAGAATTGTTGTGACATTTTTCAATTTTTATTAAAAGAAAAACTGAATATACATGGTACCTAACAGCACTCCACAACATCCGACCCTTTGACTGTGACCTTATATTTTAACTCAGGTCACACCTAGAACTCCATTTCTTTTGATCACCCTTGAGATGGTTCTACACCTTCATTTGAGTCCAGCTGTGTTTGATTATACTGATTGGACTTGATTAGGAAAGCCACACACCTGTCTCTATAAGACCTTACAGCTCACAGTGCATGTCAAAGCAAATGAGAATCATGAGGTCAAAGGACTGCCTGAAAGATCTCAGAGACAGAATTGTGGCAAGGCACAGTCTGGCCAAGGTTACAAAAAAATTTCTGCTGCACTTAAGGTTCCTAAGAGCACCGTGGCCTCCATAATCCTTAAATGAAAGACATTTGGGACGACCAGAACCCTTCCTAGAGCTGGCCTCTGCCAAACTGAGCTATCGGGTGAGAAGAGCCTTGGTGAGAGAGGTAAGAAGAACCCAAAGATCACTGTGGCTGAGCTCCAGAGTTGCAGTCGGGAGATGGGAGAAAGTTGTAGAAAGTCAACCATCACTGCAGCCTCCACCAGTCGGGGCTTTATGGCAGAGTGGGCCGACGGAAGCCTATCCTCCGTGCAAGACACATGAAAGCCCGCATGGAGTTTGCTAAAAAAAAAAACACCTGAAGGACTCCAAGATGGTGAGAAATAAGATTCTCTGGTCCGATGAGACCAAGATAGAACTTTTTGGCCTTAATTTTAAGCTGTATGTGTGGAGAAAACCAGGCACCTGCTCATCACCTGTCCAATACAGTCCCAACAGTGAAGTTTGGTGGTGGCAGCATCATGCTGTGGGTTTTTTTTTCAGCTGCAGGGACAGGACGACTGGTTGCAATCGAGGGAAAGTTGAATGCGGCCAAGTACAGGGATATCTAGTACCAAGTACTTTCTCCAGAGTGCTCAGGACCTCATACTGGGCCGAAGGTTTACCTTCCAACAAGACATGACCCTAAGCACACAGCTAAAATAATGGAGTGGCTTCACAACAACTCTGTGACCGTTCTTGAATGGCCCAGCCAGAGCCCTGACTTAAACCCAATTGACATCTCTGGAGAGACCTAAAAATGGCTGTCCACCAACGTTTACTATTCAACCTGACAGAACTGGAGAGGATCTTCAAGGAGGAATGGCAGAGGATCCCCAAATCCAGGTGTGAAAAACTTGTTGCATCTTTCCCACAAAGACTCATGGCTGTATTAGATCAAAAAAGTGCTTCTACTAAATACTGAGCAAAGAAAGGGTCTGAATACTTAAGACCATGTGATATTTCAGTTTTCTTTTTTAATAAATCTGCAAAAATGTCAACAATTTCTGTGTTTTTCTGTCAATATGGGGTTTTGTGTGTACATTAATGAGGAAAAAATAATTAACTTAAATGGTTTTAGCAAATAGCTGCAATATAACAAGAGTGAAAAATTTAAGGGGGTCTTAATACTTTCCATACCCACTGTATATATATTATATAGATATACATGTTATAATTAAGTAAATAAATAGTATTACCTGACCTAAAAATTATATATTAAAATAAACATTTTCTTTCATACTAAGTATAGTTAATCTGGTTACTGATATAAAAATTATAATTTAACTTTATTTGGAGTACTACTTGAACACAATGCAAATTTCTTAATATTAAGCCTAATATGTGTTTTAATGTCACTATTGATGAGGACTGTATTAGCTTTGAATAACATTGGTCTTTAAATGCAAGATATTTAAAGGGTACCTTATGTATACTTGCAATAGTTTCACTTTAGCACATCAAATATACTTCAGTATGTCTTTAGTTGGATTTCAGCACTACTTCTGCACAATTAAAGTAAATTAAGTACAACATTAGTTGTTTCAATTTAGCATACTTTAAGTATACCAGTTTAGTATACCAAAAGTACAATTGCAGAGTGTTTTTATTAAGTAAATATGTAAATGTATTTGCAGTATACTTAGCATGAAATACATGTATTTCACATACATTTTAGTAGTTTTATTTTACACTAGGGTATGTATTATTTACCTTTTTTTTTAAACTCGTTGACTCATCCTCATCTTGTTCCAAACCTGTATGGCTTTCTTTCTGTAACACAAATAATATGTTAAAAGATGTGCACAACAAAAAAAAAAATTCCCATATAATGAAAATGTCTGCTAACATTCTGCCTCACATCTGTTCTTTGGAACAGCATGAGGGTGAATAAATTATGACAGAAATTTCATTTTTGGGTGAATTAGCCCTTTAACATTAGCATTCATTTCAAAATAAAACATGCAACGTGGCAAGGTAATGTTAGCATCTTGCATTCTACTTAAACTGTTTACATATTACATACTTGCAAAATATTTTATGAAAATAGCATGCGGTATGAACTAGTTTTCCATTCTAAACATAGCCCAGACCAACCCTAGCTCTAGCCAGCCATGAACAAGATGCTACTAGTTCTTGTCTGATATGTAATGAGCCGGTAGACTGGGGCTATTCGCTTGGCTATAATTAATAGATTACTTTGAGGTGAAATATTGATGACGCTAAGCAGCTCATGGTTTTTATTTACTGGGTAGGGGCCATTGTGTGTGTAAACTGACAAGGCAGTTTGGACTTTTTTTTCTGTAAATGTGTGACGTATACGTCTGTTTATCTCAGTCAGACAGAGTGTGTAGTGTACTGCTGGGAGCCTTATGCTTAAGTACAGTGTGCCTCAGCTCAGCTCCAGTATCGTTATGGACTGTGAGCTTTGTGTAACGTTCATTAGGGAGATGTTTATTCTTTGATGTTGGTGTGCTTGGCAGAGTAAGCAGGCTTTTATTTCTGTAGAGGTATGTGTGCTTTGTGTTTATAGCTGCAGAATTGGCTTGTTCAGCGGCTGAGAAAGCACTTTTAGATGGGATGGTGGATGTCTGTGTGTGGGCTCTCGGGCCAAATGTGTATGTTTGGGAGGAGAGGATGTGTGGACAGATGGTCTGTGCTGACTGTCTGCAGGGGTGTGGACCTCATTCTGGTGCACAGACACATATTGGGCACACGGTTATGTCTCAACATCCAATTATCAGACTCAACCTCTCCCCCCTACGGAGCAACAAATTAAAGTCTCTTATGCATCCCTCTTCCTCAAATACATTAATAATTTGTCATATTAACAAAAACAATTATTGTTTCTTCTCCGAGGATTATGTTAATGTATACTTTATTATTTTTATTATTATTATCTCATTCCGTGATAAATAATATCTCAATAAGTTGCAATAATAATGTCTTTAAAGTAATATTTAATTATTTAATATTTAATTTATAATGTATTTATTTTATGTATAATTTGTATTATTATGTAAATTTATATCTATTTTAAATATTTATATTTTATATTTTTATGTCATATATTTTAATAATATAATACATTTATGAATATCATAAGTTTTTATCTTTACCCTTATTTTACTTTTTAATAT
Source organism: Sinocyclocheilus anophthalmus (assembly GCA_018155175.1). Lineage (NCBI taxonomy): Eukaryota > Metazoa > Chordata > Actinopteri > Cypriniformes > Cyprinidae > Sinocyclocheilus > Sinocyclocheilus anophthalmus. The sequence continues at coordinate 291,533 of JADLZN010009077.1, forward strand.
TTAGTGTATTAAATTTAATATACCTTATAATTTTTTAATATACTTCCTTTTCTCAAGAAAGTTTATCTTGTTTCAAAGACGTGTTTAAGGTGAAAAAGACCAAAACACTGTTGAAACGATGTGGTTTTGTTGTGTATTTTCTGTATTGGCTCATTGACTAGGATCTGCTCTAATTTCCGTGTAATCTGTCTTCCTGTGCCAAATGTGGCAGGAAAAATGTGTGTTTGTTAAATGACCCAGTATAGAAAGAACACAGTTCTTGGGAATGAGTTTATGGTGACAAATGAGTTGAGGGATATTTTAATGCCATGTTTTGCCCAGGTTCTAATCTGCTTTGTGATCTCCTGTGAACTCATTTTATTCTCAACCAAAGGCTTAACCACAGCAACAGAATGCAGAGAAACAATTTCAGGGTTTTAAAACTGGAGTGGATCATTTCTGTGCTGCTAGTGGCACAAAAGGGAATTGGGAAAAAAAAGATTTCCAAATGACTGTTCATCTTCAGTAGAGCTGTACAGCTTGTGAGCCATGAGTTCCCTCTGGATTTTTCTCTTGGGTTTTTAGCTGTTTTGGATTTATGAGTAAAAAGAGGTCTGTGGTTAACATTACATTAGGAGACTTATAATGTTTTGCAGTACAACATAAATGACACACAATCATACCTTAAACACAAACCTTTAAGCCAACGTTATTTGTTAAATTTATTTAGCTAAATACAGATTACACCTACTACAATATGACTTAACATGCTTGATGATTTGAATAACCATTACAGTCCTTATGCAATTTTTTAGCATCTTGTGTTTTTAAAACCCCAGTGACAAGTTATGCTAACCACAGATCTACTAATTAGAAAACCAACTTTAAAGAAAAAAATCATTCAAAAGGGAACTTAAGAATTCTAGGTTGGGTTACAAATTGACATCATGACTAAACAGCTCTATTGGTGAGTTCCAGTCATGTCAGAATCATCATATGTATAAATTGAGCACACATGAACACTTTAATGTCATAATTGCTATTGGCAAACTCATTACTTCAGCTCTTGTGTTCCTGTAGCTGAAGTAGTAGAGTATGTTGCTACCAACAACTAGATCATGGGTTCATTTTCCAGGGAATGCATCAACTGATCAAATATATATCTCAAATTCAATGTAAGTCACTTTGGATAGAAGCGTCTGGCAAATGCTTTCTGAGTATCATTTGAAAGATGAATTGTTATTGATTATGATATGTTGTGATGTATGATTAATATCGATCTGGTACCATTTAGTTTTTACATAATTTATGTACTGATGATGAAAATAGCAAAAAACTAGCATCTACTTCTTTTGCTGGTCTATAAGAATTGTGCAGTCTTACTATATTTTCCATCATTATTTGTGGAAGCATGAGAATGATAAAATATACAAATAAAGCATCAGTGACACATCTAATGTACATGTTTTGCTGTTCATTATTTTGAATTAGCACTGGAAAAAAAGAGAAAGCTATATAAAATGTTGTTTTGAGAGTCCATTTTTCTCTGACCAAAATCACTTATAGGCACTTAATGTTGCCATTACTACTAACAGAGAAATACTGAAAACACCACAGTGTTTAGACTCTAATGGAAATTCAATCTACAAATTGTTTACTTATAATGGTCTCATTAAAATGCAACTTTGCCTGTAAGTTAAATACTACAGCTTTAAGCAAGATCAGTTTAAACAATCTGCTCACTGTGAGATATTCTGTTCATTTTAATTAAATCGTTTTGCAACATAATAAACACAAAATGAATCTTCCTGACATATAGGAGTTCATAACAGTAAATGTGTTTATACAAAAAGCACCATGCCGTGTAGATGAACATTCAACTGGATTAGTGAGCATCATTTCATTAACCTGCTGTTATAGGGTAATGACAAATAGACCATTTTAGCATCTATTAAGAGTGCTGGATTTAATCATCTAAATCTGCACATGAGGACAAAAAAACTGGCAGGCATATTTGCTGACAGCATGGCAGGGGATTTGTGTGTTGTGTGTTGTGTGTGTTGTGTGTGTCTGTGTGTGTGTTCCAGACATAATGCACTCAGCTGAGCAGTGTTTGCAACCTATCACTGTAGTTATAAAATTTTCCCTTGAGTACTTTGCATGTGTATACTCAGAGCCATTAAAAGCTATGATTTTGTGTTTATCTGGCCACGAAAGGGCAGACAGTGACAGATGGGCCTGTACTGCAGCGGAAGAGCTCGATGTTGTTATTTAGATACCGCTGTACGCTTTCGTCTTGTTTCTCTGATGGAAAGACCTTTTACTTTGCCTGTCCGGCCCCAGAGAGCCCCTCCATCACATGGAGCACTATCGACCGTGTCGTGCTGTCTTCACCACTCATCAAGATACGTGTCCGCTCCTCGAAGGAGACAACCTCCTCCCTGTGCCCTTCCTGTGTGGGGTTGTGGCAGGTGGCCGAGCCCCCCTTTCCCTTCCTGCTTCCGCCCCACTAGACTCTTCCCTTCCAGAGAAACTCTGTGTTTCTGTGGCTGTGTGAATCTCACGCTCCGGGGCCGAGTGTGATTGGCTCGGCTGCAATGTGAATTTTTTTAGGCAGCTCTCCAGAGGGTTGGAATTCGCCTTTGGGGAGTCAGAGATGTAGGACACAGGCTTCCCATCTATTTATCTGTTCCACTTTCTGTTTAGGAGATGAAATAGGAAGTGGTCCATAGGGGACGGAATAATTTTCTTTCTTCTCTCAATTCATTAAAGTTGGAGCGACAGCCGCCCTGTCATAGCTGTCACCAAGAGAAAGCCAGACCCCAGTGTGGCTGTACTTTAGCGCTGTAAAGAGGTTGTGGTGATGTGCTGTAACGTTCTCGGGGGGTAGGCGCTTGATTGAGGCATCTGCTGCCATTTTGAACACACCTGAGCTCTGCGGCGGCAAAACTAAGAGCTGGAACAACAACAAAGCCATCGTAGATTTGAGCTTATCCTCTTGAAATCCCAGTAATCCTCTTTTTCATGGACACAAACACTCCTGAGCTGCACTCAAGCAAAAACTGTCCTCCACTTAAGGCCCGTTCACACTAAGAACGATAACTATAACAAAAAAGGGGCAGTTCAGCCAAAAATTTTAAAATTCTGCCACGTAAAACTACTCACCCTCAGTTGTGCCAAACCATTGAGAAACTACGTTCATCTTCGATCAAATTAAGATATTTTGAGGAAAATTCAAGAGCTTCTGACCCTCCATAGGACAGCAAGGGTACCTACCACGGTAAGGCACAAGAATACTGTCGTAAGGACATCGTTCAAGTAGTCCATGGGACATCAGTGGTTCAACTGTAATTTTACAATGCTACGAGAATACTTTTTGTTCGCAAAGAAAAGAAAAATATCGACTTTATTCAACAATTTCTTCTCCTACGCATCACCCCTATAGCACATTGGAGAGGATTGCCGAAGGCATGTGCGTGATGCCGTTGACATAGAAAATGCATGAGCTGTGCCTTTCTGGTCCTTGATCGTGGTAGTACCCTTGCTGTCTATGGTAAGGTCAGAGAGCTGTCAGATTCCATCAAAAAAAACGTAATTTGTGTTCCGAAGATGAACGAAAGGGCTTACGGTTGGATCCGACACATGAGAGGTGCGTAATTATGACAGAATTTAATTTCTCGTGCCAACGATCCCTTTAAAGATATTAGTCGTCACACAATGACGAAATATTCGTTCTGTTTATGTCAAGCGAATTTTGTCATCTGCCGCTTAAATGCTTGAGCTTATTAAAGCGAGGGGATATGATCAGCTTGTCACTGCATGATCATTTATCAACAAGAGTGAAAATCAATCTGAAAGTGATTCCAGTGATATTGTTCCTCTGTGGTTGTGGTGTGGACTTTCCTATTCTCATAGAAACTTTCTTTATTATCATTATAGTTGGTGCGAACAGGCCTTTACTGACCTACAATGACAAATAATCATCTAATGCTTTATAAATAACATGTATATGGAGCACTGAATCTTCATGGTTGAGTTATGCTGTAATTGGCCTGTCTGTGTTTGGATTTGATTGACAGGAGCTGTCCACTCTGCAGTGTGAGGTGTGCATCCTGGTGTTCTCGTTGACGGACAGGCGTAGCTTCCACCGGATTGCTCAGCTCCGCTTACTGTTGAGGGAGACGCTGCCGCACACTCCCATCATCCTAGTGGGCAACAAGAGTGACCTTGTGCGCTCCCGTGAGATCAGCACAGAGGGTAGGCCTGTTTTTAATCTACGTCCTTGAGCTACAGATCCCATAATTCAATTTTATTTGCTGCATAGCTGGCGGAGATTACTGGGAATTAAAAGAACAGGGTCAAATGGAAGAATAACGTTTTATAGTGAATGAAACCCTATGAACACAAATACAGAAAGACAGAGAAAGGAGAGAGATGGTAATAGTAATATGCAACATAAATGGAACACAAAGACCAATTATAATTCATTATACCACTAGATATAAGGAAAAGGACAAATTGCAATTAGTGATGGAGATATTAGAATTATATCACTGTCAATTTTTAAATGTAAAATTATATACTGGAAACATTATAGGCATTGGTTTAACAATAAGAATAGTCCAAATATTTTTAAATATATAATTATAAAAATCATAGAAATTAATTCATGATACGCTGCTGTCGAAAAACTGGGGTCAAGATTTTTTTTGGTAAATAAATTAGGCTTCTATTCAACAAGGACACAGTAAATCTATGAAAAGGAAATATAGGGCTTGCGGTCAATTGTAGGAAAGGGGCTGGGTTTAAGCAGACCAAACGATTGGAAAAGTCTGACATACGTCAACCATAAAGTTTTGACTTAAGACATTTTAATAAAAAATGATAATGGTAACACATTACTATTGGGACCAATTCTCACTATTAACTAGCTGCTAGTATAGCATGCCTATATTAACACATTGGCTGTTATTGTCCTTACAAGGCCACATATTCTGCTTATGACCATATTGTAAGCCTAATCCTACCCAAGACCAATTAATCTACCTTACTAACTATTAATAAGCAGCAAATTGGGTGTTTGAGGCAAAAGTCGTAGTTAATGGTTTGTTAAAGGCACAATATGTAAGATTGTTTTAAAATATCCAAAAATCACTAGAACAGTGATATATAATTTGCTGACTTGTGTACTTACATTATCCCAAATGTTTCGAAGAATGTTTAAATCCAGAGATATAAGCAATTTTAACTAGTGACACGGAACGTGTCCATAGTGTCATTGTGTCGTTTGCCAATGACGTTATACAACCTACGATTTCCGGTTTTTTTTTTAGAAAACATGGAAACACCAAAGACGCTATAATATGATATTAGACGGGTGACGACAGCACAGCAGTAGCATTATAACAGAACGTTCAAATGTCTATCTAGTATGATAAAACGGCGACATTACTTCGCTGCATTTCCGGAAGGGAGCGGAAGCGGTCGACGTGGCATATAAAAAAGCCTCGCGTCTTACGAGACGGTGTCGCGCTCGGTCAGCGTTAGACCTTCGCAAGGCATTTACGCATCAATCTGCTTCATACTATGACGTTTAATAAATCTTTAATACGTAAGCTAGCACCCCATGAAAAGATTTCTGCCCGAGTCCCGTCTGATTGCATCGGCTGTGAGGATGAAGAATGACAACTCCCATGATTCCACACTCAGTCACGGCGTAATCAAACTACGCCTTTGTCTCTTTGTCTATTTTGAATACGCACGCAAATATAAATATTGCGCCTTCAATAGCAATAATTGGACCTTTATAAAAATAAAGGTGATCATAATAATAAAAACATGCATGGATGAATCGTTCACAAAAATAACTTTCTTTTTAGAAAACAGAGGAATTCTCATTACATGGTGACTTTAAGTGCTTTGAAAATAAGCAGAAAAGTGTGGGAAAATAAGAATAAAATGTATGAGCAATTTCAATACAGTAATTTAGAGTACAGATCGTATAATTCAACAGGTATTTTGTCCACACAAGGCTCCCTGTGATCCACCTCTGTCTCTCACACTTGTGAGTTATCTATATTAACCTTGGTGCTATGACTCAGTTTTTGTCTAAATGCTTCTATCTCCATCTGGTTGTATTTATATAAGAGGCTTCATGGATCCCTGGCAAGAAAAATCACTCAGCTTATCAGCATAAACAGGTGCTGCTAGGAGATGTCCATTTGTAAAGTGGGCACATTGTCCATTTAGGGATGATATGGAATATAAATTAGCTTTGCTGGTGTTTTCTCAGCAGGGCAGAATTTAGTTCAACCAAACAACTAGTTTAGTTTCTGCCACCTGCATTTTAATCAAACGGATTTCTTTACCTACAATGTATTTGAAAATGGTCTAGCTATTTGAAAATTGTGTGTAATATAGCCTACACATAGAAGGATGTATATATATATATATACAGTGGGTACGGAAAGTATTCAGACCCCCTTAAATTTTTCACTCATTGTTATATTGCAGCCATTTGCTAAAATCAATTAAGTATTTTTTTTCCTCATTAATGTACACACAGCCACCCATATTGACAGAAAAACACAGAATTGTTGATATTTTTGCTGATTTATTAAAAAAGAAAAACTGTAATATCATATGGTCCTAAGTATTCAGACACTTTGATCAGTATTTAGTAGAAGCACCCTTTTGATTTTAATACAGCCATGAGTCTTTTTGGGAAGGATGCAACAAGTTTTTCACACCTGGATTTGGGGATCCTCTGCCATTCCTCCTTGCAGATCCTCTCCAGTTCTGTCAGGTTGGATGGTAAACATGGGTGGACAGCCATTTTTAGGTCTTTCCAGAGATGTTCAATTGGGTTTAAGTCAGGGCTCTGTCCGGGCCATTCAAGAACAGTCACAGAGTTGTTGTGAAAACACTCCTTCGTTATTTTAGCTGTCTGCTTAGGGTCATTGTCTTGTTGGAAGGTTAAACCTTCGGCCCAGTCTGAGGTCCTGCGCACTCTGGAGAAGGTTTTCGTCCAGTATATCCCTGTGCTTGGCCGCATTCATTTTTCCCTCGATTGCAAGCAGTCGTCCTGTCACTGCAGCTGAAAAAATCCCCCACAGCATGATGCTGCCACCACATGCTTCACTGTTGGGACTGTATTAGACAGGTGCTGAGCAGTGCCTGGTTTTCTCCACACAAACCCCTTAGAATTAAGGCCAAAAAGTTCTATCTTGGTATCATCAGACCAGAGAATCTTATTTCTCACCATCTCACAAATCCATGCGGGCTTTCATGTGTCTTGGCACTGAGGAGAGGCTTTCGTCGGGCCACTCTGCCATAAGCCCCGACTGGTGGAGGGCTGAAGTGATGGTTGACTTTCTACAACTTTCTACCATCTCCCGACTGCATCTCTGGAGCACAGCCACAGTGATCTTTGGATTCTTCTTTACCTCTCTCACCAAAGCTCTTCTCCCCCGATAGCTCAGTTTCGCCGGACGGCCAGCTCTAGGAAGGGTTTTGGTCGTCCCAAACGTCTTCCATTTAAGGATTATGGAGGCCACTGTGCTACTAGGAACCTTAAGTGCAGCAGAAATTTGTTGTAACCTTGGCCAGATCTGTGCCTTGCCACAATTCTGTCTCTTGAGCTCTTCAGGCAATTCCTTTGACCTCATAATTCTCATTTGCTCTGACATGCACTGTGAGATGTAAGGTCTTATATAGACAGGTGTGTTCCTTGTTTCCTAATCAAGTCCAATCAGTATAAATCAAACACAGCTGGACTCAAATGAAGGTATAGAACCATCTCAAGGATAATCAGAAGAAATAGACAGCACCTGAGTAAATATATGAGTGTCACAGCAAAGGGTCAGAATACTTAGGACCATGTGATATTTCAGTTTTCTTTTTTATTAAATCTGCAAAAATTTCAACAATTCTGTGTTTTTCTGTCAATAGGGGGTGCTTTGTGTACATTAATGAGGAAAAAAACTGAACTTAAATGAGTTTAGCAAATGGCTGCAATATAACAACAGAAGTGAAAAATTAAGGAGGGTCTGATACTTTCCGGACCGCACTGTAGGATATATTATATATATTTATATTATATAGATAGTATTTAGATTTATTATCTATATATACTCTATAATATATATATCACACAGTGGGGGGAGAAAAATTAAAAAAAAGTATTTAGTCAGCGTTAATTGTGCAAGTTCTCCCACTTAAAATGATGAGAGAGGCCTGTAATTTTCATCATAGGTATACCCTCAACTATGAGAGACAAAAATGAGAAAAAAAAATCCAGAAAATCACATGTAGGATTTTTAAAGAATTAATTGGAAAATTCCTCTGTAAAATAAGTATTTGGTCAATAACAAAAATTCATCTCAATACTTTGTTATATACCCTTTGTTTGCAATGACAGAGTTCAAACGTTTTTTGTAAGTCTTCACAAGGTTTTCACACACTGTTGCTGGTATTTTGGCACATTCCTCCATGCAGATCTCCTCTCGAGCAGTAATGTTTTGGGGCTGTCACTGAGCAACACGGATTTTCAACTCCCTCCAAAGATTTTCTATGGGGTTGAGATATGGAGACTGGCTAGGCCACTCCAGGACACTGAAATGCTTCTTACGAAGCCACTCCTCGTTGCCCGGGCGGTGTGTTTGGGAACATTGTCATGCTGAAAGACCCAGACACATTTCATCTTCAATGCCCTTGCTGATGTGGAAGGAGGTTTTCACTCAAAATCTCACGATACATGGTCCCATTCATTCTTTCGTTTACACGGATCAGTCGTCCTGGTCCCTTTGCAGAAAAACAGCCCCAAAGCATGATGTTTCCACCCCCATGCTTCACAGTAGGTATGGTGTTCTTTGGATGCAACTCAGCATTCTTTCTCCTCCAAAAACGACAAGTTGAGTTTTTACCAAAAAAGTTATATTTTGGTTTCATCTGACAATATGACATTCTCCCAATCCTCTTCTGGATCAACCAAATGCTCTCTAGCAAACTTCAGAAAGGCCTGGACATGTACTGGCTTAAGCAAAGGGGACACGTCTGGCACTGCAGGATTAGAGTCCCTGGCGGCGCAGTGTGTTACTGATGGTAGCCTTTGTTACTTTGGTCCCAGCTCTCTGCAGGTCATTCACTAGGTCCCCCCGTGTGGTTCTGGGATTTTTGCTCACAGTTCTTGTGATCATTTTGACCCCACGGGGTGAGATCTTGCGTGGAGCCCCAGATCGAGGGAGATTATCAGTGGTCTTGTATGTCTTCCATTTTCTAATAATTGCTCCTACAGTTGATTTCTTCACACCAAGCTGCTTACCTATTGCCGATTCAGTCTTCCCAACCTGGTGCAGGTCTACAATTTTGTTTCAGGTGTCCTTTGACAGCTCTTTGGTCTAGGCCATGGTGGAGTTTGGAGTGTGACTGTTTGAGGTTGTGGACAGGTGTCTTTTATACTGATAACAAGTTCAAACAGATGCCATTAATACAGGTAACCAGTGGAGGACAGAGGAGCCTCTTAAAGAAGAAGTTACAGGTCTGTGAGAGCCAGAAATCTTGCTTGTTTGTAAGTGACCAAATACTTATTTTACCGAGGAATTACCAATTAATTCTTTAAAAATCCTACAAGGTGATTTTCTGGATTTTTTTTCTCATATTGTCTCTCATAGTTGAGGTATACCTAAGATGAAAATTACAGGCCTCTCTCATCTTTTAAGTGGGAGAACTTGCACAATTGGTGGTGACTAAATACTTTTTGCCCACTGTATATACAGGGGGTACGGAAAGTATTCAGACCCCCTTAAATTTTTCACTCTTTGTTATATTGCAGCCATTTGCTAAAATCATTTAAGTTAATTTTTTTGCTCATTAATGTACACAGCACCCCATATTTACAGAAAAACTCAGAATTGTTGACATTTTTGCAGATTGATTAAAAAAGAAAAACTGAAATATCAAATATCACTTAAGTATTCAGACCCTTTGCTGTTTAGTAGAAGCACCCTTTTTCTCTCAATACAGCCATGAGTCTTTTTGGAAGATGCAACAAGTTTTTCAACCTGGATTTGGGGGCTTCCTCTGCCATTCCTCCTTGCAGATCCTCTTTAGTTCTGTCAGGTTGGATGGTAAACTTTGGTGGACAGTCATTTTTAGGTCTCTCCCGAGATGCTCAATTGGGTTTAAGTCAGGGCTCTGGTTGGCCATTCAAGAACAGTCACAGAGTTTTTGTGAAGCAACTCCTTCGTTATTTTAGGTGTGTGCTTAGGGTTATTGTCTTGTTGGAAGGTAATCCTTCGGCCCAGTCTGAGTTCCTGAGCACTCTGGAGAAGGTTTTTTCGTCCAGGATATCCCTGTACTTTGAATTCATCTTTCCCTCGATTGCAACAGTCGTCCTGTCCCTGCAGCTGAAAAACACCCCCACAGCATGATGCTGCCACCACCATGCTTCACTGTTGGGACTGTATTGGACAGGTGATGAGCAGTGCCTGGTTTTCTCAACACATACCACTTAGAATTAAGGCCAAAAAAAGTTCTATCTTGGTCTCATCAGACCAGAGAATCTTATTTCTCACCATCTTGGAGTCCTCCATGCGGGCTTTCATGTGTCTTGCACTGAGGAGAGGCTTCCGTCGGGCCACTCTGCCATAAAGCCCCGACTGGTGGAGGGCTGCAGTGATGGTTGACTTCTACAACTTTCTCCCATCTCCCGACTGCATCTCTGGAGCTCAGCCACAGTGATCTTTGGGTTCTTCTTTACCTCTCTCACCAAGGCTCTTCTCCCCCGATAGCTCAGTTTGGCCGGACGGCCAGCTCTAGGACGGGTTCTGGTCGTCCCAACCGTCTTCCATTTAAGGAATGGAGGCCACTGTGCTCCTTAGGAACCTTAAGTGCAGCAAGAAATTTTTTGAACCTTGGCAAGAACTAATGTGCTTGCCACAATTCGGCCTCTGAGACTCTTCATGGCAGTGCCTTTGACTCTGATTTCATTTGCGCGGACAGCACTGTGATGGCTGGGGTTTGTTTCAGGGCCTTAAATGACCAGGTTGTGGTCTTTCTAATCAGTCCCATCAGTTATAGCAAACACAGCTGGACTCCATATGAAGGTGTTGTAGGATAGAACCCATCTAAAGGATGATCGAAGAAATGGACAGCAATGAGTTAAATATATGAGTGTCACAGCAAAAAGTCTGAATACTTAGGACCATGTGATAATTCAGTTTTTCTTTTTTAATAAATCTGCAAAAATGTCAACAATTCTGTGTTTTGCTGTCAATATGGGGTGCGGTGTGTTTTGTACTTTAATGAGGAAAAAAAATTAACCTAAATGATTTTAGCAAATGGCTGCAAAAAAACAAAGAGTGAAAAATTTAAGGGAGACTGAATACTTTCCGTACCCACGTATAAATATGATTCATTAGTATATATAGGTTATTACTTATAGAATTACAAGCCCATGTAGATTGATGCTAAAACGTTACAATGAGAGTATTCACCGTTTTTAAAAGAACAAATCGCTATGTTATTTTTAGCTCTAAAACGTTAAAAAAATTTACGTATTTGATATCATTAAAAATATTCGTATACAAGATTTATTCAAAGCCGATTTAGATGTTTTTTAGCCCCTTACCCCAACTTAACCTACCCATTTAAAGCGAAATCTAAAAGGCAATTGACGGCAATATGCAGGAATAATAACCATTTTCGTAGGGCTGGGACAATAATTCAATATCAAGAATGTATCGCGATATCATTTTGTTTTTTCCATACGGTGCTATATGCTTTTAAAACATTTCCGATTTAGATATACATACCAGTCTTTCCCATTATATGATTTCTGTGGCTTTGGACTTATGAATACAACAGGAAGCACTGCACATTCAAAAGCAAAACGCGGTTGCGGGTAGTTCTGATATGAATGTATCTAGGAGGGAACGGATGTCTTCAGAAAAGTTTCGAAGTTTTATTTTATCTGATAAAGTAGCGTTCATGAGCGGAGCTGCTTTGATTACAGCCATTACAGGAGAAACCGGTAGTTCTACCGCTCTCACAGCGCCGCCTGCTGGCAGACAATCAGTTTGCATTTTCAAAAACGTTTTTTGTTTTTTGCGGCAACTCGGAGCGCTTTTCATACTCTTTATCCTGGCTGAAGCACATTTATTTCAATCTATAAGAATAATCAGCCTACAGTACCAGGCAACGGTTTTTTAACCGTTCTTATGCCATCACTAAGCCTGCATTTATTTGATCCAAAGTCGAGCAAAAACAGTACAATTTTGAAATACTTTTTCTATTTTGAAAATATGTACTTTCTATTGGAATATATTTTAAAATGTAATTATTGCGGTGATAAAGCGAATTTCAGAATCATTATCCAGCTTCAGTGTCACCTATCCTCAGGAAACATATTAATATGGTGATTATAAATATATAAAACAGTTGAGTAAATTTTTTTCAGGATTCTTTGATGAATAGAAAGATACAAAGATCATAATCTCTCTGAAATAAAAAGCTTTTGTAACATTTTGTAACACTATACCATTCAAAAGCTTGGAGTAATATAATTTTTTTTTTTTTGTTTTGGGGGGGGGGGGGGGGGGTTGATAGAGAAATTAATACTGTTATTAGCAAGTGATGCTTTAAATTGATCAAAAGTGACTGTAAAGACATTTAAAATGTTACAAAACATTTAACGGCCCGCAGCTTGTCTATTGAAATGTAGGCTATTATATGTGGCCCGCCAATCATAATTTACAAATCAACTTGCAAAAAACGGACTCGAATCCATCAATCGTATCATACGCTACTCCCCAGTGCATTACTCTCCAACCTGCGCCACTGCAGACG
>JADLZN010009078.1:0-25000 GCA_018155175.1 Sinocyclocheilus anophthalmus
AATGAATACATGTTTTAAATAAATCCTTGAAGGTGTGTCACAAGGTTCGGTGTTAGGCTTCTTTTGTTTCTCATTTGTGATGTGACAACTGATGTATGGATGAAATGCTTCAATTTCAGTAACTGCAGGTGGCAGCACATTGCTCAATTTAGACAGCAGCGGGTGAAAGCTCCGTTGAGCTTCATTCATCAAACTAGCACTAGAAAAGTGACGTTCTAATTTTTTTATTTTTTTATTTACCTTATAGCACCTTAACATGTTTCATTGACTTTATTTTGAAAGAAATTTGTGTTTCATATTTATTTATTTATTGCTTGTTTGTTTAGTTTAGTTTAATAAATCTGTCAGTTGCTATTTTATGGTTTGTTTATTCTTGATTTATGCATAGAGTATTGTGACTTTTTTTTCTTTTATCAGCATAACAATTCCAATTTATTAGTATTTCATGCATTCTGTAATAAAAATCTATTCACCCTGCTGAACATGTGTTCAATATTAAAAATAATTCCAGTGCAATTAAGGTTAAATTGTAATGATTGCTTGGAATTGTACAGCTTTATAGCTACTACTCATGAATATATTGTACATCACCATTAGGGCAGAAGAAGCATAAATCTGAAAATGTCTTTCATTTCATTTCATCCATTGAGATGTTCCGTTTCAAGTTTCTCTAATTCAGTTTGAACTTATTGACTTTGTCAGTTGAAATATGCTCCTGTTCCTCATTCAGCTTGATTCAATGAGTTTATGAATGACTGCGTGATGTTGGAACAATCACAGTCAAGGACGGTTTTGGTTACTTTAACTGGAAGTTAATAATCAGTAGAAATCTGAGGTTTGTGTTTCTGAATAAACATATTAATCAAACATCTTATAAATAATCAGTGCCTTTGAATAGATGATTCAGAATAATATTATTCACAAACAATGTATACTTTGAATTATAGCAGCATACCTTTATTAAACTATTTAAACTGTCCGTTGATAAAAATGGTAAGACAACATGAATGACCTTTTGAATGAATTGGAATCCAGTCAGTTCAGGTTTAGTTTAACCTGTTTACCAAAAACTGCCAGAATTGAGAGATCAATAAAATCCAGTCCAGGATATCTAATCTAATCTAAATCTAATTTATTTAGGAAATAAACACTTTTTTTTCTCATTGACCATACCTTTTATGAGCAGAATACCACATTATTATTTATAATGAAGAAATAAAACGATATTAAAATAACGAAACACTAAAGAGGATTACATAAAAAACTGTTTAATTATATAAATAGTATTCATTAGAATTAGAATTCAAAATAAAGGGTAATATAATATGTTTTATATTAAATGTTGTTTATTATATTGGTTGTTATAAACCTGATTAGATTTTTTTATTTGATTTGTTCAAATTAACTTCCCCCCCAAATTTTTTTATTTTAACAAACAGAGAATACCATTCATGATGTTACTTTCATATTGAATATTTTACATTTATATTAAATGTGTTTTATAAACTTGTATTTATGTATTTACTTTTTCTATCATTCATTGCATATTTTTAATACTTGATAAATTTTATTTAAATCATAGCTATCTTATGATCTATTTATTAATTAATTTAAAGTATTACACAATTATAAATAATGATTTTAATAATGTACAAATTGTATAATTGCATTCTAAATATTGTTTTTATTTCATTAAAACCAGTTACTTAAAATGTGTTTATTTACTTACCATTTTAATAATTCATTTATTTATTATAAAATTAATTAATTTGACTTTTTTAATTGGTAGTGCATAATTAGTAGATTTTTTTTATTAATTGTAAGCTGGTTACAATAGCTCATGACAAGGACGAAATACATGAATACAAAGCAGTAGGGGGTAGCAATTGAAGAAGGAGAAGATATGGTCTTAGTGGTGTTCATGGGCATAAGGGGGAAAGGGGGAGTATCATGTACCATGTTATAAATATTAATTTATTCAATGCAAGAACGCAGCATCAGATCAGGGAAACGTTATAGCGTCAACCCGAAGACGTATAGACTTGTGTATATGTGGGAATCGCTGCTTCTTGCTTCTAACTAACAGACGTAATTTCGAGAGAAGTGAGAAATAAATATAAAACCAACAGGGCAACATATATATAGTCGTACAGGTGCTCTGCTCTGGTGTTTGAGTTGAGGCCTTATCTGTGCTCTTTCTCTCAAAGTTATCTCCACTGAGTTAAAAGGTTACAGATCCATTCAGCTGAAACATTGACTGACCAAATGTCAGCCTCCATTAAGTCCTCTTCCATCGCCAGTAATGAACAAAATCAACAGCAGTTTGAAGAGTCAATGTCAATGTTTACAAATCCTTGTGTTCAGTGAAACAGGAGGAGCGTGTGCTGTGAGGAAATGTCTGGCATCGAAACACTTAATAATGGCGAGAACATCACGCTTCACAATCACTCACACAATTATGTAATCAACAATGTTGGGGAAAGTTACTTTTAAAAGTAATACATTACAATATTGCGTTACGCCCTTAAAAACTAATCACTAATTGCATTACTTAGTTACTTTTTTGTGTAAAAAACAAAAAAAAAAAGTAATGCATTACATTACTTTTGCGTTACTTTTGTGACCCTTTTTGTCACCTGGGCTGGCTTGCTTATTTATATTTAATGACACAAAACCAAAAGGTTATATTTTTGGCAACTGTAAAGGCCATTTCACACCAAAGTGAATTAATAAGCCTCAGGCTGAAGGAAGTGCCTCTGGTCTGTAGGGCTGGGAAAATAAATTGATGCATCACGAATTGAGAAATGATTCTGCAACGATTCTGCATTTGGAATCGGTCCATGAATCACGATGTATTGATTTATTGTCACAGCCCTACTAGTCTGCACCTCACTCCCAATTTCTCTCAACACGGGACAGGAGAGGTGCCAGGAATAAATGGGAAAACAAAGTACCTTTACTACTTTACTAGTTACTTTAAAAAAAGTATTTGATAACGTAACTTGCTTTACTTGTACATGCTTATCCACAACACTGTAAAAAGAGCGTAAAAAAAAAAAAAAAACATCAATTCAACAACATGACATTACGTTGCAGACAAGATAATGTGTGTGACCGCCTCTGAAGAAAATACTTCATAAGGTCCATGGGGTCGGGATGTAAAAAATACTGGGAGAAAAAGATAGAACTTAGACCCTCTACATATCTGAAAAAGCTGCGTCTTGTGTGTGCTGATGGGGTTATGGTGTTGTTGGATGGAACTAGATAATTTTGGTCGAGATTACTAGACATGGAATATCTGAGATACTGAGCGTGTGACAAAAAGTGTGGTGTGAAGAGCTAATATAAAAGAGTTGAAATCCACATTCAGTTCTTAGCATTGCATAGATTCTATGCGTGGGTGATACGGTGAGGGGGGTAAAAGGGATTGACAAATATTTTATGACGAGGGAGTGCGTTACCAGGCAAAAATAAAACTCAGTGGATTATTTTTGGCATAAAAGAAAAATGCATTCGACCACAAGTTTTAGTATAGAAAAGAGTCAGTGAGAAGCGGACATTTGTCCATTTTAAACACAATATACAAAATTCAAATGATCAAATTTGAGCCCATAATCAAAGTAAAACTTTTATGAAAAGGAATGTTGTTTAAAATGTTTGTTTGTTTTTTGCTTTACAAAATGTTTAAACCATATTTTATGTCTGTAATATATCAAGTGGTACAAAGCTATAAAAAAATACACAAAAAAAGTACTTGCACATCTTCCGTGCACATGAATTGTGGTTTTATTTATTTATTTCTTATTTTATTAGTTTTCAAGTTACAACAAACAAACGCATTAGAACTGGGCTATAATTTCATATGTGACAAAGCGCCTGTTTGTCACTGCTGAGGGACTGGCCTGATCACTCACTCACTCACACACTCACACACACACACACACTCACTCACTCACTCACACTCATTCTCACTCACTCACTCACTCACTCTCAATCTCACACTCTCACTCTCACTCTCACTCTCACTCCCACACACACTCACACTCACACACACACACACTCTCTCACTCTCACTCACACACACACACACACTTTCTCTCTTTCACACACACACACACACCCTCTCTCTCACTCTCTCACACACACACACTCACACTATCTCTCTCTCTCTCACTCTCACTCTCACTCACACACACACGCTCACTCACACACACTCTCTCACTCACTCTCTCACTTACTCACTCACACTCACACACACACACACACTCACTCTCCCCCTCACACACCTCCCTCACTCACACTCACACACACCCCACACACACACACACAAACACAAAAAACACACACACACACACACTCACACACGCACACACACACACACACACACAACTCACTCACTCTCACACACGCACACACTCTCTCACACTCACACACACCCTCTCACTCTCTCTCTCTCACACACACACACAGTCTCACTCACACACAGTCTCACACACACTCTCACTCTCTCACTCACACTCACACACACACTCTCACACACAACTCTCATCTCTCACCCCTCACTCACACACCCCTCACAACTCTCACCACACTCACACCACCTCTCACTTCACCTCTCACTCTCACTCACACACCCCACTCCTTTCACTCAACGCACACACACACTCACTCTCACCCTCACTCTCACTCTCACTCTCACTCACAAGCACACACTCACTCTCACTCTCACTCTCTCACTCACACACTCACACACTCTCCACATCTCAGCGCACACTCACACACCCACAACCCACACACTCACTCTCACTCTCATCTCAACGCTCCCTCACCCACACACACACATACCACTCCTCTCCTCTCACGCTCACTCACTCACACGTCACACTCACACACTCTCACTCTCCCTCACACCACACTCACACAGCCACACCCGACCCGCCTACTTACCTCATTCATCCTTCGTCCCATGCCTCCCTGCCGTTGCTGCTATCAGAGTAGTGGGTGCACACACAATCCTGATAGCACATGGACATTCTCCTCTGTCCATATCCAATTCCCAGTCATTTCATACACTTACACTGCACTCGTGTGTGTGGGCATAGCCAGTCTTTCGGCGGGAAACACTGTGCCGACCAAACCGAACAAACGAGCGGCGGCCAATTATGACATCACGGGCTTGGTCGCGCCGGCGCAGCATAACCCGGAAGCTGGCGAAACAATTGTCTAGTATGAATAGGTGTTTCTGTGTTCATATTTAAGTCGTTTAAATTATGTGTTAATGTGTATTTATTGATTGCATTATGCTGTTTTTATTATATATATATATAGCTATATATATATAATATATATATATAATATATATATATATATATACTGTATATAGATAGAAAATTTATTATTACCTGATGTCATATAATACAGATGACAATAGTGGGTATTTGTTGTGTGTTAATGTAGACTTACAGTGGGGCAAAGAGTATTTATCCCAGCCACCATTGTGCAAGTTCTCCCACTTAAAAAGATGAGGCCTGTAATTTTTATCATAGGTATACCTCAACTATGAGACACAAAATGAGAAAAAAATCCCAGAAAATCACATTGTAGGATTTTTAAAGACTTCATTGGTAAATTCCTCTGTAAAATAAGTATTTTGTCACCTACAAACAAGCAAGATTTCTTTGCTCTCACAGACCTGTAACTTCTTCTGTCCTCCACTGGTTACCTGTATTATTGGCATCTGTTTGAACTTGTTATCAGTGTAAAAGACATCTGTCCACAACCTCAAAGAGTCACACTCCAAACTCCACCATTGCCAAGACCAAAGAGCTGTCAAAGGACACCAGAAACAAAATTGTAGACCTGCACCAGTCTGGGAAGACTGAATCTGCAATAGGTAAGCAGCTTTGTGTGAAGAAATCAACTGTGGGAGCAATTGTTATAAAATGGAAGACATACAAGACCACTGATAATTTCCCTCGATCTGGGGCTCCATGCAAGTTCTCACCCCGTGGGGTCAAAATGATCATTAGAACTGTGAGCAAAAATCCCAGAACTACACGGTGGGACCTAGTGAATGACCTGCAGAGAGCTTGGACCAAAGTAACAAAGGCTACCATCTGTAACACACTGCGCCGCCAGGGACTCTAATCCTGCAGTGCCAGACGTGTCCCCTTTGCTTAAGCCAGTACATGTCCAGGCCCCTCTGAAGTTTGCTAGAGAGCATTTGGATGATCCAGAAGAGGATTGGGAGAATGTCATATGGTCATATGAAACCAAAATAGAACTTTTTGGTTAACTCAACTTGTCGTGTTTGGAGGAGTAAGAATGCTGAGTTGCATCCAAAGAAACACCATACCTACTGTGAAGCATGGGGGTGGAAACATCATGCTTTGGGCTGTTTTTCTGCAAAGGGACCAGGACGACTGATCCGTGTAAACGAAAGAATGAATGGGGCCATGTATTGTGAGCTTTTGAGTGAAAACCTCCTTCCATCAGCAAGGGCATTGAGATGAAACGTGGCTGGGTCTTTCAGCATTGACAATGATCCCAAACACACCGCCCGGGAAACTAAGGAGTGGCTTCGTAAGAAGCATTTAGCCTAGCCTTTCTCCAGATCTCAACCCCATAGAAAATTTTTGGAGGGAGTTGAAAATCCGTGTTGCACAGCGACATCCCCAAAACATTACTGCTCTAGAGGAGATCTGCATGGAGGAATGGGCCAAAATACCAGCAACAGTGTGTGAAAACCTTGTGAAGACTTACAGAAAGCGTTTGACCTCTGTCATTGCCAACAAAGGGTATATAAAAAAGTATTGAGACGAAATTTTGTAATTGACCAAATACTTATTTTCCACCATATTTTGCAAAGAACTTTCTTTAAAAAAATCCTACTATGTGATTTTCTGGATTTTTTTTTCTCAGTTTGTCTCTCATAGTTGAGGTATACCTATGATGAAAATTACAGGCCTCTCTCATCTTTTTAAGTGGGAGAACTTGCACAATTGGTGGCTGACTAAATACTTTTTTTCCCCACTTGTACCTGTGAAGGGTATGGCTCAGAAAGGGGCCGGGTTTGGCCTATATAAGCCATATGAGGCCAACCCCATAGACATTGCTTGTTTACCAAGTCAAAGCAAGAGTGCAACTGCCTCAAGCAAACCTCAACCCTGTATATTGTAGATACATGTTATTACCTGTATATAAGTATTTTGGATTTCCCCTGTTTTGTTTTCCATTTTTGTTGTTTCTTTGATACTTTTGTGTTTTGTTTTGTTTTATTGTGCACCTGTAAATACTTCACTGTGGACTAACACTTTTTGGCACTGTCAATAAATTACACCGTGCAAGAAAGTGCTGTTGCGAGTGAGCCATCTTTTTTTTAACATCTTTTACAGAGACTGGTTATGTCCCAAGCGAGCTGGTTGTGTTCGCTTTATCACACATATTATTTTAGTTAATGTCATGATAATTTTTGGTGTGTTATTTCATTTCACATTTAAAAACCTGCAGTAAGCTTGTCATGTGAGTCAAACAAACAAACAATCGATCAATCAATCAATCAATAGATGGTAATTTTTTTTTTTTTCTTTTCTTTTTTTTTCTTTTTGTAACCTAACAGCGTTTCTTGAATGTTGTTACAACACTGATTGTTGATTGCACTTCTTCAATACTATCATATACTTGGACTACTTTAAGTTTTTTTTTTTTTAATGATTAATTATGGAATTCTATATTTCTGATATTAAAATAGAAAAATATGTGATATTAAAACATTTAGAATTATGAACATGTGGATTAAGATGTAGTTTGATTACAGTTCTCAGCAGAAAAAAATGGTACAAAGGGATGCAGAAATGATTTGACGTAAACTAGACAGTAACACCCAGTTTTCAGTAAGCAGATTCAATGAGTGTTTGCACATGATGCTCTTTATGATAAAATATCAAGGGCATGAGATTTGATTTTCAAAGGGTCATCAGAGGTGGTGCTGACTTCCTGTGCCATAATCTACCCAGGACATCTCTTTATGTACAGCATTATGCAAAGCATTTGATCCCTGTGGCTTTCTTCCCATCCTACCATACGTCAAAAGGATGTTGGTCTCCCTGGCGCAAAGCACGGGAGAACCAGAGCACTTTTGCCCACCATTGCTTTCCTATGAATTATCTGGAGCGGAAACTGGAAATTCAGAGGTGTAGATTGCATTTTGGATGCCAAAAAAGTGTGAAAGTGATGGTAGGACTTGCAAAGAGTGCTGGACGTGAATGAAAGCACTGGCATGTTGGTGTTTAAAGACACAGTGTGCAAACACGGGAGCCCGGCTGGCCAGGCGGGAATTTTGTGGAGACGTGTTCAGAACCACGGACAGCGCACTGCTGAAGGATACACTAGAGTTGTCCGTCAGGAGCGCCACTGCTGCCATGGGAATAATGTAATGGGAAAATCCCAAAATCTTTCACAGTCTGCAGATCAGGTCTGTTAGAGCCATGGAAAAGCTTGACGCTGGGAGTGTTGATGGAGTTTAAAACATGTTTGAGCTCTGCACATTTTGTATGTCTCTCTTCAGCTCTCTCCCGATGATATGAGAACCACGGCTCTAATTCATCAACATCTAACTGGCAAATATGGGAAAATGTAACGTTAAGCTATATATAAAAACATTCCTTTTATTAAGCAAACAGTGCACAGAAGAATAGGGGATTTTTCCCCCCAAAAAATATGATCTTGAAGCTTTATCCAATAATTCCCTGCTTTTTATTCATTAATTTATTCCTTTACTGAGTTGATTGATTGATTGTTATTTACGTTTTCTGAACAAATAAAGTTGATCTGCAAATAAGCTAATATAACATTATAATATGAGTTTATTTATATACATTAAAACAACTAGTTATTGAAAACAATTATATTTATAATCTGTATTTTTACATGTTAATATATCAGACTTACACATTTTTATAGAACAGAATTTTGATATCTTCTTGTTTTAATAAAAATATCAAAATACTATGAATGTGTATATTAAAATTTAATTATTGTCATGTTTTTAATATAAAATGGCATAAATCCGTTTTGTACACACTTTATTGAATTTTTGTAACTCATAATCTGTATAGGGGTCTGTGTCCATATATAGTTAATTCAGTCAGTCATATTTATTTATAAAGCACATTTAAAAACAACAGGCGTTGGCAAAGTTTAAGTAAGTACCCTAATAAGTAAACATACAGTTTACAGGTTATTGTATAATGTTCCTATGGCTCAGTGGTAGAGCATTGTGTTAGCAGTGCAAAAGGTCATGGGTTCAATTCCCAGGGAACACACATAATGGTAAAAAATATGTAGCCTGAATGCACTGTAAGTCGCTTGTCTGCCAATGCAATCAATTATCTTATAATTACATGAGCTACAAGCTACACGCTTGTTAATTAATTAACACATTAACAGAAAAGAAAATAAATATCATAACAAATGTATTCTTAATTATTAGGAAATGTCTAGCTAATGCACATCGTTAACTAATATGACCTTATTGTGTCATTGCTCACTGTAAAAAAGATAAGTATTGTATATATATATTTTTTTTAAATAACTGATTTATACAAACTGATATTTGTGGATTTTCAGAATAGTCGGCAAGGAAGAAAAACGATGTTCCTTAAGTGAACTTGACTGTTTGAAAGCGAGTGAGAGGAGAGAACAGGAACAAACAGGAAAGTGTGAGGGACACACAGCAGAGACGTGCTGACATTTGACATACATTTTCCTCTGTTCAGCCATCACACCATTCCTTTAATATTCACCCTCCACCAACACTAACAGACAGGTCAAGGTGAGAGAGGACGGCTGTTTGATAAGACTGAAGTCTAACACAACGTTTGCCAAAAGCGATAAGGCATTTGGATTTCCAGCCAGAATTCTCATATTCCTCAGGTTTTTAACTATGATTTATGGGGTGGATTTCTAATCTTGAAACACAAATATTACAGCTTTTATGAACTACCTCTCGTGAAAAAAATAAGTGCACTTAATCGCAATAAATGTGCACTTAGTGTACTTCAAATCTTAAAAGTATACTTTTTAAAAAGTGTACTTGCAGATAATATAATATAATAAATAAAAGGCCACTTAAGTGTAATTAAAGAGAGTTCACTTTCAAGGCTGTTTAACACTTGAGTATGCTTTTAAAAAGCTCACTTTGTCAAATTAAAAGTTGTACTTTAAAGTACGTTTTAAATCATGTTTTCAAAATGCTTTTTAGTTATTACAATTATATTTAAAGATGTACTTAAGTCTTAAGGTAAGGTAAAAAACAGTCTAAAGTTCAGCTAATTACATTTAATATACCTTTATTTTTAAATACAATTAACTGTCCAAAAACTGCCATTAACTGTTCACACTTAAGTGTGTCCTTTTAAATATGTTGTTTCTCTATTAAAAGTAAGCTAAAGTCTACTTCTTTTTAACAAAAGGCGGCATGTCGAGTTCTTGTCATATCAAGATCACAGAACATCACAAACAACTTCTGTCATTCTACACAACTTTCCAAAAAGCACCCACGCTGAACTTCAGCACACTTTGATTTAGACTAAATTAAGTCTCTAAAGAGGAAATGAAAGTGCAGGCTCATGTTTAAAGAAGGGTGGATTTCTATTTCCCAACATGGCAAACAAATCTTTTATGTTACTTCAAGGAACAGTTCACCCAAAAATGAAAATGCACTCACCCTCAACCCATCTCAAATGTGGGAGTATGTGTTTTGCTCCTTCCTGATGGCACACATAGTTCGCTTACAGAGGATCCATTGGAGAGCAGGTTACGCAATGCTAAATCTCTTCAAACCGTTGACGAATAAAGAAACTAACTCATCTACATCTTGGATGGCCTGAGGATCAGTATATTCTCATAAAGTTTTCATTTTAGTCCTTTAAGCCAATTTTTTTTTTGCACTTTAGTCAATAATACATTATGGCCCGGTTTCACAGATGGGGCTTAGCTTAAGCCAGGACTAGGCCTTAATTAAATTAGGATATTTAAGCAGCTTTTACAAAAAATGCCTTAGAAGAAAACATTACAAGTGTGCATCTTGACACAGAACAATGAAACTGACATATTGTAGCTCGGTCAAACAAGTAATTTTCAGTTGACAGCTCAGACTTACATTTTAGTCTAGGGCTAGTTTTAAGCCTTGTCTGTGAAACCGGGGGCTAATTTATTTATCCAAAAGTATGAATACAGACAAACTAGTGATTATTTCCCACTCTTTCTATAAAAAAACAGTTACGCATTCAAATTTAATCAGTAAAGCCTGGAAATAACTGGAAAATTATATTTTATAAATCATTTGTTTCCCCTTATGTATCACTTACCTTTATTCCATTAAAAGTTAAAGCTAAAAGCTCAAAATAAAACTTAAAAATTCTGTCAAAATGCAAATTACATAATTATTTATTAATCATCATTTCATTCCAAACCAAAGGAAAGAAAAGAGGATATGGCTTTCTTTGTTCCATTTAACACAAAAGCTTAATTTTTGATGAATATCCTGGAATAATGAATGCAAAAGAGGGCTGGGGCTCTCATGCTCCAAAACAACAAAAAAAACATAAAAAAAGCATAAAATACTCAATGATCCAGTTGTAATCCTTCAGTTTATTTAAAAAAATTTTCTGGGTGCATCTTTACAGCACGAAGATCCTTAATTCGAGGCCTGTCTGTGTGAAATCTGCGTGTTCTCCCTATGACTTCAAGTCAAAAAGAATTGACATATATGTCTTTTGCACAATTTGATGGTAATATTTGGTCCTTTTTGAAGATTCAAATACCAGACCACCAGCACATTCAAAAAACTCTCCTTTATAATGTGCCACAACAGAAAGTCAGTCATGCAGCATTGGAAAGAGGGTGAGTAAATGATAAAACAATGGTCGTTTTTGTATGAACTATCCCAGAAGACATAGATTGTAGGGGGTACCCTGTTCTTTTAACCGTCAATGTCCTTCAACCTCTGTAATCGATACAAGGCGTAGGAAGCCGTCCTTCTTCTGAACGAAGAAAAACCCCGCCCCAGCGGGAGAGGAGGAATGGCGAATGAGCCCTGCCTGTAGTGAATCACGGATATACCTGTCCATGGCCTCTCTTTCAGGACCGGAAAGGGAATATAAACGACCCTTAGGCGGAGAAGTGCCTGGGAGAAGGTCAATGGCACAGTCGTATGGATGATGCGGAGGTAGAGAGGTGGCCCGGGACTTACTGAAAACCGCATGGAGATCGCAGTACTCCGCCGGGATGCCGGTCAAGTCAGCCGGATCCACCTGCGGAACGCAAGATACAGAGACAGCAGGAAAAGCAGCACCCAAACATGACGCATGACAAGACTGACTCCAGGTTAAAATAGAGTTATTGACCCAATCGATCTGTGGGTTGTGTCTCCGTAACCACGGATGTCCTAAAATTAACGGGGCCCTATGGTGTTGAGGGGTGCTCGGTAAGTAACAGTTCGATTCTGCTACACACAACCCGATTGGGTTGACCAGAGAGGGAAAGGCTTACCACAGGGGTGATTGTGAGGGATGGTCGGAGAGACATATACCCCGCTAATGACCACGCCGTAATGGTGCTTTATCCAGGGAATGTGTCGAATCCCCACTGTGAGGGCAAGGCATGAATGCCAGTGAATCCCCTCAGCCCCTGAATCCAGAGGTGGCCGCCCCTTGTGTGCACGCCAAATCCCAGGAAGGAGAGTCGGAAAGGGCAGCTGTTTTGGCCGTTGCGTGGAGAGTTTTAACATGGAAAGGCCACACCACGACTCTCTCGTTTCACTGGTTTGCCCTGTACTTTTACGAATTACCAGGGCACTGACGGTACATAAGGCAGTTGTTCCGGGACCTTTTGCCGCAGTACAGGCACAATCCTTGAGCTAAACGCTCCTGTTTCTGCTGTGGCGTAAGCCGGAGATGACCCAGTTGCATGGGCTCCACATCGGCTGCCGGTGACCTCGCCGCATCGACTGACGCGGACTTCAGGTGGCGCCACGGAGTAGTGGATTGCCGGCGTTGTCGGCGGCGGTTGAGGCGACCCTCCACGTGGAGCGCGAGATAGATCAAACTGTCCAGCTCTCGAGGAAGGTCCACCACCGCTAATTCGTCCGCGATTACCTCACCCAGTCCCTCGAGAAATCGCGCGCGGAGCGCGCCCTCATTCCAGCCGCAAGCCACCGCTAGAGTCTGAAATTGTATTGCATAGTCGGTGACTGAGCATCTCCTCTGCGACAACCGAGACAGCTGAGCCGCCGCCTCTTCTCCCTGGGCAGACCGGTCGAACAGCTTCGCCATCTCCTGGCTAAAATCCGCAAAAGTAGCACAGCAGGGAGCCCGCGATCTCCATACGGCGATTCCCCATTCGCGGGCGCGACCCGAGAGGAGAGTGAGTATGTATGCCACCTTAGCCTCCTCTGTGGCGTAATGTCGAGGCTGCAGTGAGAACACCAGCGAACACTGGGAGAGGAAGGCTTGGCAGGCATTCGGATCGCCATCATACACCGGAGGATTGTTGGCATGAGGCTTGGGGTCCAACGGAATACCAGCGCGGAAGGCGGGACCCCGGTTAGCCGCCTCCAGCTGAAGATCATTGACGCGCGTGAGGAGCTCCGCGACTCGGGCATTTAGTGCGCCCACCTCTTGCGCTGTGGTGTTGAGCTGGGTGGCGTGCTGCCCCAGCAAAACACCCTGTTGCACGAGAGCAGACCGAAGCAGATCCGATCCCGCTGAATCCATCATGGTCAGATTGTTCTGTCAGGAATGGGCTGGATTCAGGTGCGGTTCACAGGTTACTTGTATTATGAGAATTTCGCACCGTCGGAGCATTAACTCGCCTTCGTCGACAGTTAAAGTGGTCGTGTGGAAGACCACTTGAAACCACCCGATGGTGATGAGCAATCTGGCTTGAAAACGCCTGCAAAGCAGCGTGCGAAGAGGAACGAGCGGAGTGCCAGCCCGCTTCCCGATCGAGAGGCTGAGAACGCCCACAACGAACCTCGGAGTCCCAGGGTAAGGCGGTATGCCGTAGGTAGCCCCACGTTCCTGAATGCAAGAGAGGTGCTTGACACAAAAACAGACTGTAGCGAGCACTGGAGCCTGGACGACAAACTAAATGGTTAGCGTAATTCAGCGACTACAGTAGCAGAGGGACCTTCACCCGAACTGACACATACAGGAACCCGAGAGCTATAGGTGAAATCTAATGAGATGACCAACCATGTTTGAAACAATGAGCGTGGACACAACATCATGCTTACATGCTCACGTGGCGAGCTGTCAACACAAATCATGCACAACACACAAACACAGAGACAGGTGATCAGACCCGAGACCCGACAGAGGATGGCTTTGTATTTGTGGATATTAAATGAGACGAATAATGTCAAGAGAGAAACAGAAGACAATTCGCTCAAAGAGAGAAAAAGAGAGAATTTATTGCAAATTTTATGTCAAGTACATTTTTAAAGCAACATCTAATCACGCAAGAATTAATAGTATGTTGGTAATATTGTCCAAAAAGGCAGTTTATTTTTGTATCCAAATCATCATGCAAGGTTGTTGACTGTTTGTTGTTGGCAGATCTGAACTTACATCTTTGAAGCCTGAAGCAGAATCCCTGCTGAAAAATGAATCTACTGGGAAAATTAAAGGTGTCATTGTTACAATGAAGGGAGCTCCGACTGCACAACCTGGATATGACTTCTATTCCCGTTACTTTTCTCCTTGGTTAGGGGTCATTGAAGATCCAGTCTGTGGTAAGCTGAAATAATCACATAATTCTCAAAATGCAGCAGCCTACAATACATGTGGAGAAATCTGTAGAAGCTTCCTCATGTGAAAGTAAAGCCATGAATTCAAATAGGTTATAAATGAAAGTGCAATTTTAGAGGTCGACCGATGTATCGGTTTTGTCAATTGGCACCGATAGTTGTTTGCTGGAAGCAAGGCCGCTCCCTACCTCGCACCGGCCACACATCAGCTAAGGACGGCCCTGGCTGGAACAATCAGCTATTTTCAAAAATCCATGCCGATAGTTTTTCCTATAGGTTTTTTTTTTTTTATCAGTCGGGGCTAAAGCGGTTCCATAAACAACTATTTAAGTTCATGCAATCTTACTGATTTGATCCAGGTTCAATGAATCTAGATAATTTGATGTGCACGCTATTCTTAAGCAGCCTTTAATGTCGATCATGACTGAACGTGACGCGTCCGGTGTGACCTGTCGGAATCCCTGCGAGTGAGAGTTCTCCTAGACGTGGTGCTGCGCTTTTGCCCCGAGTGACTGCCATATTTTGTTATTTTGATTAGATAATCATCAAGTGTTCTAGAATAGAAGCAGTTAAAGTGTGAGAGTATACATACAATATCCATATGTACATAATTTTAATGCTATGGCCTTTGTGTATAAATATTAAAGGGTCATATGATGCTGCTAAAAAGAACATTATTTTGTGTTTTTGATGTAATGAAATGTTTATGCGGTTTAAGGTTAAAAAAACACATTATTTTCCACATACTGTACATTATTGTTTCCCCAATTATTGCCCCGCCTTTCTGAAACGCGTCGATTTTTACAAAGATCATCGGTCTGAAAAGCGAGGTGTGCTCTGATTGGCCAGCTATCCAGTGCATTGTGATTGGCCGAATACCTCAAGCGTGTGACGGAAATGTTACGCCCCTCAACGTATTGTGATGCCGTGTCCCGGCCAGAGCGACGAGACAAAAAACATTAAAACCCGTTATAAACTAGTCATTTGTTGCATCCAGTGGGGACAAATCTTTTTACGCGTTGCGTTGCATCGCGCCGCGTAAACATAAAACCATGTCTGCATTTGTGATCGTAGAAATGACAAACTACAAACATTACTCTACACTGCTCAAAACTCGAGTTTGAATCGTCAGTGGCAAATTCTTTAAATATAAAAAACCATACTTACAGACTGTGCGTCAGAACAGCGGCATTGTAGTCTACTCTTCCAGGATCAGGAAACAGTCCTCCATAAAATTGCGCTGGACACATCTGAATATTTGGGTTTAACTATTCTGGAACAGTGTTGTAAATAAAATAAACTAGATTTCTAGTCGTGTCCTCTTTTGGAAGGCCAAACAAAGTAGTTTCTCTTTCACAATGAAACGGCGTCTCACACCGTGGCCTTGAGTGAGAGGAGGCCGGAGGCCTAGAGTGAGCCGTGGCCTAGAGTATCCGTAGGCCAGCTTGAGTGAGCAGAGGCGGCGGGCTTGAGAACGGCGCGGCCGGCGAATTCGATGAAGGAGCGTCCGGCGGGCCTGCGGCAACCACATGTTACGACCCCGGGCTGGACTCCACTTCGTCCACGGTGAAAGCTGATTCGGCGATCGACAGCGCGAAGTTGAAGTATTTCCTCAGCGACCAGCACGGATCAGCTCCAGGCATGACGAAGCAGATATCGTCCTCTTGGAAGGTCAAACAAAGTAGTTTCGCTTTCACAACGAAACACAGCGCCTTCACGACATGGTGGCGGCGGCAACAACAATACTACAGCAAGAATAAAAGTTACGCCTTCTTTCTTTGCGTGAACATTTGGGCGGTGTTATGCAAATCTTCCCACATAGTGACGTAGATATGTGGAAGCATGCTAGAACGAGCCGTTTTAGGTAAGCGTGGCTGACTCTTAATTTTATAAAGTATATCTCTTTGGATTTGAGACTTTTTGTATTTGACACTTTACAGATCTTCTTTATGCACCAGAGCTTGTAACACTCCAAAGAGAAAAAAAAAATTAAATCGCATCATATGACCCATTTAAAACAAACATATTTCATATTTAATTTCAACATCATCTAGTATGGCTCAGTACTGTTTTTTTTATAAAGCTTTATTTTAGTTTTCATTCAGTATCCATTTTTAAAGAACTATCGGTTGATTAATCGGTATTGGCCAGTGTGGTCCAGCCTAGCTATCGGTATTGGTAAAATCCACTATATGACTTTGTTTCTTGCTTTAAAAGACTAATACTTATTTCTCAAAGGGTCTGCGCATACAGTTCTTGCTGCCTACTGGTCTGAAAAGCTGAACAAAAAGAAAATGTTGGGTAAAGGCCTTTTCTTTCTTTTTTCCCCCTTCACTAAAGAATCAAAGGACCCATTAGTTCACATGAATGATTTAATTAAATAGTTTTCTCAAAAAAATTAAAAAATTAAAAATAAAATACACAATAAAGTTCTATTCTCTCCTATTTGTTTTCCCAGCATACCAGTGCTCCAGTCGTGGGGGAGAGTTGGGGCTGGAGATCAGGGATGATGGTCGACTCAACATCATTGGTCAGGCACAGATCATTCTCCAGGGAACTCTTAAAATCTAGACAACCTGCAAAACCTTCTCACTGAATGTGTTAATAGCTTAATGGAAATAAGTCAATTTTCTGTATTAACCCTCCGGCTCTCTTCTGTCATTTTTGCAGGAAAACTTTTTTATTTTGAAATTTTAAAAATCTTAGCTTCATCGGAATGAGATGACACTTGGTGACTTTTGTCACATTAGCAATATGAACCATAGACTGTAAAAAAAGATGGACGACGCATCTCCTATTCCTTCCACTATATAAAAGTGAAGCCATAGCATCTCTGTATGGCCGCTGCCATCTTGAGTAAATGACGTCATTTGGAGCCAGAGTCTGCGCAGTAGAGATTTGTTTGGAGCCAGAGTCTGCGCAGTAGTGTCGTGAGGTGGAGCCAGGGACGGATTATGACTTTCAGAGGCCCCGGGGCCAATTATCTCCAAGGCCCCCCACCCCACCATACCATTTTTTCCCCGTTCTTTCCCTTAGCTGTGCATTCATAGTAACAGAAAGTGGAAGTTACGATCATGAATATTCAAACCATTACTCCGCGTCAAATGCCTGCGCTACCCCTGCGCTAAAAAAGCACATTGTACAGGGTTTACAGAATCAATATTGGACTAATACACTTTTCTGATATTTTTTCTAAAGTCTAATAGCTACAATGAATAATCAACAATGCGGCAAATTGAGGCGTATGAAACACGTCTTTAATGAATTAACTGTCAAATATACACATATTTAATCCATCATGAATCAAAAAATTATTTGTCACAAAACAACTCTGTGACAAACATCACATGTAAAGTTTAAACATCAGATCATTACGTATAAGAAACATTTTTTGCAGGTCCTGACAATTATACAAACCAGCATGGTTACAGAAACAATTTCTTACAGGAGTTTCTTTCTTGTCTTCCTCCTCACAAAGTCATCCACCACTTCATCTAAACTGAGCTCTTTTAAGAGTTCAGACTCAATGGCCATGAGCGACAGAGAGTTGAGACGTTCTTGGCACATTCTCGTTCTCAGTTCGTTTTTAACTCGAGACATTTTAGAAAATGAGTGCTCTCCCTCGCAATTCGTAACTGGCAGTGTTAGAAAAACTCTTAACGCAATTTACACGTTTGGAAAAGTTGACTGTAAATTCAGATTAATAACTGGTGTTGTTTACAGTCTGTCTAAAGATTCTAGTCTTAGAATTTAAAAACCAGCTGTCCTCCTCACAAAGATTTTATTAAACATGTTTAATATTTGCAACTGGCGGCGCCGGCGGATGTCTATAATCTGGAGATGCATTCCTTAGGCTGTCAAACATCATTCATCTGATTTTGTCAAACATTTTGTAATAGGCTGTAAGTTAACATTGCAAGTTAATTGTTTTTAGGCTATTCATTTTGTTTTGCAGATGGAAAAAAGTGAAACAGAATTCTGTAAAAATCCAGAATAAGCTCTGATTTCTATTTTTTCCCCCATAACATTAAGCATCCTTTTATTTCAACCTGGAGTCTAATAAATGTTAAACAGGAAGAATAAAAAGGTAGCTTTTCGGTAGCCGGATCGTTTCCTACGTTGTTGTGATTTGATCTGAACGGAAACGGCGTATCCGTGTGACGCAGCTGACACAGAACAGCATACGTTGTTTACGTCCAGCGGATATTCTCCAAAATGGCACCAGGGTGATGCGGAGGAGACGAATCGTTGAATAAAGTCTTTTTTTTTTCTTTTGCGCACAAAAAGTATTCTCGTAGCTTTGTATAATTGCGGATGAACCACAGATGTCACATGGATTATTTTACAGATCTCCTTGCTACGTTTCTGGACTTGGGAACATTTCAGTTGTATTGCTGTCTAGCAGGGTCAGACAGCTCTCAGATTCCATCAAAAATATCTTAATTTGTGTTCAGAAGATGAACGAAGGTCTTACGGGTTTGGAACGACAAAAAAATTTGCATTTTTGCCCAGAACTAACTAATTTCGTTTTTAAGGACTAATTGACTAATAACAGTCTAACATTATTGTTGATCGGTGTCAAAAAAAAAAAAAAAAAAAAAAAAAAACGGGACTAAATGTTGCAATTAACTAAATTAATCAGGAAATGCTTGATGACACATTCACACAGAACGTTTTTACTTTGAAAAACGCGAGACACGAGGAGTGGAATGGGGGTTTTGGTGTAAAAAGCGTTTTAGTCAAGTTATTAAAGGGGTCATATGATGCGATTTCAATTTTTCCTTCCTCTTTGGAGTGTTACAAGCTCTTAGTGCATAAAGAAGATCGTAAAGTTGCAAAGACTAAAGTCTCAAATCCAAAAGAGATATTCTTTATAAAAGTAAAAAAAATCAACCACGCCTACCTAAAACGGCTCAATCTAACACGCCCCCACACGTCTACGTCAAAATGTGGGAAGATTTTCATAACGCCGCCCCAAATGTTCACGCAAAGAAAGAAGGCGTAACTTTTAGTCTCACTGTAGGTTTGTTGACGCTGCAGCCATGTCGTAAACACGCTGTGTGCTTCGTTGTGAAAGCGAAAATACTTTGTTTGGCTTCCAAAAGAGGACGATATCCGCTTTGTTATGCCTAGAGCTGATTGGCTGTTGTTTTCGCTGGGGAATACATCAACTTTCTGTGGACGAAGCGGAACCAGCCCGGGGTCCGTCACAGGTGGTTGCCGCTCATTTGTCGGACCCGCCGGGCGCGCCAATCTCGACCCCGCCGCCTCAGCTCACTTTAGCCCGGCCTCAGCTCACTCTAGCCCAGCCTCAGCTCACACTAAGCCGGGGCTTCCCCTCACGCTAGGCGCTGTGTTTCGTTGTGAAAGCGAAATTTCTTTGTTTGGTCTTCCAAAAGAGGACCCGACTACAAATCAGTGGTATTTACAACACTGTTCCAGAACAGTTAACCCAAATATCCAGATGTGTGCAGCACATTTCATGGAGGACTGTTTACTGATCCTGGGAGGGTAACTTTAGACTAAAATGCCAGCAGTTCTGACTCACGTACGTTTTCATTTAAATGATTTGCCACTGACGATTCAAACACAAGTTTTTTTGGGCAGTGTAGAGTAGCACTTGTTTGTAATTTCTCTGATCACAAATGCAGACAGAGTTTATGTTTACGCGGCGCAATGCAATGCAACGCGTAAAAAGACAGTATAAAAAAGTCATTATAATCAGTAATTATGTCAAATACAACAAATGCCTTGTTTGTAATGGGTTTAATGTTTTTGTCTCATCGCTCCGGCCGGGACACGGCATCAACAGTATGGTGAGGGGCGTAACATTTCCGTCTCACGCTTGAGGAATTCGGTCAATCACAATGCATTGGATAGCTGGCCAATCAGAGTACATCTCGCTTTTTCAGACCGATGAGCTTAGTAAAAATCGACGCGTTTCAAAAAGGCGGGGCATAGAGGAGAAACAAAAATGTACAGTATGTTGAAAATAAAGTGTTTTTTTTAACAGGTTGTGGCAGGTTGTGTTTGCGGAACGATGTATGTTATAATACATCGTGTACACTCACTAAACAAAGAGTGAAAGAGAAAGTGACAGAGCAGAGCCAATTCATAAAAAAACAAGATTTAAAAGCACACGTTCAGTTTTGTGTGAGTGAAGGAAATCCGCTTGGGGGTGGAGAGATTCGTTCTCGCGCACATGGATCGCGTGCATAAAATCCAGGATCCGCCACTGCCAAACAAAATATGCAGTTAGAAATTTACTAAAAACAAGCCTATCGCAAGACATCTGGTAGGGGGGGGCACCTGGGGTGGCCAGCCAAATTTCAGGGGGGGCCGGTGCCACCCCTGGCCACCACGTAGACACGCCCCTGTCTATGCCCCCCTTATTCACATATCTGTATTTTTAATTTTACTATCTGTGTACTGTTGTTGTCTCAGAGTCCGCACTATAAGCTTTTTCTGTCACCAAAACAAATTCCTTGTGTGTGCAATGGCAATAAATCTCTTTCTGATTCTGACAAATAGTACTTATTCCTATACCCTTTACACAAAGAAAGAAACTCAAAGAGTGGTTCAAATAAATATAATTTGAAACCGTATGGGACAGACAATGATTCTACACAGGGCCGTCGCTAGCGGGGCAAAAGGTGGTGACATTTCTAAGGGCCCCGGGCTTGAAGGGTCCCTCCTTCCGGAACACGTTTTCAAGGGGGCCCACAGCAACAACCTGCATTGGGCCCCGGATACCCCAGCTACAGCCCTGGTTCTATAAAAGATTTGGTGGCCTTCATATTTACAGGGCCCAATAGTAACAGGAGTGCCTGAGAGCCCTCACAGACCAAGAGCCTTGTTCAAGAGGCATTGTATAGGCTAAGGGACACATACAGTGGTGTGAAAAGGTTTTTACCCCCTTCCTGTTTTTAAATGTTTGATATTTGTCACACTTAAAGTTCAGATAAATCAAACAATTTTAATGATTCCAAATAATGCACAAGTAAAATACAAATGCAGTTTTAAATGCTGATTTAATTATTAAATGGAACAAAAAGCTGTCCAAACCTACATGAATATTAATTGCCCCCTCCTGTTAAATCAGAGAACTGGCAATTACACATATTTTAGAAAGATGAGTAACTTTCACTAGCCACCCCAGGGCCTGATTACGCCAGACTGTGAATCAAGAAAATCACTTAAAATAGAACCTGTCTGCAAAGTTGAAGCATGCTTAAAGAGCAAACATCAGCCGCGATCTAAAGGAAATTCAAGACAGCGAGAATGCAAAACAGTGACATGTATCAGTCTGGAAAAGGATATAAAGCCATTTCTAAAGCTTTGGGAATCCAGCGAACCACGGTCAGAGCCATTATCCACAAATGGAGAAAACTTGGAACAATGGTGAACCTTCCCAGGAGTTGCCGGCCAACCAAAATTACTCCAAGAGCACAACGACGACTCATCCAAGAGGTCATAAAAGAACCCAGAACAACATCTAAAGAACTGCAGGCCTCACTTTCCTCAATTAAGGTCAGTGTTCATGATTCAACAATAAGAAAGAGACTGGGCAAAAATGGCATCCATGGGAGAGTTACAAGGAAAAAGCCACTGCTGACCAAAAAGAACACAAAGGCTCGTCTCACATTTGCCAAAAAATATCTTGATTATCCCCAAGACTTTTGGGCAAATATTCTGTGGACTGATGAGACAAAAGTTGAACTTTTTGGAAGGTGTGTGTCCCGTTACATCTGGCGTAAAACCAACACAGCATTTCATAAAAAGAACATCATACCAACAGTAAAACATGGTGGTGGTGGTAGTGTGATGGTCTGGGGCTGCTTTGCAGCTTCAGGACCTGGACGACATGCCATAATTGACGGAACCATGAATTCTGCACTCTATCAGAAAATCCTGAAGGAGAATGTCCAGCCATCAGTTTGTGACCTCAAGCTCAAGCGCACTTGGGTTATGCAGCAGGACAATGATCCCAAAAACACCAGCAAGTCCACCTCTGAATGGCTCAAGAAAAACTAAATTAAGGTTTTGGAGTGGCCAAATCAAAGTCCGGACTTAAATCCGATTGAGATGCTGTGGCATGACCTTAAACAGTCCATTCATGCTCGAAAACCCTCCAATGTGGCTGAATTAAAACAATTCTGCAAAGAAGAGTGGGCCAAAATTCCCCCACAGCGATGTGAAAGACTCATTGCCAGTTATCGCAAACACTTGATTGCAGTGGTTGCTGCAAAGCGTNCCTCCAATGTGGCTGAATTAAACCAATTCTGCAAAGAAGAGTGGGCCAAAATTCCTACACAGCGATGTGAAAGACTCATTGCCAGTTATCGCAAAAACACTTGATTGCAGTTGTTGCTGCAAAACGTGGCACAACCAGTTATTAGATTTAGGGGGCAATTATTTTTTCACGTAGGGCCATGTAGGTTTGGACAGCTTTTTTCTCTTAATAAAATAAATAATCATTTAAATACTGCATTTTGTATTTACTTGCATTATCTTTGTGTAATATTAAAATTAGTTTGATGATCTGAATCGTTTAAGTGTGACAAATATGCAAAAAAATAAAAAAACAGGAAGGGGGCCAACACTTTTTCACACCCTGTATGTCGACTATAGTATGTCTGCACTCGGTCTGTATTTATTTACACTGGAAGCTCTTGTCGTCAAGTCAAATTCCTTGTGTGTGTAAACATAATTGTTAGTAAAGCTCTTCTGATTCTGATTCTGAGTGTGGAATCATGGGAGTTGTCCTCTTCATCCCCACAGCCGATGCAATCAGACGGGACTCGGGCAGAAATCATGTTCATGGATGAGCTACTGATTTATTACCATCGTAGTATGAAGCAGAGTGAGGCGGAAAGCCATCGAAGCGAAATGAGGCCACTGAAGCAATTGCTAATGAGAGACGAGAGTGACCACAAGGCTCGAAAGCAGCGGAGCTTTTATTATGCCGCAGTTGAGCGCTTCCGCTGCTTCCGGTTGTGCTTATGTGGGGTAAAGCAGCGCTGTTTTAGATACGTTTGAAAGTTCTGTTATAATTGTAGGGATTTCATATACAGGACACGTATATGCCACTGAATCACCATCATGAGGCTTCGAATTAATCTAATCAAGAGATACCACAGAGACCTTTTGTACCAGAGCTGAAAAGCCTTTTGACGACATATGGATGCCTCGTGATCGTGGATGCATAGAATTAGTATAATCAGCCGGAAAAGGATGAGTGAATTAACTGATGCCCTCAGGCCAGCACAGGATGTACAGCATGACGCCACATGACTATCCCATGATTTTCGACCACCAGCTTCCCGCATGACAAAAACCCTTACTTCCTTGTGGCATTCCAAGAAACAGAGATGCTACACAGATTCATATTTCAGAAGACATTTTTGTCATTTAACAAAACATGAAAGTTATTGGTAGTACATTTTATATTCAGAAATAATTATGTCTTATGCTCTTAAATGTGTGTGATGTGTCATTGAAACCACGATATCTTAATCGTGCGTTATAATTTTCTTTCGTGATTATGAGTTACTGTGTATGCCAAGTACCTGTTGTTTTTAAGCTGGATGAGAAGCTGGGTCTTATCGAACATTGGGTAAATGAATTAATTGCATTCAGCAAATTTCTCCGGTGATGAGAGCTTTTATAAGAAAGTCTTAAAAACTTGCAGAAAATTACTCTCCACCAACAGCAGGAAACTAATGACCACCATCTGATGGCAAGAGACCGGTGGGCTGGACAAAAGTCAGGCCCGGCTTAAAATTGGACAACAAAGCCTCTGGCTTCGTGTCTTTGCTGGGTCGCACTCTCACTCAAAAAGAACGCTTTCCTTTTGGTGAGCGCGAACAAGTGCCACGCCATACCACCGCCAAAGCAAGAACATCCAAGAACTCAGACATTTCAGTTAGGCTTCGCGATCTTCAGAGAACTTGAAAGTCTTTCAAACTCAGACTTTTAGCAGGACTGCTGAAGCCTCTTCAGTAAACCGGCAACCAAGTACTCCAACGAGGGGTTTTCCAAAAGGACGTCACCCATACGTCATACCAACGTCAGATCAACAGCCAATCAGCAAAGGAATTCCCCTCAACAGACATCCAGGAAGTCCGCTACAGCGACTGAATCACCTCCGCTTTCAGCTGTCAAGCCAAAGAACGCAAGTAACGAACAAAA